>VDFB02000002.1:68104930-68201240 GCA_007258455.2 Sequoia sempervirens
AGCTTCGTTCATTGCTTCATCATTTGAGGTATCTATGACGGGGTTCACTCCGGTTCCGTTGTCAATAACGACCGTGACCTCGTGGGGGGCGCCTGTTGTTCGACTAAGCTGAATATGTTCGTGAGAGCACAAGGCTTGTCCGGCAGACTGGGCACGTCGTGTGTCTCAAGAGCCACTTGTCGATGCACTCTGGATGGAAAGCGTGGCTGCACTTGGGAAGCAACCGCAGCCTGTCATCGTCCGCGAAGTCGCTTAGACAAACTGCGCACTCGGAGCAGTTGGCCAGTCTTTTACGGCGCTTCACCAGATTGTAGCTGAAAATGGGAAAGCTCTCAATGATCCATGGCTCCAGACCCCGGGCCGCCTCCCAATTGATGGCCTCCCTAATATTATTGGTCTCCCTAATATTATTGGTCTCCCTAATATTACGGTGCGGTCTTCTGTCGCCTCGATTCGTGCTTCGGATATTACGGTGCAGTCTTCTGTCGTCCGAGTTCGTGCTTCGGAGGCGGACGTAGATGCAGGAGAAGCAAATGAATAAGCTGGAGCCCATCAGCACCAAAAAGGTAAATAGTACAGAGGGGCTGAAAGATCTCGTGCAATTAGAGAAGCTACTAGTAAAATTACCCGTATTGTTATTTGCTGTTAAGTTCAGTACCTTCAATGGTGTAACAGACGTGAGATTACTTCCGCCAGGTAACATTGCAGCGAATTTCTCCATCTTCACAGCAGCCACTCGTCTGCTTGTAGAAAACTGTCTGCGTCTAAACCATGCAAATTAATGGCTGGAAGCGTATGATACAGGCTTATAGTGCCTGGTTTTCATGTAAACATTTTTTTTCGCTTTACGCATGGTCTCCAATGATTTAGCCGAGTATTACTTATACGAGAAAGCCGTGGATCGTAGTTGCCTAAATAAAAGAACGGGCAATATGAATTTGTAAACCGAAAAGAGACACAAAGGAATTGAGTAGATGATTTTACCATCACTCATCATCACCTGTACTCCTTGAAGACATGCATGCATGCAATTGACAACAGTTTTTGATGCAACTGTTTCTTGACTGCAGTTAACTTGCTGTGCTTTAGGAGTTGATCTGCTGTTCTTTGTGCTCATCGTAGGAGTTAGATTAGGTGCTGACTACTCTGTTTTAGACTGCAGCTATTCTGTAGTCTTTGTAGGAGTTGATTTAGGGGTTTTAAACCGCTGTTACTTTGCAGTTTGTAGGAGTTAATTTAAGGGCTTTTGGTGGATAAAAGGGCATAGCTGATAACGTAGAAAGGGAGTTTCTATTTGGGGAATGTAACGTACAGATTCTAGATAATGATAGCAGAGTATCTTCATACAGATTCTAGATAATGATAACAGAGTATTTTTTATTTTTTATTTATTTTTGTTTCTCTTCATTTATGCTTATTTCCGCTGTATAGTCTATTAATTTGCGGAGGATTGTCTGCATCAGTTTTTTAATTTTCTGTTATTGCATAATAAACTGAAGTTTTGTGCGGTCTTTTTCAGCGATAGGATTAGATCTAATTTTAGTTTGTTCAGCGTGATCATTGCATGATTATATCGCATGATCAGTCCAGCTTTCGCTAGTTTGTTTTTTTAAACAGTGCAATCAAAACTACTTTTAGCTCGTTCCATCCAGGCACTCAATTTGCATGAAAAATACTGCTTTTTAATTTCTTTAGTCAGCGATTACTTTGCTTTAGAATTTTCCTATATACGTAAGCAGTTTTAAGAATGATTTTAATTGAGTTGAATAATGCAGAGAATTATTTTGATCAGTCTGCTGATTGCTGTTCACTCAGTCGCCGAGCAGATTTATTAAGCTTTTTCTTATTGATTTATATTATTCATTGTGATGATCGTTTGAATTTAAATTTCCAGTATAGTGTTAGAGCTTCAGTCTTCAATCTTTCACTCCCGCCCCCAATTACTGGGCTGGTGAAGACTTTTGAAAATATATTTCCAAGATAAAAGCTTTCGGTTGATTTCTCCCCCAGTTTACAATTGAAAAACAAACAAATGCTTTATTCTATGATGGATCATGGAGTGTAATCCGAAATTGGATTTCAAAAATTTACACAATTTCAATTCAGAAATTTTTAGCAAGACATTATCATAGACTATGGAAACTTGATGTTATTAATTAAACAAATACTTTATTACCAATTATTTTCCCCACGACAAACTATTGCATTTGCAAGTGCAAATTATAATATTAAAATAACGGTTTTGAAAACCTAACTTATAGATTAAGTCATCACATTAATTTTCTCATAAACAATTCTTAATGATGTTTTCTATAGAGTTTGAATAAAGTAAATAAATATTTCTCTATTTTTTAATAGGAAGTAGGTTATATAAATATGTATTGTAATTTTGATGTCAATGAGATAAAATTAGCAATCACACCTTTGTGTGCAATAGGTACATGGAAGAGATGTGAAACTTCAATTAAGAACAAATTTGGTATATTTTTTACATACATTTGTGTAATATATGAAGTCAATCAGTAAACAATTTACCAAAAAATGTTGTTTGTGAGTAAAAGTCTTAATTATTATAAATTTAACAAATAAAAAATTATTATAAATTTGAGAATAAATTAGATTTAAAAAATTCAAACATACTTCAAATAAAATATAAAAACCAAAAATAAATTATATTATAATTGTTTTAAAAATTAAATAAAACCAAACATTAAAAAGTTAAAAATAAAATAAGACCTATTAAAATGTTAAAAAGTCAATTCAATATTTGAATGTGGTAATACACACTTGAAATCATATTTTTATTTAAAGATTTCCAAGTTCTAATACATAATCTACAAAAACTCTAAATTAAATGAATTAAATTAAATTTCTTCTTATATTGACTAAACCCAAAATTATTAAATAAAGAGAATAATTTATGGACTATTCTTAATGTAAAATATTATTAATAAAAGATTTTGTGACCATTACATAAAGAATAAAAAATGTTAAAATCTTCATTGTGCTGTGGTTCCTTAGACAAGGCCAATTAAATTCGTGTTTTAAGACACTCTACATATGATTCCCTTGTATCTTTTGATGATGCCAAATTTTAATGTTATTTAAACTAAGTTGAATTAAAGAGGGAGTGCCCTCTATAACAATCATTCCAAGGGCTGCACAACCATCTCCCTAACAACTATTCATTGTAAACTTGGACCATCTATCATTAGATCACACATCTGACAATAGAGGTTATGTTGGTTATCTTGCTTTGGAAGGTAAGCCTCTCTTTATGCAAGGGCATTGCATTACTGTTGTAAATTGTATTATGTTGTGATGAGAATGTGATAGAGAGAAAATAAAGTTACAATGGATGTGTTTTAGGTTGTATTCCTTCATTTTGTTGAACACAATAAAGGAAGGTCTAATTGTTTCTCCATTTAAGTGAGTCACACATGTCTCTGTATTTAATGTTATTTTTTATATTTTATTTCAACATTCATTTTATTGTATATTGTTTTATGATCCTATTCCTAACATATAGATCTATGATATATATCATTAAATTATATAATATGATCATATGCATTATAATTTAAATATAATATTATATAATAATAAATAATATTATTTTATATAATAATAAATATAATTGTATTATATATAATTTAATTTTTATTATACAAAATATATATTCTACAATAATTATGTATTGTATTATATTTATATATTAGTTAAATTTGTGATATTAAAAAAAAAACTAATTATTAATTATAATAATTTTAATCTTGAAGTTTTAGAAATTGCACATATATGTCTAGATATAATATTTAAAAGTGTGCAAGGACCGTACCCCAAACTTAGATATGATTAACATGTTTAAAACAATTTGAAAATAAATCCCCATTATGAATATTCGGGCTATGATAATTTACCACTTGGAGCTCAATTCCATTTGAATTTTAATATTTTAAAACTTTAGTGAAGAACTTGGGTGGTGTTTTAGCTTGCTTTTTGGTGATTTTATGTCTTAGTTGTTGCAATCCCAACAAAGTGTGACTAAAGTGCACAAGAGTTTAGCTATTCTATTGTCTTAAAAAGCTTAGGAAAAGACAATTGGAGTTTGAAGAAAATGTGTACATACATTATGGAATAATATATTTGTTTTACAACATTGCTAATGTAGTGACATGAACACCAAATCCATTAACAAAGGAGAAGATAATTTACAAATAGATAGTGCCATAGTGAGTGCATCATATCTCTAAAAATAAAGTTTTAATCCAAGAAATAGTTAATAATTAGATATTATAGATCTGTTAGCATTGTTATTTATAGCTTGATGTACAAATGTTGACTTAATATCAAGAGGCGAACTTAGAAACTTCTCAACTAGATCATTTGATACTGTACACCTTTGTAAATTTTATGGAAAAATTTCCAATGACAACACACCCTCTTTAACCCATGCATATGAAATGTACCTACAAGATATGTGATCAATTACATGAACTTTCTACTATGTAACCTTTGTATAACTTATGTATACATATCTATGTGCATAATATGTGAATGCTTAATTGTGCTTCTGACTATGTAAATGTCTTACACAAAACTATGTTTACAATCATAAGTTTTACCACTTGATCTTATATATTACAATGTAAAATGAGTAAAGAGTTTTGTACTTAAATGTATAAGAGTTTGGAGGATCTAAGAGATGAGAAACAAGCACAATGAAGAAAGAAAAAGAGTTTATTAGCTGACCCATTTGATAAAGAGCTCAAACCGTCAATTTATAGTAGAGAGGTGAGCAACTAACAACCATAGGAATAGGACCATATGGCATGTGAATAGGAGAGATCCCTTATCATGAGTGACAACTCACCCATGTAATGAGGAGAGGTCCTTATCCTACAACTCATCCTCCATCTAACTAGGCTTAGATTAGTGAACAAGAGTTGAATACAGTAACACCCCCCCTTAAGCATAGCTTAGGTAGGTTTTTGAAATATGAGTCCCGACTGTGTGACATTTTAGGTACCCATGCACAAAGTAATTTCTCATGAAGTGGAGAAAAGTAGAAAACCCTTTGGGAAAAATCTACCCCCCAAAAGAGAGAAAAGATGCATGAAAATTATACATGTGAAGAAGTACTACTTCTTTCACTAAGTACAATATATGATTTCCTCCATAAGAGAGAAAATGATAGAAGGTCTATGAGACCCCCCCATAATAGAAGTCCTGATACATTAAGGTTGGATAGTTGACAAAGGATGCAGACATAGATCCAAAAACACTTCACAATGTTCCTTCCCTTGGGAAGAAATGAAACCAACTGAAGATGCAAGATATCTTCCCATGTGAGAAGACGTATATATGATCTTGAATAGAGCTAAAGATCATCCAAGAATGATGATGATGGTACCCATGATGTATTCAAAGTGTGCTTATGTGTTACCATATCAATGCCAAAGGATGTCATAATCAAATTAGGTGTATGCCTAATAGATGAAGATGATGAAAATCTAGAACCATGTGAAGACAAATGTAGAGCATGAATATCCAAAGAGACCAATGGTGATGCAACTTCATCGAAACCTATCATCAAATAGAAGATTGATGTCCTCAATGTGTGCTTCCAAGTCAGCAATGTGAGACTCTACAAATAGACAAGAAATGTCAAGTAGGATTGTGTCCCAATCAACAATGCTAGGAAGACTAATGTGATCCAATTGCAAAGAAGTACTCAAAGCTTTTGAAGAAGCAATTGTGAAATCTAATGAAGCAATATTAGGAGATGGAATGATGACTTCCACTATGTCAACATGACATTCTTCATGATGTGGTATACCATTTGTGATTATTGTAGGATCATGTGGGAATGGAGAAACATTTGAGTCTCCATACATCTCCCAAAGTTTGATCCATAAAGCATGTGGACCCTCAATATCCATGATGACAATCAAAGTGTCATGTGCTCTATGTAAGTTGATTAATCCAACAATATGATCATTTTTATTAACCCATTTATCCTTCTAAAATTTATTAGCAGGTTCAGGGATAAGTCCATACAAATGGGGTAGAAGATTGTGATACCTAAGATGTTTTAGGATGCCTTCACACCAAGACTTATAGTTTCCCTTGTTTAGGTTGATTACAAAAGAATGAGTTGTATATCCCATGATAAGAAATGTGTCAACAACTCCCTCTGATTATCTCTTTCCCCCCCTTAATTTGGCATTTTATAGAAGAAGTGCTTTGTAACTAAGCCCAAAAAATAACCCAAATTGACACTTTATAATGATAGTGTGTGAGTGAAATAAACTCCCCCCCTACAAATAAATTGCAAAAAATTGATTCCCCACTTTTCAAATTTTACAAATAAATTGCAAAAAGTTGATTCCCCCCTTGTTCAAACTTTTATGATAACCAAGTTTGACTTACAATAATGTTAGTGCAAATTTGAAGCAAAAATTGTAATTACAAACAAATGCTTTGATTGCAAACATAAATTGAACCTCAGAGATATGTGGGAGCTCTTTTAGGAGGTTAAGACGCCAAGTGTGGAGTGACCGGCCTACAGACTCGAATGGTTAAGTATCTCCACCAACAGCCAACAACTCAACTTATTAGAGATCAATGGAGGATAATGTGGAGGCAGTTGAAATAAATCGCACCAGACAATAAAACACAGCCTTTTGAAGATCAGGCTCGCAGCGTTCTCCTACTCGCGGTTCACGGATCCTCCAAATTGGGCGACCTTTGCACTGAATATCGGCCTATAAGCCGATTTTCAGTGAGAGCAAATAGCCAGCAACGACGGGTGAGAGAAAGAGATAAGGCGTGCAGGTCTGATTTTCACAGCCTTCAAAATGCACTGAACTTGCTTCGAGTTGCTACCCCAACGTTCCTTCTCTTCGCTGTGAAAGAAATAGCACAGTAGTTCGTGTGCAACGCGTTCCACACACTCAATTTGTTCCTTCCTAAGCCAGAGTCACGACTTCCACCATCTCAATCGCCTTGTAAAATAATGACATTCAAATTATGGGTTCAAAGAGCTCTATGCATGGGCAGTCAAGGGCGCTTCAAAATGGAGCGGAGCTATGCACGTGGAGGGGCCACACACTCTAGAATGGAGCAAGGCAGGTAGCCAAGTATGTTGCTGGGCATCGTAGGGGCATCGCAGCACGCCTATGCGAAGGCGTTCGTGCTGACTTGCAAGGCTTCTCAAACATTTTTCCTCCACCTCTTGATCATGCCTTTCTTGTTGCATAAAGACTTGGTCAAATACTACGCAGCAGCATAATCTTTACATAAAACAACCGCCAATCGCCTTTAAAATTGAAATGGATTGGTCAAAGAAGATTTCCATGGCTTGGCAGAAATGATACGCGAGCCTTTGTCTTCTAATCACGCCTTCACAAACGAAACACAACCTGAGAAGAGTCCACCCGTTACATTCAAAAAACAAAGTCTTTGAGATGTGCTGCTAGAGATTCTAGTCTTTGGAAAAGAGCGAATGAAGCCACATTTGAGGATGAATCTGCCACGGGGAGTTTCGAACTCAGCCGCTCAAGATAGATAATTGGAGGATGATGCAAAAGCAACCCAGACAGTCTATCATGCGCCCTCCAAATTCTTCCTTTACGCCTTGATTGGTGCGATTTGTGTGCAGATTGGCACGACTTAGGTGTAGATTGGTATGGCCTCTCTGTGGCAGGCCATGAGACACCAAATATCTTTCATAATTCTGTTGTGATTTGGGGTCTGCTACAACAAAGATATTGCACCTCAAATCAGCGTTGATGCCTCCCTTAATCTCTCGAAGAGGGGGTTAATTCTACTAAACGAATTTTATAAAATACAATAAAATAGTTCACCTAAAGGCCTGCACTATCTCCACCTAATGCTCTGATACCATATAAGAGTTTGCAGGATCTAAGAGATGAGAAACAAGCACAATGAAGAAAGCAAAAGAGTGTATTAGCTGACCCATTTGATAGAGAGCTCAAACCCTCAATTTATAGTAGAGAGGTGAGCAACTAACAGCCACAGGAATAGGACCATATGGCATGTGAATAGGAGAGATCCCTTATCATGAGTGACAACTCACCCATGTAATGAGGAGAGGTCCTTATCCAACAACTCATCCTTCACCTAACTAGGCTTAGATTAGTCAACAAGAGTTGAATACACTTATAGGTGTGAAAAAGAGTAAAAAGTAAACAAACTAAAACACTTCTAAATAAGACATTGCATCAAAGATTCAACACTAATTAAACTAATTTAAAGCAAGAATCCTCTGAAATCGTCCTATTGTCCTCTATATCTAAAGATTTATTTAATCAATTAGCTCTCAGATTCTATTAGCATCTTGACTGTTAAAATAACAATTTAGAGAACGAGATTGCACTAATCTAATCCTCTATGAAACTATGATGAATGATAATGAAGCTAAAGAGAAACTATGATAAAGGAAACTATTGTAAATGCAGCCATGATAATGCTTCTAAAATGTTGTGATTTGCTAAATGCTTGATGCTAAATGCTTGATTGTTGATTGCTTGAATGCCTGAATGCCTGCAGAGTAAGATTACACAAAAGTTAGGATCCATTTCATGTAGATGAAGGCTCCTTTTATAGATTTCCAAAAGGTAAATGTGACATGGCAGTAAAGAAGGGTTGAGATTCAATCTAGATAAATCAATGGAGAAGAATGAATTTGGTGGAGAGGAAGATGGAAAGGATATAGAAATCCTTTAGAAGACTAGGAAGAAAAAGAGGAATGAGAAGAGGAAAATCTCCCGTGAAGCTTCCAAATTAGTTTGGAAGGATAAAGAAAAATTAATTAATTTGAAACTTTCAACTTTGGAGGAATATTAGATTTATTCAATTTTTAGAAAATGGAGGAATATTATTAAGTAAAGCAAACAAAATAGAATTTGTTTATTTAATAAAAGAGATGTGATAATCAAATAAAACTATATGATATAGTTTATTTAATTAAGAAGGAATAAATGAATATTTAAACAAATCAAACTATTGAAGTTGATTATTTAAATAAAACAAAATAATGTGATTAGAATAGAATCATGAACTAATTAAATAAATAATTTTATTTATTTAATAGTAGAAGAATAAAAGGTTTAATTAATCAAATAAATATATTTAATTAATTGGATTTATCTAGACCATTTTTAGGTGTATACAACACTAACAAAATGTTATGTAATAAATAATAAAATTTCTTTTAAACGTAGTTTCTCTTAAAAGTTATATTTGTAGATTTTTTAAATTTTATTTAATGATATTACAATTGTGTTGGAGAATGTTATTCCAAATTACAATTTATCTTATTTATGGAAGTTCCTTAATAATGACTAGACCAAAATTACTATCATTTATGAAAAAAAAAGAGTCATAAAACCCTTGTACGCTAAACTTATAGCAAACATTTCATTTTAAAATTTATGTATTATGATGAATTTACCTATTACTTTTCCCAACTTAATACACTCAAAGATGATTATGTTACAAGTTATTACCTTTACATTTCAACTTTATTTATATATATACTTTCCTTACATATATATCTGGTACATAGAAACAAAGACATTGCAAGCATCATTCCCAAAAAATTACCTTTTTTCCCTTTCTTCCCCAAGAAATTAACTTTTTCTAATAACTGATGACCATATTTGGAGTTCAATCATTTTAATGGTTGTAAATATGAAATTGTACTTGAAAATTACTATCCTCACTTTTCTTCGATACCTAATTACCATACTTTGAAGATGAATGCAAGCCAACCACTTTCACAAACTTACAACATCCTGATGTTAATGTTAACTATAAATTCCATTACTAACATACTTGGTGGCATACCTAATGTAGAGCCTTTTTACTGGTTGTATCTATTGACTCCATTCAACAACTTCAACCCACAATTGTCAAATATTACATGCAACTATCTGATGATACACACACACATCCTACACTACTACCAACACAATTCAATGAGCTTTTCTTAGAGAAGGCTATAGTGAAAGGATTTATTATCCATCTGAAAAATTATAGTTATAGAAAATTCACCAAGTTCATGTACATGCATACTTTCCTTTTATTGTTTAAGCCTTATTGGATAAGCATGCACATTTACTTCATAAGTATCTTTCTCCTTGCATTGTAGGGAAATTTTAATTGAAAACTTGGAAATAATATCAAACAATGAATCATTGATTAGAACTCCAATTGTTATCCATCAAGCTACAACCTATATATCCTCTACCAGCATTGAAGAGCCATTTACCACTTCTAAAGTCACAAACTCTTTTGTTGAAGAATCGAAAACATCAATGGGACTACATAATATGGGCTAGTCTGAACTAATTCCAATCCAAGCATTAACCCCATACCATAAGTATTGGGCCATTGAAGGTCGTGCATTGAGTAAAAGCATAATTCGTGAGTATAAAAATGTTGGTCATGATGGAAAAGTTTTTGGATTTTATTTTGTAGATAAAGCAGGAGTTGAAATACACATAATTTTCTTAAATGAACTTGTAGACACATTCTACCCTATTATAAAGTCCAATAGTCTTTATGTGATATCTAATGGTTGTAGAAAATTTGCTAACACAAAATAAAAAAGCAACACAAATCCTTATGAAATATTCCTACATAGCTCTTCAATGATAACTCCATCCACCTATGTAGAATCTACTATACCCAACCATAGCTTTCATATCAAAACCATAGAATGATTAATGCAATTACATATTAATACCCTTGTAGATGTCATTGACATTTTTCTATATATCTCCCCTACATCAACCATATGTAAAAAGATTGTACCGAAATAGTAAAGTGTACAACTACCATTATAGATGTGTGTCAAGTTGTAACATTGATATTACACTTTAGGGTCAACATTGTGAAATTGCAGGGAAGCAAATATCTGAGCTTTCTTTACAACCAAACCCCCCAATTATTTTGGTAAAAAGTGGACATATACCATCTTGGTCTAGAAAATCAATAGATACTATTTTCCCAACAATCATTTTAATTAATCCCAACTTGGTAGAAGCCACAAGATTAAAAAACATGCTATGCAACTAGAGGAATTGACAAACTGATGCAGGAGCATCTAGTGGTGTAAGGGCAATCTTGCATCACCCAAAAAAGAGTTTCATTTCATGTTGGTATTTTTTTAGATGTCTTTGCATTTCTAGATACCCTTTTTGTCATAATGTAATTCCCAACTTACAGTTTTGTTTTTCTATTCCCGAGTTGGAAGATATTGCATTTTTAGTCTCCCAGAATTGCACCTGAAAACCTTCTAGGTCAGATTTGAGGCACTAAATAGTCCCGAAACGGCCCCAAAACTTGCTCAGAGACCTTTCCAATGGTTTAGATGGTTTGAAAAACGGAACCTTGGATCAAAAGTTATGGCTCCCAGAAGTTGGAACACTTTCTAGAAGATACTAATTTTCGAATGTTCTTTTGAACTTTGAATTTCAAGTTGTAACTTTTGGTTCCAAACCGCCAAAAACTCAAATTTGAATGTTTTTTTGGCTCCAAACTCAAAAGGAGCTCTATTTATGGGTGGGTTGTTGATTTTTGTATAGCTTTTTGGGGACAAGCTTGCTTACTATGAAAAGGGGTTTTTCTATAATTCTGTAGTTTGCATATTCCCAAAACTTGAGGATATCAAATTCTCTGCATGTAAGAAGATTATTTTCTGAATAATAAAATATTTTTCTCTATTTGGTGTGTTAAGTTTCTGTGTCTTGGGTTGCACCCTTGTCAAGTGGTATCAGAGCGGGTTTTCTTGAGCGTGTGGGTCCAGATCGCCGATTGTGAGGAAGTTTGCACTAGGACCGTGGTTGTGGGTTAGAGATATTCAAGATGCCTCCAATAGTGATCCATGGTAGGTGTGGGGGTGCTATAGGTGGAAAAAATGCTGGTGGAAGAGATCCACTATTGACCGAGGGTTTCAGAGCCCTCTAGAGACAAATTGATGCATTGCAGGAGCATATGAGAAGAGGGTTAAACCTGAGAAGGAGAGAAGAAAGTGAGGATGAAGAAGAGGAGGAATATTCAGATGAAGAAGAGGAAGAAGAAGCAATTGATCAAGATCAAATGCAGCTGATAAGGGCCATTTCAAAGATCGAGAAAAGACCCAAAGCAGAAGTCGCTAGTTATTCTAGAAGTCTGAACCTAAAAGAGTTGATCAACTGGATTAACGAGCTGGAATAATATTTTGAGTATGAGGAGATAAAGGACCCAGATTGGGTTAAGTTTGCAAAAATGAAGCTAAAGGGCCATGCCAGTATTTGGTGGAAAGAGGTCTAGTTGGAGAGAAATTAGAGAGGAAAAGAAAAGATCGTCAGATGGGATCGCATGGTGGAGAAGCTGAAGAAGCAGTTCATACCAATGGACTACGAGTTGGATCTATTGAAGAAATTACAAGGGTTAAAGCAAGGAAGTAGATTTGTGAAAGAATACACATAACATTTTCACAAGATGATCATCAGAATGGGTCATGCAAAGGCCAACAAGGAGAAGGTAGCTCGTTATCTTAATGGGTTATGACCAATCATTCAAGAGGAATTGAGTCTAGTCAGAATGACCACCATTGATGACGCATACTAGTTTGCTATGAAAGTTGAAGAGAAGCTGAACAAAAGATTTGACAATAAGAAAAAAGGATGAGGAGGTCAAAGTGGAAGGGTAGTGGAAGATCTTCTAGAAGCAAAAATGATGATGAGAAGAAAAATGAAGATGTGGGCACCAGCTGAAGCCAAAAGAATGATAACTTTGACTATCCTCATGATCAAAATAGTGATGATCAAAGAGGTAGAGGATGAGGGAGATCTGGATAAGGAACCAGAAGAGGTGGTTTCAAAGGAATGTGTTTCTAGTGTGGTGAAAAAGGGAATGAAGCCTATGAGTTTCCACAACACCAAGGAAGGGCAGAAAAAAGGTCGGATGGTCATGGAAGGGTTTCACATGCAGATGAGGAGGCCCAATCCAAACATTCAGATGATGTTGAAAGGGGAGAAGCCCTAGTAATTAGAAGAGCCTTGGTGATTGAAGAGAAGGAGCTAGAACAGAGGAAGAATCTATTTTGCACAAAGTGAAAGTGTGAAGGAAAATGTTGTGATGTCATTATTGACAGTGAGAACACCAATAATTTAGTGTTAGAGGAGATGGCTAGAAAGTTGAAGCTGAAGAGGGAGAGGCATCCACACCCATATCAGATTGTCTGGTTGCAGAAGGACCAGAAAGTTTTGGTCAATGAGCAATGCCTGCTGAAGTTCAAGATCATGAGCTACCATGATGAGGTACTCTACGATATCATCCCCATGGCAGTTTGACAAGTGGGCTATACATGATGGCCATGCAAACACTTATTCTTTGACGAAGGATGGAGTCCACCATAAGTTGAAACCCCTAAAGGAGACTAAAGAAAAGATAAGTAGTAGTGCTAGAATTTGTTATGCTAATGGAAGAAAATTTATAGAAGGCATGAAGCATGAGCATGTTTACTATGGATTGATTCCTAGAATGGGAAAGGAGAATAGTAAAAAGGTGCCAGTAGAAGATTCTGGGTTGTTGGATGAGTTTGAGGATATTGTTTCTGATAATGTACCTGCGGGTTTACCACTAGTGAGAAAGATCAATTATCAGATTGACATGATCCCTAGAGCTAGTTTTCCAAACAAGGCACCTCACAGAATGACTCCTGCAAAAAATGAGGAGTTGAATAGACAAGTTCAAGAGTTGTTGAGAAAGCGTTTGATTCAAGAGAGTTTAAGCCCATGTGCAGTACCTGTAGTACTAGCATCAAAGAAGGATGGGGAGTGGAGGATTTGTACAGACTCCTGGGCCATAAACAAGATAACAATCAAGTATAGATTTCCCCTGCCAAGGATGGATGACTTGATGGACTGTTTGAGTGGGGCTCAATACTTCACAAAGATTGATCAGAAGAGTAGATATCACTAGATCCAAATTCAAGATGGAGATGAATGGAAGACTTCCTTCAAGACCAAAGCGGGCATGTACGAGTGGTTAGTCATGTCGTTTGGGCTAACCAATGCACCGACCACATTCATGCGGCTCATGAACAAGGTACTGAAAGAATTTCTAGGAAGTTTTGTCATTGTGTATTTAGATGATATTTTGATTTTTAGTAGAACTTTGGATGAGCATTTGATGCACATTCAGAGAGCCTTTGAGAAGTTAAGAGAGGAGAAATTTTTGATTAATCTGAAGAAGGAGTTAGTGTACTTAGGGTTTGTTGTCTCAATAGAAGGTCTCAAGATGGACCTAGAGAAGGTGAAGGCTATTCTAGAATTGCCCACCCCAAGAACTACTACTAAGGTGAGATCTTTCCATGGTTTGGCCAGTTTTCATAGAAAGTTCATTAGAAACTTCAATAGTATTTGTGGACCCTTGACTGAAACAATAAGAGGGGATAGAAAAGAGTTCAAGTGGAGCATTGGAGTGGCAAAAAGTTTTGAACTATTGAAGCAAAAGGTGATAGAGCAGCCTGTTCTAGCCGTCCTAGATTTCAACAAGGTGTTTCAGGTGGATTGTGATGCCAGTGGTTGTGCCATTGGAGCAATGTTGAGCCAAGAAGGTAAACCCATTTCCTATTTCAGGGAAAAGTTAAATGATGCCAAGAGAAATTACTTTTGTATATGATCAAGAATTTGATGCAATAGTTCAGGCATTATCTATTGCCAAAGGAATTTGTTCTATATACTGATCATCAAGCATTGTAGTACTTGAATAGTCAGGTAAAACTAAATCAAAGGCATATGAAATGGGTAGAATTTTTGTAGAGCTATACATTTGTTCTAAAGCATAGGAGTGGGAGGTTGAATAGGGTTGTAGATGCCTTAAGTAGGAGGTAGAAATTGATGACAGAGATGCAAATAGAAGTGGTTGGGTTCAATGAACTAAAAACTTTGTACGCTAAAGATCATGATTTTGTAGAGGCTTGGAAAGCTTGTAAGGAGCCTGTTACAGTGGACGGGATAGGTGGCTAGATTTCATAATCTAGGAAGGCATGTTGTTTAAGGGAAGTCAATTGTGTATTTTGAGTTCCATGAGGGAGAACCTAATAAAGGAGAAGCACAGTGGAGGAATGGCAGGACATTTTGGTCGAGAAAAGACCATTGCCCTTATCAGTAAGCATTATTATTGGCCTCAGTTGTCACAGGATGTGAAGAAGTTTGTGTAGAGTTGCAGGGTACATGTCAGATGGCTAACAGAGTGAGCTAGAATACAGGGTTGTATTAGCCCTTACTTGTACTAGATAGGCCATGGGAGGATATAAGTATGGACTTTGTTCTTGGTTTTCCAAGGACACAAAGAGGGAATGATTCAGTCTTTGTGGTGGTTGATAGGTTTTCAAAGATGGCACATTTTATTCCATGACAAAAGACCCACGATGCTATCCACATTGCTGACTTGTTATTCAGAGAGGTGGTGAGGCTACATGGTCTACCAAAGAGTATTGTCTTAGATCATGACACAAAATTTGTGGGATACTTTTGGAGGACCTTGTGGAAGAAGATGAAAAAAGAGTTGAAGTTCAGTTCTGCACACCATCCACAGACAGATGGGTAGACGAAGGTTATGAATAAGAGTCTGGATAACCTACTAAGATACTTGGTACAAGATAAACCTAAGGAATGGGACTTGATCTTACCCTAGGCATAATTTTCTTACAACAATTCTATCAACAGAAGCACTAGTAGATCACCATTCTAGATTGTGTATGTAGGCAACCCTAGAATAGCTCCAGAATTGAGAAAAATGGACCAAGAGAAGAAGATAAGTGCTGAAGCTGAAGGTTTTATAGAGCACATCAAGAATATACATGAGAAGGTAAGAGAATATATTAACAAGATGAATATGCAGTATAAGGCTAAGGAAAATTAGAAAAGGAGGAATAAAGAGTTTTAGATTGGTGATGAAGTAATGCTCCACTTGAGGAAAGAAAGTTTTCTAGTGGGAAACTATAACAAATTGAAGATGAAGAAATTTGATCCCTGCAAGATTTTGAAGAAGCATGATTTAGGGAATGCATATGAGGTAGAGTTGATGGAGGGAGTCAATATTTCCCCTATGTTCAACATTTCAAATTTGACTAAGTATCACAAAGGTGGCATAGAGGAAGCACCAACAATAGAGTAGTATGGAATTCTAGCACCCACTTTAGAGAAGGAGGAGATTGAAGCAATCTTGGATAGCTGTGTGGGAAGGAGTACTAGAAACAAACAGTATGAAGAGTATCTAGTGAAGTGGAGAGGAAGGCCTATGGAAGATTCATCCTAGTTGTCCAAAACAAAGGTTGACCACTTGGGTTTTCCTCAACCATCTGAGACATGATGGGGTCACTTCTCAAATTACACTGGGTGTCTGATGCAGGAGCATCAAGTGGTGTAAGGGAAATCCTACATCACCCAAAAAAAGAGTTTCATTTCATGTTGGTAGTTTCTTAGATGTCTTTGCATTTTTGGACACCCTTTTCATCATAATGTAATTCCCAACTTACATTTTTACTTTTCTATTCTTGGGTTGGAAGATATTGCAATTTTAGTCTCCTAGAATCGTTCCTGAAAACCTTCCAGGTCAGATTTGAGGCACTAAATGGCCCCAAAACTTGCTGAAATCAGCATAGTAGATTTCAAGAATGTTCTTGACTCTGAGACCTTTCCAACAGTTCAAATGGTTCAAAAAATAGAATCTTGAATCAAAAGTTATGGCTCCCAAAACTTGGCACACTTTCTAGAAGATACTAAATTTTGAATGTTCTTTTGAAACTTGAATTTCAAGTTGTAACTTTAGGCGCAAAACCACCAAAAACTCAAATTTGAATGTTGTTTTGGCTCCAAACTCAAAAGGAGCTCTATTTATGGGTGGGTTGCTGATTTTTGTGTAGCTTTTTGGGGACAAGCTCACATACTGTGAAAAAGGGGTTTTTCTGTAATTTTGTACTTTGCATATTCCAAGAACTTGAGGATATCAGATCCTATACATGTAAGAAGATCATTTTTTGAATAATAAAATAATTTTCTCTATTTGCTGTGTTAAGTTTTTGTGTCTCGGGTTGCACCCTCGTCACAAACCCTACCATTCCCTCTCAAAAACCCATTTCCCATTGAAAATTTTGAAAATCAAATTCCTAGATTTCAAGTATTGCAAACAAAAGCTTTATTGATAAAAGAAATGTCTATGTAAAGGCCACTATCACAAAGCTACACTTAGACAAATTCTACTACCTTCCTTTCCCTCATTTGCTAGAAAATAAAAAATGTAAGAGAAAACTTATCCAGATTTCTCTCGATTATTTTTGCAGAAATTAAGAATGTTTTAGCTACATGTTGAAGATGGACTTACAAGATGCTACTAGTCAACTTTTTAATGTTACTACATTTGAAGAATCAACAACTACATTGTTAGGTATTTTTGCAGAATATTTTCAACTCCTACTAGCAGAGAACAATGTGGCTACTAACATTATAGCCAATGTTATCAATTGTCGGTTTGTACTTGATCTTACAATTCATTGAAATCAATTTTGTGGACATGAAACATAGAGTATTGTTACTACAACTATTAAGCATGCTTAACTTTTTTAATTAGCTACAATATGTATAATGTACTATATGTTTCCAGATTTGAATATTTGTAAATACCAAAAAATTTTAAAGTACATATTTCTATATATATGTCACAAATAAAATGATTTCTTTTGTTACGTTCAATGTTTCATTTCAAATGCATCATGTTGTTTGCTAAAATTTCCCATGCTTTACTAGAACATCGAGTTATAATTTCATGTTCTCTATACTTTATTTACACCCTATTTCTAATTATATTGAATGCTCCAGTTAAAAATTTATTATTATTGTATATTTATCATCTTACTTGTTTAATGCATTTTTTAAGCATTTCTATTAGTTGTTAATGTTTACCTCCTCTCTTATGAGGTCTTTCTCTTTCTCATTGTTTTCATTACACATTTACTTACATTAAATGTCCATCTAAGTTGTATATTTACTCTTTTTAAAATGTTAAATATTAAAGCTTCATATTTAGTAACAATTAATTTAAACACTACACATAGTTATTTACTATTTTATCATTTGAGTTCTTAGGATTTAAACTTTATTTTTTCATTACCCATGCTTGACATGGTTATTTGTTATATATTATATAAAAATTATATGAACTATTTATGTTCATAGAAAGTTTTCAATGAGTTAGAAGATAAAAGGTTGCAAGAAAAACATGCTCAATGAAATGAGCTACAACGAATATGCTACCATGCAAGATAAGACAAGATCAATAAGAGAAGACGAGAAAATGAACAAAACCTCATAGATGGAATCTCTAGATCTACACTCGTGTTCTACTAAGCCCACCTAGTTGCATCCATTTGCAACTAAAACATATAATTCACTTCAAGCAAATCCATTTTCTCATTGATGAGAGTGGCAGGGGAAGCAATACCTTTTTCCAATAGCTTCTCTAAATGCACACATCAACTTCACTATTCCTTCCAACAAGAAACTTGATCACCCAACTCAACTCACACAACCAGACATGTTTGAAGGACTTGGGGATGTTGTGTACACTCTCAAAATGTCAAAACAAGACCAAATAACCTGACTTTACACTCAAAAACTCCCATTCTCTCATCACTCTTACACAAGCCCATGCAACCTTGCAACATTGCCAAATAGGACAGTCAAAATAAAAACTTATTAAAGGCATTAACCAGACAATGAAATCAGGTTTTAGACTTCTAACAAGATCCCCCACAAGTTCCCAAAAGCACAGGATCAAACACCCAAACAAATGTATCAAAAGATTGATTTACAAGCCATAAACAAGGCTTAACTAGGCATGTACAAGGAAGCTTTCAACTTGTCAAGGCACACCCCAACACCCCTAATGCCTTTAATGGACTCCAAAAGGTTCCCCAAGACCCCTTTCACATTTTTCATTCATTCCATTTCTTTAAAATACTCAGAAATCAAAAGAAAAGCTTACAAATGATCATTTTCTGGACTGTTTCAAGGTAAAACCAGACCTAGGGCATCACATAACTTTTGCAAAACTCCATTTTTAAATATGAAACAAATTTCAGAATGTAAAGGAGTCCTAAATCTACCAATCCACCAGTTTTTAGATTTTTCCCACGGTGGAAATGGGAATTACATCCATTTTGGTGACCAAACCCTTGTTTTGCAAGATTTCAGACCCACTTTCACTAAAATTGATGTAACTTATTCAATTCTTAATGAAAATGAGCAAAATCACCACCAAAAGAAAGTAGATTCTTCCCTCTTTCAAACAATTTCAATTTGGAGTCCGTACAATGATGTACCAGACCGTACCAAGCACGGGATCAGGAAAAAATGCTGTAAAAAATAGAAAAAACAAAGTTTTCTTCTTATTAAATGCTTCAAAACTTCAAAACTGCCAACAACAGCCCAACCTCGACCCAAAGGAGGATTCTTAAACTTGTTTCCCATCATTTACAACTGCCCTCAACTGATTTTTGAAGGAGGGAACCATTAGTTAATGAAATTACATCATTAATGCTGATTTTACGCCAAATTTCCTTATGACAACTTTGCATTTTGAAGCAACTTTGCAATCCTAAAGACCTAAGACCTTAACAACCATTCAAATAACATTGAAACAGCCTTATTACATTTTCAAGACCCCAAACCTTGCACAATTACATAAAAATTCACATTTTTGCCTTCAAAGGCTACAAAAGCAACTTTTAGTGCAAGATTGCATTGTTGCATATTTTGACTCAAAACTCAAAAACTCACCCTAGATCTTGCTCAATGGTCTTGATTGACCTTATTAATGACTAAAAGACTCAAAAAGACTAATTCTAACCTCCTAACAACAAATTTTCATTAAATGAGCGAAAATGGAGGATGAGGTGTAGGTGCTCTTGCACCACTCATATCCATCCACAACCAAAATTTGCTCAACATTTTTACAGTAGAAGAAATAACTTTGGCTCAAAATGAGATAAACTTGCAAATATGCCAACCTATTTAGTCTACCTGGAAAAATATCTTGGCATTAAAACAAGGAAAATAAATGAACTACCTACTTGTTATAGCTACACATCTGAAAAAAAATGGCCACCATTTTTCCAAATGGAATAACATGGACTCTAGTGAGCAACCCCTATGTTAATAAAAACTAACTCAAGTTGAAGAGATGCTAATAACAAGGGTTAGCTTGATCCTTCAAGTAACCTATGCAAAGGGGGCCAACTAAAATATAGTGGCCACACTCTTTATTTTTGTCAAGATGTTTGTACTATTAAAACCCACTTGCTAGGCATATAGATCAATTAGATATCTTATTGGTTAACAAAAAAAAAATCAGGCAATAGGACTATAGCTTTTATGTAAGCAAAGGATTTGTATAGGAGGCCTTGCAATATAAACTTGTAAATGATCCATACTACAAAACTATACAATTAGATGAGGTTGGATTATCCTTCCTGCCAAGTGACTCCACTAATATCATAGACCTATTATATCAAACAAAAAATCTTCCTAGTCCCACAACTAAAACCATGATCCATACATATGATGCAAATGACGAAGGTGCAAAAGAAACATGCAACCCAATACTTCATTTTTTGCTAGCCTTCCACTGACATGTAGAGAGGTTAAAGAATTGTGTTCTTTATTGAAACTAGGTGAAGGATGACCACCCTTGTATATACATTGGCCATCCATTTCTCTATCTCCCATCAATGTATATAACACAAAATGACTATTTGTAATGGCATTCCCTAGTTTTTTTCCAAAAGGCATTGCCACCTTTAAACAACATATCATGGAAGTCAAATTACATGAATATGCTCTCCACTTGCTCAGGTATTATGATAATAGGTTAGGGAAAGACCCTTATTTTAGGTACTTTATACTAAATATCCTAATGCACCATCACAAGTAGGAAACAACATATATTTTTTTTCATAAAAATATCCACCCAAGCCTACCAACAACTATTCTCAATCTTCATCAAATATTGAAGGACTTGCTTGATGACAATATTTTTGAATAGCTCATGTGCTTTGGGGAATCAATTCGGGGAACACACCAATTTTGGAACTATAGTAGAGGGGAGATTTCTAATATGGTCATACAAATTGGTTTTCCAACACTATTCTTCACACTTAGTGTAGTTGATACAAAATGGCTAGACCTGCATAGTATAATTATATCTAATGCACCTACAAATCAATAAGAAACTTACAGATGTAGGATACAAAATATAGTTCAAAATACACACCTTACAACACACTACATGCATCATAGATTTACTAGATTTCATGAAGAGGTCTTGGAAAATCTACTTGGTGCAACAGACTACTAGTAGAAGTAAAGTCTTCATAATTTCATCAATTTACATTGCATACCTTCTAAAAAATTCCTAATAATAAGCTTCCACTAGATATGAATGGCAACACAGAGGTTTTGCACATATCCATGGCTTCCTTTGGCTAAAAGAAGCACCTGATATCGAGAAAATACAATGGAATAATCTCCAATCAGTAAAAAATGCAATTAAATACATCAATAGATATGTCTTTGCATGGAATCCCAAAATATTTTCTTTAAGAAACCAAACAATCCACCAAACTATTCTCGATGACTCGTGTTTAATGGACACAATATTGATTATGCCTTTAGACTCTTTAATCGACTACATTGAATTGCTAAATTATGTACAACATCATTTAAAGTGTACCTTACAAACATGTCTTAGGAGAAAAGGCCCAACCCTTCAATGTTGCTATAAATCCCATTGGAGCATGCAAGATCAATCAAGCCTTGCAATAGACTAGCATGTCGAACCAACATTCACCCCTTCTCACAATGATGATCACTTAAACCTACACAACCCTTCTATACTCTCTATCTAGAGGGCCAATGTAGACTGGCAACCTATTCTCTCTATCCATGCCATCCTCAAATACATTACAAAATATGTAGCAAAATTTGAAAGAAAATAAAAAAATATCATGACATGCTTTCTCAGATTTCAATTGATATTGAGTCTAACAAGCTAGCCCAAGAAAGTTTCCACCTCTTGCTTAAACTTCCTCTTCAAGCCTATCAAGCAATTTTTTTTTCTTTAAATGTTAGCCAAAATAAATTCCAATGTGTCTCGATCTCCTCCAAAGCAACTACCACATCCCCAAACTACATTGATGCTTACATGGATTGGCCACCAAATATAGAGTCCATGTCACTTATTGAAGTGACTAGAAAATGGGCTTTCAAACAATATTTAAATCATAACTAATGGAAAACTCCATACATGCCATTGTATGTGTCTCCCTATGGTTCATAACCATCCCCATAAAAGATGAAAAAAAAATTGAAGCATTTTTTTTGAGTGGACTACTACCATACAAGCCATTTTATAACATTCACAATTATATTGGTTCATCATATACTCAAATTATAGAACAATGGGAGAATTTTGCATGCAATTATCATCCTTGGCATGTGCTATGCACATTAACAAAAGATCTTGAAGATATAGATTCCAACACCTCTTCCAATGAAGAAGATATAATGCAAGATAACAACCTATCTAAATGGAAACTATTGTCTCACCTATACCCAAGCCTTCCCCTCCACTTTGATGAACTAGACATGCTTGGTCACCATGACATTGACTTGCACCATGATTTGGGATCTTCCTAATTCAATCCACACCAACAAGTCTCTGCAACCACATTCATAGAATCCAATCATCCAACATTTCAAGTATGCCATCTTACCAATTTCCCTATCCAACATGAGCTCTCTCTCCAACAAAAAAAAGAATTTGATATAATTATGTCACACCTACATGTTGATAATTTGGAACCTCCTCTAAAATTAATTATTATAGGAACTGTTGGAACAGGTAAATCACACTTGATAAAAGCCATCAAAACTACTTTTTGCACCTATAAGTGTAGCAACATTCAACATAGAAGTATATAAAATACACTCTTCTCTGTGAATACCTATCAAAGATATGGACCCCTTGCAAGGACAAAACACTAGCAAGCTTCCCAAAGAAAAAGTACTTCATTTGGTATAGCTGATAGATGAAATGAGCTTCTTTGGATCCAAGTTACTACAATACATTGACATGAGGTTACGTGAAGCATTCCCCCAACAACAACCAAATACCATTTGGAGGATGCTCAATCATGCCCTTTGGTGATCTTGGACAACTTCCACCAGTCAAAGAAAACCCTATCTATGCCTCAACATTATATGGAGGCACTCTATGGTGCAACTTGACAAAAGTTATCACACTTATCAAAAAATTTCATCAAATCGGTGAAGATCCTGCATAGATTTCATTTCATTCTCTCTTCTCCAATTTGTGAAATACATAATCTACAATTGAAGATTGGAAATGTCTAATGTCATTCTCTAGCTTAGCATTGACCTCTATAGAACAATCTTGTTTCTTATCCTTAATACATTTCTTTGCAACAAATGAA
The DNA here is from genome assembly GCA_007258455.2 of Sequoia sempervirens. Lineage (NCBI taxonomy): Eukaryota > Viridiplantae > Streptophyta > Pinopsida > Cupressales > Cupressaceae > Sequoia > Sequoia sempervirens. Next base: position 68,128,503 of record VDFB02000002.1, read on the forward strand.
ATGGTCTCGCCACATAAGAAATGTTATTGTATTTGGAAATGTTCACCTATTGCATTATCAATTGCAGAGCAAATTAGGGGACCAACAAGTTCAAATCCAAATGAAGAATAACTTCAATCTAAGCTTCTTTTATGTGTTTAGAAAAAAGGTAATGCTATGTTCAAATTTATGGGTGGAAACTAGCCCCATGAATGGTGCACTTGGGGAATTCAAAGAAATATTCTACAAGGATGATGAAAATATGCATTCACTTCCACTATTTTTTGTTCAATTCAACAATTACATTGGCCCTGCTTGGGACCACATTAATCCAAAAAATGTCACTATTGCCCATTTGAGCCATGGTCGACATTGTCTAATACAAATCAAAATGGCATGGGCCTTAACAATACACAAATCACAAGGCCTAACACTTGAAAAGACAACAATCAACATCGACAATGTGGATCGACAAGGCCTAACATTGATAACTATTTCTAGAGTGCATGAACCTACAAGCCTGTGGATCAATCCAACCTTCACATTTGAATGATATGCAAATATGCAACAAAGCCCATATGTAGCTCGTCGAAAGCAAGAGGAAACATGCTTATTGGCATTATCAAATTCAACCTCTTGAACAAACATTAATACCTAAAACAATTGCAAGTTAGTTACTTCTATTTTATCAGCTACATTTATTCAACATACAACTTCATAAACCATCATTTCTTACTTAGTTACAAACTCCCATATCAGCTATTATCTATATTAATAATAATGTTTTGTATATATATTAAACAGATGTATTGATGTGCTTTACACATTCAAATTGGGTTGTGTACCATAAAACCTCCAAGCTTCTCCAAACTAGAATCTCACATCATCTAATGTCTACCTATAAGCTTTCTAGAGTATGCTACATTGTTTATACGAATCTATCTTGGGTGCCAAAGACTATATGTACATCTGCCCTTCTACTATGCATGTATTGAAAGCTTTATGTAAATTGAGCTAATGTATCACTATGATGTAATTTTATGTTGTTATGAACTGTGTAGAATTTATTCTTTACAAAATGTATGTATACAAAATATAGGATAAAAACCGTTGGTATAGCTACTGTATATGATTATTCTCCAATATGGCTTTCATAATCAAATATTATTGTTAAGTTATTTTTTTTAAACTCTCACTCCTTGTTTGTTTCATCATTCAAATAAGGTGACTCTTTTAAGAATAATAATTGATAGTAATTGTATATGAAAAATAGTTATTTGGTGCAATGGCTACGCCAAGATGTCTACACTATCGATTAGATAATTTTTTTACAAGCATGCTGAGAATCAACCTTCACTTGCATTGCTAGTTGTTGTTCAATTTAGCTAATGTATCACTACGATGTAGTTTTATGTTGTTATTGACAAAACTATTTTATTTGATACATGGTATAAAAGAGGACTTCATTTCACTCCCTTCAAAATTTCTTCATATTTTGTTGTTTCTATTTCAAACTGTTGTATTTATAGAGAACATGACATAAGTAAAAGTGGCTACAAGGTTCATACTTTTTGGAATTTTCATGTTCCAATAATTGTTTTCTAGTTGTTGTTTGCATCTGAATTGTAAGGAAAAAGAATACTGTTAAATTGTTCATAGTTTCAAAATTGTAACCCCCTTTTACAAGGAATCATTGATGCTAGTAATAAGCACATTATAATATAAATTCTCCTTTAGATAGAAATTTTAACTGTGCTTCTCTCAAGGTGTTCTTCCTTCATTAGCACATCAATACATTGTAGTTTATACTCACTAGAGAAGTGTACCCAATAGCAGTCTTGGAATGTGTGCAGGTGAGTTGAAAGCACAGTCAAGAGCAACATCAACATGGTGGAGAAGTGTTTGCAGTTGATCTCCTTAAACTCAGAAATTTAGCTTTTCTTAATTTTAGCAAGGCAACTCCTATTTTTACCATACTGTTACCTTTAGACAACCCTTTCTTTTCTTATTTTTTAATAGGGTTTGAATTCTATTAGTTTCTATTCTTATGTTATGTTTTTATTCATAAGGTGCAAGATTGTGTTCTTGCATGTTATGTTCTTGCTTGAGGGTCATATTTTGTTTCTCACTAAATTTTCTTCAAAGAAGATGTAGTCAGGGGAAGAAGGAAAGCCCATTGAGGTCAAGAAACCCATTATTGTAAAATATGGTATCAATCATGCAAAATACCTTATTGAACAGGTATTGTTGAATCCATGATACAAGTATTTTGGAGTTTAGTTTATATTTCTACAAGATGAATTTTAATTTTGGCAATGAAGTGGTATGGATTGTCATAAAGTAATGCTCAATTGGTTGTAATTGCACATGATGTTGATCCCATAGAGCTTGTAGTGTGGCTTCCTGCACTTTGTAGGAAAATGAACATTCCTTATTGCATTGTCAAGGGGAAAGCATGACTTGGAACTCTATGTATCTTTAATAGTCTTTTAAAAAAATATTATGTCAATGTTTGGCTTTTGATTTGCGTTTTTATTTGAGAAGATTAATTATTGAGCTTACAAAATCTGTTCTTATTCTTTTGTAAATTTTGCACAAGAAAACCGCCACTGCTCTATGTTTGACATCTATGAATCTATGAAGATAAGATGGAGTTTAGCAGGATTGTTGAGGCAATAAAGGCGTGCATACAATTAAGAGGGCGTGCCTTTTTGATGCATACTGTTTATCTATTAATGCTGGCAGTTGAAACAAATGGAAATTGAATGGTGTACAATTGGATTTGTTCATTTTTACATGCCAATTTCAATGATAAGTTTAATGGATCAGAAAAAATGCAATAAATGGAGATTTTGATTGATTTTACAACAATTTTAGCACTATTGCTCATATACCTCAACCATATTTTAATTTCATAAAATATAATTGCATATATTATTATATAAAAAAAAAAATATAAATTGTATCATTATAAATAAATAGATTATCAAATACAAAATATCCATAAATATCAAATATATACTTTTATAATATAATAATTTCTCATCACAACCAGCATTTTTATACTCATTAATTGCCTTTTACTTGTCAATGTTTGTAATATAATAATTTAAAAAATATATTTACTAGTTTTCAAAATGTCCTATCAATTAATATCATGTAGTAAACAAATATATACACAAAATAAACCAATTTTTTTTATTAATTGACCTTCCACAACTCTTAACGTACCCATTGCACCTTGGTGAGCAATTGCTAGTTACATAAAAATACACATGTATATATATATAATCCAACTTTGAGTTATTCGTCTCTACTCCTTTGCGCAATGTCTACTCCACATCCTACAAACCTTCATTCATGATCTTCTATCTCCACATATCTGAGTCGAGGGCCGACGTACAAGTTTACATTGGGTAATCAAGGCGAGCCTGCTCATCCTCAGGTTGCCCATGGGCGAATTTGATGTAATGGTGGCGCGCAAAAAACCTGCAAATCCTCACACCTATAAATTTTCCACGCCTTTCCGTTCACTATGTAACAGAGCCTTAATTCACTAGGATGCATCCAAAAATTGTGCCGATGATTCTAAAGAGGAGGAAAATCGTGGATATAAGGCTTCCAAAAGGCCATCTAAGTTTTCTACAGAGCACATGATCCCCAATATATGGGTGAAACACACTACTTGGGATGTTCACCCAAAGCAATCAAATTCTTTGGCAGATCATCCAATAGCAGAATTCTCCGAACCCCTCATATAGGCCGCCTCTTCCCCTGTCCTTGAATTTGGTGAGGATATTATGAAATAAGTAATAGAGGGTGAGCAATTCTTCATGGCTAATGGGTTGACTGGATAGTTTAATCGCCTATGGCCTAGCTTGCCAGATCTACACAAGTGGATTGTCGAGGAAAGGAAGCCGATGATGATTGGAAATTGAGAGGTATACCTTGCACCAAGGGTCTTTTCATCACAGTTTTTTATAGTGGGAAGGATCGAGATGCCATTTTGAGAGAGTGATGGATTTGGGGCAACATTTGGTCCTTTTGAACGCTGGTAATCAATTTTAATCCCATTTCTTAATCAATTAGACCAAAACCTACATGGGTCCGCCTCCCAAACCTTCCATTGCAATTTTAGTTCGATTCATTCTTTGAAGAAATTGGGAACACCTTATGTGACTTTTTGGCTGTTGATAGCAATACTTCTGATTTCACAGACACAACCTTTGCTCATACATTAGTTGATCTAGCTATTTCAAAGGATCTCCCTACATATATAACTATCAAAATTACCAATCATTGTTGGATTTAGATACTAGATTATGATGGATTTCCCTTCCACTATCGATAGTACTACAAAATTGTACACACTTCAAAAAATTATGTTAGGCCCTTTCTGAACTCTAATTCTATGGGGTCTTAGTTGAAAGACACACCACCACAACATTACACAGTTAATACATCCATTGTGAACTTAGATAAATTTCCTGCCTCAACTCCTAATTCTCCTCCAATTTCTATTGCTCTCTCTTCACACATGGGGGATCTAGATACTAAGATTTTAATGTCTGGGATCAGAGAACAATTAATTGGGGTTATTGAAAATAAGCAAGAAGTGGTGACTATGAAAAAGAGAGATAAGAATTATGTGTCACCAGATACTCGAGAGAAAAATGATCTGAAGGATTGTACTTTTAGCACAAAAGGTAATGAGCATATCATAGACTCTCAATTCGAATAAGGCTAGCTAGAAGAGGAAGAAGAAACCCCCTTAAAAATCCACACATCAAGTGATGTTAAGATCAGCCATGAAAGAGGAAAAATCTTGAAATTTAACTTTAATATTGTTCTCCCATGTTAAGATGTGTTGGTTAGATCCACAATGATAATTTTTTAGATTCACCCACATAGGTGATTTAGTAATAGGTTATGCACCCTTTCTTGGGCATGTAAGTGATCAAAATTTTACTTTCAAATAATTTTATGGGGTATGACTACCTTATACCTAGCTTATATATATTTTTATGTGTGTGTGTGTGTGTCAAACACAGGTGATCATTGATGTCAAACTAAAGTTAGCAGGTCATTTTTTTGTTGACGATGGTTATCAAAGGGTATCTAGGCTATCAAAGATGAAAAAGATTGTAGGAATACTAGAATTGTCACTTGACTTAAGGTTCTGAAAGCTTGTTGTTTTTTAGTGTGTAGACTGTCTAATCAATTCATGTATCAAGGTGTGTTAAGGCATGACTTCCCTTAGATAGTTAGTGTATTTATTATACCATTCCTAGTATGCAGTCAACAATAAGTGTTGTGGTCCGAAAGATAGTAATAAGGATATTTTTTGTGCAAAGAGGTAGCCCTAGCTATAGTCTATTGGTTAGCATTTCTACCAAAGGAGAGTATGCCTACATTTTCTCTATCAGTTTCCTGAGTTTTTAGTGGTGGGGCCCCTAAGTGTGCAAGGTGTTTGAAGTGTTAGAAGGTCTATTGAAAGCTATTCAAAGTTTGAGGCATGTGTAGTAACAACTAGTTGTGTTTAAAATTAAAATCATGTATGTGTAGTGAGCATAGGATTTATTTAAGGTCCTTGTAGTGGTGCAAGGCGTCAAGTTTTTTTAGTAGCAAGAGATTTGTGTTTGGACCATTGTATTACAAGTTTCATGTAGTTTGAATTTAGGTCCACCCTATGTTGTCTAGGTTTGTGTTGATCCCTAGTTGACATTAAAGAATGTTATTGTAATGTCATGTATATATTTCATATGTTTGGATGAAGTGAGATGTACAAGTGTGTGAAGTAAGGTGTGTGGCATAAGTGTGAAGAAAAGAGGGAGTGCTAGTATCAAAGGGTCATCCTTAGTGTGAGAGAGTTTCTATTGTGTCTCTAGTGCATATCAGCGTTATATTTCAAATGCACCATTAGTTTTGTATTTTGGTAGGAATATTGTTCTACTTGTTATATCACTCTGGAAGGGATTGGTGTCTCTATTCCGATGGGTATTGTTGTCTCCAGTAGGTTGGTGCCTACATATTTATTTGGTGATTGGTGTCTTTGGTAGGTCAATACCTACATCACATTGTAAATCCACTTAATATATTCATGCTTGTGAGTGTTTCTCACTGTGGTCTTTCCCATCTTGGGTTTCCACATATATCTAGTGTTATGTGTTATCTTGTGTTGTGCTTTAATTACTAGCTTGTATGGTTCAATGCTCTTCATGTTGAAAATCTATCTAATAGTTATAAAGGTTTCTAGAATTGTTTTGATCTATTGATTCACCCCTCTTAGTAGATTGTGTGCCCCTCTCTATATATATATATATAGCTACACACACATATTTATTAATATGTATTGATCATAAAAATAGTTATATTCATTTCTAACTAAACATAATTTGTAAAACCAAAGGAATATGAATATCACTGATATCATTTTTTATTGCTTAACCATTATACATATAAACAAAAAAAATCATCAATAACAAAGTATAATCAACAATAAAATTGAATAAAAAACTTATGTAATATTTATTTAACAAAACCACTTGATAACATCCAAATATTGGAAAAATAGTTATATACTTACATTCACACAAAATATAAAAACATGTTATCATTAAGTGGATTCAATGATCAACACAAAAATTCATTAGAAAATAGATTAAAACCTATCAATGCATAAGTTTGTGTTTACGAATGATCTTGTATTTTGATAACCAAATTATTTCTCTTGGATCTATCATCCTCTCTCTTGTGATACTATCCCTCTCATCTGAGAGGGGGGATAATTTTTCCTACATCCACCTCATTAACTAAAATAAAGTAGATAGTTTGATATCAAAGTAACATTAATCATGTCCACATAATAGACTCATAATATAACATGAAATCATATTTCCATTAACACAAGATTTCCAAAGCATATTTTTATTATTTCATAGAAAATTTACTTTTCTAATAAAAGAAAATAACATATATTCCTATTTGTTGATTATTCAAGTTTTTATGATTAAAAGTTCAAAATGCACGATTAGGTAACAAAAAAAAAAGGGTGATAATAAATGGGTTGTAACATATCCATCCCATTAGAGATTATCATCCTCAATGAATAAGTGCATAAGTCTTAAAATAAACAACAAAACATTGATTTCTTGTTAAACATCAAGTTTAATAAGACAGGTAAGAATTTTTTTGATGAATTTCATTATAATCTTCCCAAGTAGAACTATGCTTAGAGATTTGGTCACTTTGGACCTTGCTTTGCACCATATTTTTGTTATGTAGGTGGATACTGCAAACCTCAAGCAATTTGATAGGCTTGTTTGTGACCAACTCTAGATTGTGTATCTAAAGAGCATTCCAGTCAAGAATGTCTTTAAAACAAGAATTTTCCATCTTTAAATATGAAACATGGAAAAAATATCATATTCAGTATAGAGCTAGAGGTAGAGTTACCCTATGAGAAATCAGGTTAACAACCTCCAACACCTCAAAAGGACCTATAAGTCTTGGAGATGGATTGGAAAAAATGCCAAATATAATATAATATTTTTGAGGTTTCAATCTCAAAAGAAATTTAAATCTCCTGTAGAAAATTCTTAAAGAGTACATTTGGCATGAACTACATATTTTTTTCCTCTTGTTTTCTTTTGATAATAATTTTCCAATTAAACTTAATCTACTCCATTTTTATCACATTTCAAGCCCAAGGAAAATTCTATCCTCTTGTTTATCACAACTAATAGGAGTTCAAAAATTCCTACTGTATAAAGCCTCAAGTGGTTCCATTTTAATTTCTTAATGGTAGGAATTATTGTACGCAAACTCAACTAGTGGTAGACACAGTTTCCACTCATATTGCTAATCTATGCAATACATTTAGACTAGATCCTCTAGAACTTGGTTGAATATTTTAGTTTGACTATTAATCTAAGGATGATGGGATGAAATTTTGTTCAATTTGATTCTTAAGGCATAAAATACGGTTTGCTAAAATATTGAATTCATCCTTGCATCCCTCCCCAAAATGATTCTTTTTGGAATTCCATGAAGTCTGAAGACTTCCTAAATAATATTTTATTTTAGCAATTACCAGGGCTCCACCATTAAGGTTACCAAGTATAAAGTTTGAAAATTAAATAGTTAGTTTTTAAACTACTACCAAAGTTGGATCATTTCGAATTTTAGACATAGGTAATCCTAGCAAAAAAATCCATAATAATTACTTAGCATTTTATTTTTGGAATTTCATGGGGATATAACAATCCTATCAGATGTTGATGTTTAAGTTTAACACATCGAGACTCTACGTATCTTGCCACAAGCTTGGCTACATCAAGCTTCATTCATTTCTAGAAGTACAAAGCTTTAATTTAATCAAAGAAAATCATAACTCCCAAGTGTCCAAAATATGGAGCATTATGTGCTTTCTTAAGAATGAAATTTCTGAAATTATCCTTGTCAAGAATATACATCCTTGTGTTGAATCTTAAGATTCAGTTTGACTCAAATTTGTACCTTGCATATATGTAATCTTGAGGATCTTCCCGTAGTGCTACTTTTACCTAATCATAAAATTGATCTTCTACAAAACTATTAAACATAAGATTTCATAGATCTAAATGAATTACGATCATAAAAAGCATATGCCTTCAGTAACTTAGCACATTATCACATGATTCTCTTTCCACTCAATGTAATTGATGTCAAATTCATTATCAATTATCAAATCTAATCATATTTACTTAATTCCTTGATTATCTAACATGAGCTCATATTGTTTACCCAATAAATATTGTCTCCATATTTGGCTGAGTGAAGATTTACTTATGTCCTTGATTATCTAGCTTGAGGTCAACTTATTTTACCAATAAATAATATTTCTAGACACTTCAAACATAAACTAAATTAATAACGTGGTACACTCTTCCAACTTCCACTTTTAGGGTCTCGTCTAATTTGAAGGTTTTGAGTCACAATTAGTCTATAATTATTTACTTCTTTATTTTCCCTCTGGATGAGTTGACAATCACATGACTACTAATTTTCTTGTTGCAGTATCATACTAGTATATATATATATATAATTTATTAATAATATTTATAAAAAGGCCAAGAGATATCCTTCTTGAGGCACCTATTTTTTAATCAATTTGTCACATAAAAGTGCGTAGGTGCCTCAAGATGGATATCTCTCAAATTTTCTATAAATATTATTAATAAATATAATATATATAGAGAGAAAATAAATTTGCATGTCGGTTACATTTCTTTTATAATATACATAGAAAATGAATTTGCATGTTGGTTACATTTCTTTAATTTCTTTTATAATATATATATAGTCATTGCTAGGAAGGAGAATGTCAAAATAAACATAGCTTCAAAAAATATACACGCATCTTGTGCTTTCATTATAGAAGCCTCCCGGCTTAATGAATAATCAAAGAAAATCATGAATACAAACTACAAACTACAACAACAAGTTGTAAAAATTAAGAAAATCACTCTTTTTATATGTCGTCTTCTCCCCATCCCCTTTCTCTATAATCAAATACTCTAACAGTTCAACAATGATTAGAATGATAAATATATAGCAAACCAACAAGGCTGAATAAATAAAGTCCTGATTGACATTGGTGAAGTGATTAAATTTGATTATAATCAGGTATCGTTGGTGTCGATATGGCAAATGTGTTTACTAAGAAAGTTAGTTGGGAGTTTGCTTTTAAGTGGGTGTTTTGTGGATAGATGCAGTTCAATCCTGTAGCGCATTTTGTTTTCAAAAATAATATCACACATATAACACTAATAAGCTTCCTGTGGGGCCATAAGGAAATTTCATATTTGAAGGGGAGAGGTAGAGGAGAAAAACAAAACTACCCAAATAAAATAGAGCAAAAAATAAAAAACTCATAATTTATCCAATACTGATTTTGTATTATATATTCAAATCTTATAAATTTGATTTCATAAAAGAGAGTTGTTGCTCTTTCTCTTCACAATTTTTGCTTCTGCATAGCAATACCACTTTTTTTTGTTGTTCTATTCTAAATTAAAACATAAAATTTCCTTACTAATATAGACTAAGAAAAATCATCATAGAAATTCTGCAGGAAAAGGTGAAGAAAATGTCATTAATTACAATAATAAAAGCTTGAGATATGCCCAGATTTAACTGTCAAATAACATTAAATATTGTCCTTTACATATTAAATATGAAAGTAGATGACCAAAGTTATTTCATACAAAAAATGTGGCCAGGCTTAAACATTATCGCACACTACAAGGCCAACAAAACAAACTTGCAGGATTGCAGAGGCACCGCTCAATCACACAAGACATAAGTAATAGCTGTGGGTCTAGGATAGACACTACTCACCATAGAGCATAGTTGGAGGAACAATAGTATAGCGGTAGTCACTACACCACCACACAGAGCTGAAAGAAGATTCATGGGAATGTGGGGAAGGTAGGGAAGGTACAACAGAGTTGGGATTAAATTCCAATACTCCCCCTTAATCACAACTATTGCAATTTGCAATGTTGAATCGATCTCTTTGATAGACAAAACCTTATTTTCCTAATTCCTTAGTGAAAATATCTACACATTGATCTTCAGACCTCTAAAATTCCACAAAGATCCCTCCATTGTTAATTAGTTCTCTGATGAAATGGTATCTTGCACGTCAATGTGTTTACTTATTTTATGAAAAATTGGATTCTTTGATAGTGCTATGGCTGAGTTGTTGTCGCAATATATTTTTGTTGCATCCTTTTGTTCATGTTTCAACTCTTTCAACACTCTTCTCATTTGTATTTCTTGACATGATGCACTTGTTTTTGCTACATACTTTCTTTTGTTGATGAAGGAGTGACAATGGGCTATTTCTTTGAAGCCCATGATACTACACCAGTGCCAAAGTGAAAAACATAACCTGATGTACTCTTTATATCATCAATGCTTTCAACACAATCACTATCTATGTACCTTATGAGCTTGAACTCATTTGAACTTGAATATTGAATTCCATAATCCTTTGTTCCAGTTACATAGCTTAAGATTATTTTCCCAGCTTTCCAATGTGAGTCTTTTAGAGACTCCATAAACCTTCAAATCAAGCTTACACTACATGATATCCGGTCTTTTGGTTGTTAAATACATGAGACTTCAAACAAGTCTCTTATACAAAGTTGAATCCACATTGGAACCTTTTTCATCCTTAGTTTCAAAATTGTGACAATTGGTGTTGGTGCTGATTTGCAATTCAACATATATGAAACTTTTTCAAAATATCATTTGCATACTTTTTTTGAGAGATGAATATGCCATTTTCATTTTTATTCACTTCAATGCCAAGAAAATACTTCATGAGACCTAAACCAATCATTTCAAATTATTTCTTCATGTCTCCTTTGAACAGATTAATTGATAAGTCACCCATGAATATTAAATCATAAACATACAAACATACAATAAGAATTTCACCATTTTCATTCATTTTTGTGTACAACATTGGCTCACTATTGCACCTATTGAAGCCATTTTGTAAAAGATATGAATCAATTCTATTGTACCAAGCTCTTGGGGCTTGCTTGAGTCCATATAGTGCTTTCTTGAGCTTGTAGAATTTATCCTCTTGACGCAAAATCTCATATCTAGGTGGTTGTTCCACATAAACTTCTTTTCTAGGATAACCATTTAAGAATGTTGATTTTACATCCATTTGATAAACAAACCACTTATTTTGTGCTACTAGGGAAAGTATCATTATTATAGGGTCTATGCATGCTACAGGAGCAAATGTCTCATTGCAATCAACTCCAAGTTGTTGTGAGTAGATCACAATTTGTATTTAATTTGGTTTTGTAAACCCACTTCACTCCTATTACATCATTTTCTTTTGGAAGACTCATTAACTCCCATGTTTGATTCTTTTCAATTGCATCAATTTCTTCGTCCATTGCACATTACCCATTTGTCACTTTTAATTGCATCCTCCAAATGAACTAGATAATCTATTTGTGAATATAAAGAAAAAAGAGAAATTTGATCAATATTATTTTCACCTTCATTTTGCTCATAAATGTCTCTTATACTTCTGATTTTTTGTCTCTTCAAGCTTGCCAGTGTAGGATTTGACATGTCACTTGATGTAGAACCTATGGAATGTGGACTTGCTGGTCCAACACTAGAAATTCCTATTGTAGATGGTGTTTTTTGTCCACTTGTTTGAGTGTTACTATGTAAATGTGAGGTTACCCTTACACTTGATGGTGCCACTTGTTGACCACTTTGTTGAGCTTGAATGGATGTGGAATGATTCATATGTTTAGGATTATTTGTTGGTACAGAAACTTCACTTTCCTCTTGAGGTATACTCACTTATATATTGACTGTTATTTCTACACTTCCATCCCATACTTCATCTTCTATAAAGGGTGTTGTCACAATAGTGGTTTACAATTTCTGGGAGATTCTAATTTTTGCTGAAATCACATATTTTTAGAAAATATAATGATTTAAGCCTTAAAAAGTTCCATTTAAAGCATTCCAATTGAACAAGGTTTGATCAAACTACCTTAGATCAAACCCCCTTGGATAGAACCCCATTAGTTTTAAACCATACCTATGATGGAGTCTCCTTTACACCTATCAAAATGTTGATAAAAAATCACTTTTGATTTACCTTTTGGAGGATCAAATGAATTCATTTAAATTTTTTTTTTTTGTAAGTATGTAGTCTTTATTATAAGCTTTCCAAAAAGTATAATTTTCAATAAATTTAATTTTATTATTATATTTATTTTTTATTTCTTGTGAATGTAGGTTTTTCACTGAAAATCAAGCTCTTTGTTCTACACATGTCGAAAAATAGCAGATTATTAAAAAAAAAATTTGAAAAATATGAGTGCACCAAATATTGAAGTCCTTGATCCAGCAAAAAAAATAAAATTGAATTTTGATACAGACAAAAAGAGTTATGCATTATACGGTCGTGCTATGTCTGAATTGTAATTGGTTTGAATTCAAAATTTGATTAAAGAAAAAATATTCAATAAGAAACTATCTAACCAAGTGGAAGCACTAGATATTAGAGTTACAAATCTAACTTTGAAAGAATTAGAATTTTTTCCTTCATGGAAAAAAAGTTATCCATTATACAGTGAGAGTCACTTTTTAAAAATGGTGTTTTATAAAAAAAAATAGTTTTCGAGGGAGATGGAAAAATAAGTGCAATCTAATTCCAAAAAATTTGAAAAAAAAATATTAAGAATCTATGTACAGACAAAATTTCATGAAACTCTAGTTTGCATTATCTTCAAATTCCTCACCGTTTAGCCACTATAGTTTCCCGAAAGTGAAGATTTAGTTTTAAAAAATTATTTCAATGTCCATTTTGGCCAAAAATTGTAAACCACTATTGTGGGATCACCCTAGACTATACATCGAGCTATTGATTACAAATTTCTTGGATCTATTGGATTATAGAGTTTATATTCCTTGGATTCATCGCTATATCCAACAAATATACATTTTTCTCCCTTGTTATCTAACTTTCTTCTTAGTTCATCAAGCACATACATGTGCATATTTCACACATCCAAATACTCTCATGTGAGAAAAAATATGCTTTCTTCCAGTCCATGCTTCTTCAGGAATCATATTCATGACACTTTTTGTTGGACACCTATTCATTATATAAACTGCACATGATATAGCTTCAGCCCAATATTCATTTGGTAAATGTTTGGATTTCAACATGCTTCTAGCCATTTCCATGATTGTTCTATTTTTTCTTTCTGCTACCCCATTTGGTTGAGGTGTGTATCTAGTTGTAAACTACTTGTGAATGCCATGATCTTTGTAAAATTTTAAAAACTCTTTTGAAATGTATTCACCACCTTTGTTTGTTCTCAATGCTTTGATATAGTACCCACTTTGCTTTTCAATAAGGGCCTTGAATTGACGAAAGAAATTATACACTTCATTCTTATTCTTTAGAAAGTAAACCCATGTTTTCTTCGAGCAATCATCACTGAATGTCAAAAAATAGAATCTACCAATAATTGAGGGTGTTTGCATAGGTACACACAAGTTTGAATGTACAATCTCTAAACGTGATTTTACTCTAATTGAACTACCTATTGTAAATGATTCTCTATGCTTCTTTCCTAAGATGCATCCTTCACATATTCTTTCTGGTTTCTCTATTAAAGGAAATCCCCTGACCATGCTTTTCCTATGAAGCAAATTTAGGACTCTAAAATTAAGATGCCCAAATGTTAGGTGCCATAACCAATTTTCATCTTTTATTTTTGCTTGAAAGATTGTTTGCATGACTATTGTAGTTTATTCTCTATACACTTGTGTGTTCATTGAATCTTGTTCTTGAGCATAATCTATGGTCAAATCTAGCTTAATCTTTAGGGGAATGAGCTGATTGCTTGGAAATTTATCTAAAATTGTGCACAACCCATTCTTGAATGACACTCTAAACCATTTTTGAACAAGTTTTCCTATACCCATTAAGTTGTGTTTTAGACCAAGCACAAAATACACACCTGAAATATACTTTTTCTCCCCCTATTTAGTTAGAATGTTAACATTTTCTTTTCCTTTAACTGACACTTTGTTGTCATTGCCCAATGTGACATGAAATTTTACATTTTCATCTAAACTTGAAAACATTTCTAGATTTCCTGTCATGTGATTGCTACAACCTAAATCTAAAAACCACACATCTTTTTCATTTGCTTGTACAACATTACTTGACAAAAATATTGTGCTTTGTTCTGACTTTTTATTTTGATTTTATTTTGTAAAATTTGCATTTTTTTTTACTGAAATCATATTGTTTCTTTCTACACTCATTCTTATAATGCCCTAACTTTTTACAGTAGTAACATTGGATTTGAGATTTGTCATACCTTTGACCTTGTCATTGATTTTGAGATCGGATTTGGCTTGAATTTTTGATTTTTGCCTCTTCCACTTGAGCTTGATGGGCTTCTTCTTCCACCTCTATAAGAGTTTCTTCCTCTTCCTCTAAAATTTGATCTACCACTGCCTCTACCATGGCTGATTGAAACTTGTGACAGAGATGTGTTTTCTGACCTACTCAACCTATGTTCATGAGAAATGAAAGATGCATGGAGCTCATCAATTGAAAACTATGAGAGGTTATTTATTTCCTCTATGGCCACAACAATTGACTCAAATTTTGTGGGAAAACTCCTCAGAATATTTTGAACAACTCTCCTATCTTCAAGATTCTCACCATGTGATCTGATTTGGTTTACTAGTCCAATGATTTGGTTGAAGAATGAATCTACTGAGTCATGGTCCTTCATATATATTGTTTCAAAATCTCTTCTTAGCATTTGTAGCTTAGTTGTCTTCACCTTTTCCTTTCCTTGGTATGCTATTTGGAGGATATCCCATGCTTGTTTGGATCTTGTTTCTGCTACAATCCTTGGAAAAATACTCTCATGAATTTCTTGAAATATATAAAAACATGGTGATTTCCTAGTAGTCATAATTCTTCACATTAAACTGTGGGATTTGTGGGTTTGTTAAGCTTATGCTTGTTGCCATTGTTGACTATGAATACTTGTCTCTTTCAAAACACCTTGTTGGAAACCTATAATAAAACTCTTTTGTTGTGATGAACCTGCTCTGATACCTCTTTATGGGGAGAGGTAGAGGAGAAAAACAAACTTACCCAAAAAAATAAAAACTGAGCATAAAATAAAAAACACATCATTTATCCAAAATTGATTTTGTATTATATATTCAAATCTTATACATTTGATTTCATAAAAGAGAGTTGTTGCTCTTTCTCTTAATAATTTTTGCTTCTATAGAGCAATACCACTTTTTGTTCTTCTTCTATTCTATATTAAAACATAAAATCTCCTTACTAATATAGAATTAAAAAAAACGTAATAGAATTTCACCAGAAAAAGGTGAAGAAAATGTCATTAATTACAATAATAAAAGATTGAGATATGCCCAGATTTAACCATCAAATCACATTAAATATTTTCCTTTACATATTAAATATGAAAGAAGATGACCAAATATATTTCATGCCAAAAATGCCACTAGGCTTAAACATTACCACACCACCTCCAGGCTAACAAAACAAACTTGTGGGACTATGGAGACACTGTTGAACCACAGAAGATAGAAGTAATAGCTACGATTTTGTAGTAGACACCACTCCATCGCACCACAGTTGGAGGAACAATAGGGCAATGATAGTCACCACACCACCACAAGGAGCTAAAGAAGAGTCGTAGGAATGTGGGGAAGGCAGGGAAGGTATGACAGATTTGGGATTAAATTCCAACAATATTTTCTTCCATATGAAAGCATTGTAATCCTCTTGATTTACTAATAAGCACTCATGTAATCCATATTATATGAGAGCTTATTAGTAAATCAATGAGGGTATAAACACCATCTGCTACACCCACATATTGATTTTAGTGGGCTATTGGATATCTCGTAAATCAACTAGTGCACCATCATACTTTCCTATCCTAGAAGACTATTCATGCATTGCCTTATAGCTTTATCGATTATGTGAATATCTATCAAATTTTTACATAGCAATGACTTCAAGTTTTTGTTAAAATCTCATGGGTATTAGAAACGTCCCTTCATCCATTAAACATTGCCATCTTTCCCCTTGCAACATGCTAACTTGTAAAATTCACAATACTTATTTCATTCTAATCATTTTGTAGAAGGATGGACTAATAAATGCCTTAATAATGTACTCAACTTGCGTGCGTGGTATCTTGACTATAGTAATATTTATATTAATATTGAAACTTAGATCAAGAAAATAATAAGACTTATGGGGTGAGGAAATGTTCAATCACTTGAATGTGTAGCTAGTAGGAAATAGAAGGTGTCTCAACCCTTGATTTTTCCTAAGATTGGATATTTCTACATATAAAATGTTGCCGATTTTCTCACTCTCTCTTTGTGAGTTACAACTTGTAGTTTCTATTTTGATAAGGAGTCAAGTTAGAAAGTTTATTTTTATAGGTGGAGTTGTGCATAATTTTTTTTTCTATTTCCATGTTGAGTTTACATGGTATGTGAGTTTTCAAAAAGCAGTTATTTTGGAGAGTGCAGATTTTGCAGT
The DNA here is from genome assembly GCA_007258455.2 of Sequoia sempervirens. NCBI lineage: Eukaryota > Viridiplantae > Streptophyta > Pinopsida > Cupressales > Cupressaceae > Sequoia > Sequoia sempervirens. The sequence goes on from VDFB02000002.1 coordinate 68,145,643, forward strand.
GGTGACAATTGGAAACTTGTCGTTGTGTGCCTACAATGTTTTTGGATCTTTCCATGTTGCACATTCAACCTTGGGTAGATTCTTTAGAAATGTTTTATTTTATGCATTATGAAAACTCTATATATTGAGTACTTGTGTATTTTGGAGAAGTATGACGATGATGAAGTGTTGAGTTTGTAATTACTGTTGTATAGTTGAATTGTTGCCGGAATTCTTCCAGAATTGTTTACTGGTTATACTCATGTAAAAGACTTTCTTTTGCAAGTGTATGTAATCTTGTTGTTGGATTTGTAATACATTGAGTAGGCTTTGGAGTGTGGGGTTTTTTTCCCGAAAGGGTTTTCGCCACGTATATCTGGTGTTTGTGTTAATTGTTTATTTTTTGTTATGAATGTGTTGTTGGAATTTCTGTAACTTTTTGATCAATTTTTAATTTTTTTGCATAATCTCTTCTCAAGATTGGCATAGGAAATTATTTATGCTACTTTAATTTCCTTACAAGTGGTATCATAGTTTGATCACCTTTGGTTTCAATTGTGGGTTATTGGGTTTTTTGTGCTAATCGAGGTTTGATTGGGAGCTTGTGCAAAGGATATTTTGTGATCTTGTTCCAAATATCTTTTCTAAATGGTGAGCACATCTAGGAGGATTGAGGTAGAGAAGTTTTTGGGTACAAAATTTGAAATGTGGAAGTTGAAGATGGAAGATATGTTGATTGACCGGGATCTATGGGATGATGTAGATGAAAATGTCCAAAGGCCTATGGATCTAGCTTTGGCTGCAAAATATGATGTAATGGATAGAAAAGCTAAAGGTCTCATTAGACTATGTCTTGTAGATTCAATCTTGATAAATTTCCACGAAGAAACCACTTCGAAGGCTCTTTGGAAGAAGTTGGGTGAGGAATACCAAGCTAAATCTCTAGTAAATAATATTTTCTTGAGGAAGAAATTGCATTCCATGAGAATGGAAGAAGGTGGAAGAGTTTATGAGCATCTAGAAGCATTCAATATGTTGATGACTCAGTTGACCTCAGTTGGGGTTAAGATGGACAAAGAAGAATGGTGCCAAACTTTGTTGTGTTCAATGCTAGACTCATGGGACAGCCTAGTCATGGCCATTGGGAGCACTTATGTCATCTTGAATATGGAGGAAATTGTTGGTTCTCTACTCTCTGAAGAGATTAGAAGGAAGGTCTCTTTGAATTCGAAAGAGGATTTGACTATTCAAGGAAGACAAAAAGAATGAGGGAAAGATGAGAAGTAGTGTGGTTGTTCCAAGTCCAGAAACAAGGGGAGATCAAAATCTCTCAAGTGGTGAGTCCAAGGTGATATGTTGGAACTATGGAAAACTCAAACACTTCCAAAAGGATTGTAAAGAAGAGAAGAAAAATAAGAAGAAGAAGAAGCAAGATTCTGATTTTGAGTTTGAAAAGGAAGATGGAGATGCCTTAATTGTAGCCTTGGCCACTTGTGCAGGTGATAATGTATGGTTGATAGACTCAGGTTCATCTTTCCACATGACTCCTAACATAAACTATTTTAGTAAGTATGAAAACTATGATGGTGGTAAAGTGTATTTGGGTGATGATTCTTTCCTTGATATTATTGGCCGTGGTAGTATTAATGTGAAATTTTATGATGGTAGAGTTAGAAGATTTGATGGTGTCTTGCATATCCCAGGACTAGCAAGAAATTTATTATCTATTAGCAAGCTAATAGATGTTGGTATGCATGTACAGTTTTTTGAAGCAGGTGTGAAAATGGTGAGAGGTGCTATGGTGATAATGAGAGGAAGCAGATTGGGTACATTATACTAGCTTGATGCATGCATAGTTGAATACAATAATACTTTTGACAAGAGTAAGCCAAAAACTACTTTGCTGGAAAAAGAGATGGTTTCCTCTTCTATGGATGGTCGTGGCTTCTGGGTACCCAAGGGTGCTCTATCTACCAAATCAAATTTTCCTATAGAGAAGACCATGTTATGGCACCAAAGGCTTGGACACATTGGAGAGAAGTGCTTAAAATCCTTGAAAAATAAGAACCTTGTTGAGCGGTTGAATGATTGTAATCTAGAGTTTGATTTTTTTGAACATTGTATTTATGACAAACAGAATCACACTCAGTTTTAATCATCTTCTCATAAGTTTTCACGTATCTTGGATCTAATTCATTCCGATGTATTTGGTCCTGCTGAAGTTGCGTCTATTGGTAAATTAGTTTATTATGTTACTTTCATTGATGATTTTAATAGAACATGGGTATATTTTTTAAAGAGTAAATCTAAAGTTTTTAGTTGTTTTAAGGAGTTCAAGGCTATGGTAGAAACTCAAACTAGAAAGAAAAATGTTTGAGGACTAACAATGGTAGTGAGTATTGTTCTACAGACTTTGATAGATTATGTACAAATTGTGGGATTAAAAGACATAAGACAACTTAGTATTCTCTGTAACATAATGGAGTTACAAAATGAATGAACAAAAAGTTGACAGAGAAGGCTAGGAGCATGTTGAGTGGAGCTGGTCTAGAACAAAAGTTTTGGGCTGAAGCTATTGCCACCACTTGTTATTTGATAAATAGATCTCCTACATCAGTGCTTGTTGATAAAATTCCAATGGAGGTGTGGTCGGGGAAAAATCCTTCACTTAGACATCTGAGACTTTTTGGTTGTGAGGAATATGCACATGTGCCTAAGGAGAAGAGAACAAAATTGGATTCTAAGGCTATCAAATGTATCGTCATCGGCTACAACTATGATCTGAAAGGATACGAGCTTTGGGACACTGTTGCACAAAAGGTAATTTATTCCAGAAGTGTTATTTTTAGAGAGACTAAATCTTCTCTTGTTAATTTTCAGCCACAACATCATAAAGAAATTGAATAGGAAAAGGATGTGGTTAAAATTCATTCTATGATTGAGGAAGTTGAATTGATACCCCGAAATAGACAACAAGTTGAGGAGAGCTTGTCAACCTCTGAATCTTTAGAAGAGGAGGAAGAAGTGGAAGAACCTCCACCTTAATTTGTTCAAAGGTCTACAAGGTAGAGGCAACCACCTAAAAGGTATGGGTATTCACCTGATGATTGGAAGTGTATATTTGTTTTGAGTACTAATGTTGATGAACCGAGATTTGTGCAAGAGGCTTTGGGTACAAATGATGCAGAGTCCTGGAAAACAACCATGGATGAAGAGATGGTAGCTCTTAAAAGGAATGATACATGAGAACTTGTACCATTTCCTAAAGGTCAAAACCTATTGGATGTAAATAGGTGTTTAAGAAAAAGACTGGTTTAGATGAAAATGTTGAAAAGTACAAAGTATGGTTGGTTGTGAAGGGATACTCTCAAGTTGAGGGTATTGATTACGGTGATATTTTTTCTCCTGTTGCTAAAATGACATCCATTCAGTTTTAATTATCTATTGCAACATCTTATGATCTAGAAGTGGAACAAATGGATGTGAAAATTGTGTTCCTTCATGGTGATTTGGAGGAAGAAATTTATATGACACAACCAGAGCACTACATGGTAAAAGGTAAAATCAAGTCGGTTTGTAAGTTAAAAAAATATTTGTATGGCCTTAAAAAAAGTCCTAGGATGTGGTACCATAAGTTCAATACATATGTGTTGAGTTTGGGATTTTTGCGATCTAAATATGATGGTGATTATTTCCTAGTAATTTCTTTATATGTTGATGACATGTTGTTTGTTGGGAAAGGCAAAGGTTTGAATGTAGAATTGAAATCTTGGCTCTCCATGAAATTTGAAATGAAAGATCTTGGTGTAGTAAAACACATACTTGGGATGGAGATTAGAAGAGATCATGAGAACAAAAAGCTATGGCTTGGCCAAAGTAAGTATGTTTTTTTTGTTTTGCAAAGGTTCAACATGTAGGATTGTAAACCACTCTGTGTTCCTGTTACATTGGGAACACAACTCTCTATTTCACAATGTCCTACATCCCCATCAGAGATGGAAAACATGAGCAAAGTGCCTTACTAGAGTGCAATTGGAAGCTTCATGTATGCTATGGTCTGTACAAGACCAAACATTTCCCAAGCAGTGGGAGTTCTTTCTTGTTTTATGTCTAATCCTGGAAGAGTGAATTGGGATGTAGTTAAGAGGGTCTTCAGATATTTGTGGGGTACAACCTTGAGTACTCTATATGTTTTTATAGTATAGGAGATTAACATTCCTTGAGTATTCATGGTTTTGTGGATTCAGATTGGGCTGGTGATGTCGATAGTAGAAGATCCACTAGTGCATATGTGTTTACTCTTAATGGTGGTGCAATCAGTTGGATGAGCAAGCGACAAGATGTGGTCGTTTTGTCCACTACTAAGGTAGAGTACATGGCAGCTACTCATGCCTGTAAAGAAGCCATTTGGCTAAAGTGTTTGTGTTATGATACTGGATTGAAGTAAGGTGCAGTTACACTTTATTGCGATAGAGTGCAATTAGCCTTGCAAGGAACCCAACTTTTCATGCCAAGACCAAACACATTGATGTTTAGTATCACTTCATGAGAGATATGATCAGGGATGGTAGGGTGAAGCTGGAAAAGGTAGAAACAATGGTGAATGTTGCAAATGCATTAACAAAGCTCGTGGACTTAGCAAAATTTAGATGGTGTTCGGAGTCTATAGGCCTCATGGCCTCTAGTAGTTAAATCTTGTTACTTTCATTGGCTCTTCAAAGGTGTTCAACAAGTGGGAGAATGTTAGGAAATAGAAGGTCTCTCAGCCTTTGATTTTTCCTAAGATTGGATTTTTCTAAATATTAAATGTTGTCAATTTTCTCACTCTGTCTTTGTGAGTTACAACTTGCAGTTTCTATTTTGATGAGGAGTCAAGTTAGACAGTTGATTTTTACAGGTGGAGTTCTACATAAAAAAATTTTCTATTTCCGTGTTGAGTTCACATGGAATGTGAGTTTTCAAAAAACATTTATTTTGGAAAGTGTAGATTTTGTAGTGGTGACAATTGGAAACTTTTCGTTGTACGCCTGCAATGTTTTTGGAACTTTCCATGTTGCACGTTCAGCCTTGGGTTGTTGCTTTAGAAATGTTTTATTTTATGCATTGTAAAAACTCTATATATTGAGTACTTGTGTCTTTTGGAGAAGTATGAAATGATGAAGTGTTGAGTTTGCAAGTACTGTTGTACTATTGAATTGCTGCTAAAATCCTTTTAGAATTCTTTACGGGTTATACTCCCATAAAATACTTGCTTTGCAAGTGTATGTAATCTTGTTGTTGGATTTGTAATACATTGAGCAGGCTTTGGAGTGGGGTTTTTTTCTCGAAAGGGTTTTCCCTGTGCGTATATTTGGTGTTTGTGTTAATTATTTATTTTTTGTTATGAATGTGCTGCTAGTATTTATGTAACTATTTGATCAAGTTTTAAATTTTTTGCATAATCTATCCTCAAGATTGACATAGGAAATTATTTCTACTACTTTAATTTCCTTACAATAGCAAGTTCAAGTCACTTCAACCTAAAATTGAAACATGGTTATAAAGTTAAGAGTTCTATTGTCTAATTATTGAACATTCTAGGACTCATTAAGTATTTGGTAATTTTGTTAGTTTATATCATAATTTTGATCTTGGCAAGAATAAAAAAAAGAAATACAACATATACAGACATATAGATAATATTAATTTCAAAATTAAAGTCAGAGCTATGAAACCTTATTAGTATTAGCACAATGATACATATGAGACACCATCTACTGAGGAATATTGTTTGTGCATAATTTCGGTGGATCACAACATACACAATGCATTAACCCAAATAATATGTAGAGAAACAATCCAAAGTATCTCGCAACAACCATTATGATGAAATTCAAACACAACTAAGAAAAATTAAATGGGATTGTAACATACATGAAATTTGGTATTTAACTGTGTAAACAAAGAAACTAAAAAAATAGAGCAGAAAGAAACTACAACTTTTATGAAGTTGGTTATTTCAATTTGTAGATAGAGAAGCCAAAAAAAAGAGCATGAAGAAATGTGATATATGAAGTTGGTATTAAACTATACAAGCAGATATGATGATTTATGTGAAGTTGTGATACTGCAATTTAAAGTGGGATTAAACAAATTTGGACTTTTAGCTAAGTAAGTTCAAAGATTTTAAAGAAAAGGGAGAAAAGGCAAGGCATAACTAATTCATTACTACCTTGTTTAGTAGAATTATGGCCACCTTAAAAAAACATATCAAGTTGTTGAATCTACAATTTAAACTAGAATCGATTAATGCAAAATAGTTGTTACAAGATTTTAAGGGGAATGAAGTATGAGCAATCCAACTTGTTTGAAATGAGTTGTCTCAACCTTGTTATTTCTATAGATTTTTATTTTTTTTTCATTTAAGATTTTCCTATAGCAGTTACACATTGTCAGTGCTTTGAAAATAGAAATATTAGTTGTCAAAAGATGCCCATGTGATAGTATATCACAGAATGGTTGATTTTAGAGATATTATTGTGGATTTTATGACATCTTTGAGGGTAAAAAATCAGGGAGAATATTACAAAAGATGCCCATGTGATAGTTGGTTGATTTTAGAGAGTACTATTATGCCATCAAATTGTTGTCAGAATCTTCCAGAATTTTTTACTAGTTATACTCCTGTAAAAGACTTGCTTTACAAGTGTATGTAATCTTGTTGTTGGATTTGAAATAAATTGAGCAGGCTTTAGAGTGGGTTTTTTCAACCAAAAGGATTTTCCCCATGTATATCTTATGTTCATTGTTTATTTTCTGTTGAATATGTTTCTATATTTTCTATAACTATTAGATCAATTTTAAATTTTACATTATAATATCTCTTCTCAAAATTGGGTAGGAAATTGTTTCCACTACTCTAATTTTCTAACACAACTTGTAGTCAAGAATAACAAGAATGTGGGAAACATCTATCAGAAACTTAAATGGAGAACTACTTAACAAGGAAAAATTGCATTAGGTGGGGGAAATATATATTATAAGGGAATTTAACTACAACTTTAACATAGAATTAGATATGAAGGTGATACTGATCTTTTCTAAAGTTTGTAAATGTGAAATATGTTGTTATTAGATTAATTGGGTTCAAAGGCTTTACGAATTTATCTAAGGAGTATATACAATTGTTGTATTTTAATTGGTTGAAGTTCTTTTTACAACATTACAATTGTTGAAATTGGTTTTTCTTTCAAATAGATTTCTTCTTCCCTATCCTCATCTACTTTCTCCTATCAATATCCCTTTAGTGGGGGGACATAGTTGTCAGAAGTCTAGCATGACCACTCTATTTCCGTTGAGAACTTTCAAAAATGACCCATGATGGCATAAGACTAAATAGTTTATTATTTCCGCATAAAGAAATCAAAAGCATGCTACACAAGGTTTCATATTTATTGCCTTTCACCTTTTAAGAAGCTTCATATATGGTAGTAGCTTTAATTTTTCGTGAACTTGTCCCATAGGGAAAGTTGTGAAGATAAAGTGGATTTTGAAAGGATTGAAGATAAAGAAAAAAGGAAGTTGGTTTCAAGAGAAAAGCTTAATTTTTTGTTTTTTTTATTCTTCTTTTCAGCCCATTGAAATGTGGTGCTAATTACTTGTTGATATTTTACTATCATTTTACTGCTTATTCCATATTGTTGCTCCTTAATGTTGATCAGATTTCATCAACCTATCATTTTAACTTTATGTAAAAGAATTAAAAGACATTTTTAATTTTTTTTATTTTATTCTTAATTAAAAAATAAAAACTAAAAAATGAGAACTACCAATCCTACACACTAATCAATTAGATGGTCCATATCCTTGGAAAATTATACCTCCATTATGCAGTAAAACATGGTGATTAGCTTAGCTTTATTAATATCAGGAACATTTTTCGCTAAACACAATCATGTTTTGTTAGCCAAAATGTTGGGGGAAGTGATGTCTCAAAAAAGAAGAGAATAATTTTATGGATGATGTAATGATAAGAGAACTGACCTTGTTATTCAATCTTGGAGAGTCATCTCTGAGCCATGTTTCTTGCATCCCTTTTTGGAAATGAGCATAACAAGAATTGATAAACATGCTCCCACTCAGTGAGCTCTCAAATGCTTTTAGTGCATTAAGAATTTCCAGTTTGAAACCTACAGAGATACCAAAATGAAGCTGCTCAACAATAAATCCTTTCACTTCAAATCAATTAATAATATAGAGTAGACTACATTGTAACTTCTCTTTGTTTTCTTCTTTGACCACATAATTGGTTATTTACTAACTTAGAAAATGAGAATCTCAATTGAAGTTCAGTTTAAAACTTCAAAAGAAACACCCTTTAGATTGGAACAAGATTCTTATTTCAAAAATTATTTTGTTATACATTGATGAAGTTAATTCCCCTTAAAAGGAGGGAAAATAGGCTAGATGAAGAATTTTCATGTGTCAATAGACATACCTTGCATTGTTTCCAATTATTATGAGCTACATTTCTTTATATCTAGCTTGTAGTTGTGCCACGTCCCATGAGGATTTGCTGCACTTGATGCCAAAATGTTTTTAACCTAAATGTCAAGGCAAGCCACAAAGAGGAAAACAATCACTGTAGAATGTAGGTGTAGGTTCAAACATCAATTGTGCTGGAAAATAACCAACTTTTAGGCTAGTAGAAAAAACATGAGCCACCTGCCATGAATCATACCCAAAATTTAATATAGAAAGGGGTGTTATAATGTATGGTATTAGATACTATGGAAAGAAGCACTACAATTTCATTCATCCATTGGTAAGTAACAACACAATAGACCAGTTTCACTATAGAAGCAATCTATACAGTAATTGGAATTCACAAATCTTAGAACTCATCCTGAACTTCCATTAAAATAGATGTAACAACACATCAGGGGTCTCTATTAAAAGATCAACTTGATAATTATGAAATGAATTTATAAAGATAATTTGACCTTAAAAGATGTAAAATTTTCAAAGTAAGCCGAAATGCGAAGAATCTGCGATACTACCTTGTGGGGGGTTTGAGAGGAGCAATGATTGTAGAAACTTTAGTGATGTTCGATCTCACCAAAGGGGAAGCCAAATACAAGTCTATTAATTTTAAAAGAGAAGATTTAAAATAGAAAAAAAAAATTAAGTTGTCCACAAATGGACACACACATACACAAAACACACAGCAATAAATTTACATGGTTCACCATAATGACTACATCCATGGGAAAAGTAAAGGTTTCTATATATTATTCACTCTGTTTTTTCTCGTATATTTACAACAGTAAAATATATTGTTTTATATGCTCATAGAAAGTTCTCTTGAAGTCTTCAAGGAAAAAAAAAGAACAAAGAGGAAGTGTGAAAGTTGGGAGTTGAATGGACAAAGGCCATTGGACTTCATTCCCCAATAATCTCCCACCTGAAGTGTTGGATGTTGTGGTTGTGTTGCTGATATGTAGTTCTCATTGATGTCAATACTATTGGCATTAATGTATTAGATGTTGTATATGTCGAGGATATTGAGAAAATTGTAATGAAATGAGTTGCAGGTTGTCAGTGGTGAAGTGAAGTTTAGTCTGTCAGTGAGTTTAGTACGTTGATGATCAGAGGTTGTGGATTAAAGGGTTTCTTGTCAAGTATGTCTAGTTTATCCACATTTAGTTTTAGAGATTCGCGTGCAGATTTGTTTGTGTTATGAAGATTTGTATTCTAACAGTTTTTTTGTTGCAATAGTTGGTGTTCTTGAATGAAGATGATTTTATTTTAGCAAGTTTAGTTGTTGTGGATGCCTCTCTAGTGATTCACGATGTTTGTGGATGTTTCTAAATTGTGCTCTATTTGTGTTGCAAGTCCATATTAATTGTTGTGCTCACGATTCAAGATCTTCTCTTGCATGATCATGTTTTCCATGTTCTTGGCCGATAGGGTGTTGTAACATGTTATGGATCTTCGAGCAGTAATTTTTGAAGGTGGTTCATGTTTGAAAATTTTATTTTGGGTCTTCACTATGTTGTGGCCAACCTTGGTTGATTCAGATTAATAATCTTTATTATTTTGGGCCAACAGTTTGCATTCATTTTATTATTTTTTTGAGGCCGACTTGTAGTGGTGTAATTTCTTGTTGCAGATATATAAGAGCGATTGTTTTATCATTCAAAAGAATGAGTATGCAAGTCCTATGTGTGAATAATGTTCAGACCTTTTGAAAGCAGAAGGAGAGTGTGAAAAAGAGTGAGCAGAGAGTGAAGAAGTGTTCATGTGCTTAATGAGAACTATAATCAAGCATTAGCAGATGCTATTTTTCCTAGTTCAAATCTTGTGGATGTAATCCAATATTTTGTAAGATACTATGTCTTCCTTTGGGTAGTAAGCTTTTCTATAATTGAGCAATGAGCTCTAGGCAGTGTTCCTAAATGCATGTGCATTCCCCATTCATATCTCTTTATACTTTTAATAGGGTATACTCTTGTGAAATGACCTCCACTATGGTTTTTCCCCTAATAGGGTTCCCATGTAAAAAAATCTTGGTGTTATGTGTGTTTCGTGTTGTTGATTTATGCTTTTATAGTTATTTATCAAATCTGAAAATAAAGTTAATAAGTTAAATAAGTTTGAAATTATGTGACAACTAATTCACCCCCCCTCTCAGTTGTCTGCCCTTGTGTTACCAAAAATTGGTATCAGAGTAGGTTCCTTGGAAGAATTTTAACAACTTGAGGTGATGGGATGGTGACATACAAGAAGGATAGTCTGAGATTTGATGGAAAAAAACATTCTCAGTGGAAGACTTGAATGGAGTGCCATCTAAGATGCATTGGTGAACCCTACTGGAGCATTACAAGCAATAGGTATGTTATTCCTCATAATGGTCCTATGTTACTACTGTTGAGATTAGGGATGTTGAGTACAATATCAGGGTTAAGGAAGAATTGTTGAGCACTTTGACTGATACTGAGATGACAAATGTTATGGATCTAAAGACTGCTTATGAGATCTAGAAAAATTTGGAAGCTTTATGTGAAGGTGATGTTAATGTGAAGATTGCTAAGTTACAAAGTATTAAAGGGAAATATAAAATGTTAAGAATGGGTGATGATGAGAACATTACTACTTTCATGCAAAGAGTGAATGAACTTGTGTGTGGTATCAGATGTGCTGGTGGACAGTTGGAAGAATAAAAAATTGTTGCTAAAGTGCTTAGATCCTTACCTGCTACATACAAATTCAAAGCTACTGCTATTGAGGAGCTCCAAATTGTAACACATGTAACTAGAGACATGTTGATTGGTAATCTTACTCCTTTTGAGTTAAGTGAATTTGGTGATGCTCTTCCTAAGATAGAATTTGCATTCAAAGCTATTATCTCTGGGAGAGACAAACAAAGATATGATTCTCGAGAGAAAGTTCATCTAGAAAGGTATTCAAGTATGAGGAGGAAATGAGAGAGATTGAAGAAGAGGAGAAGAAGCTAGAGGATCTTGAAACACTTATTGTCAAGAGAGAAGCTAGAGGAGAAGGTAAGTATAAAGGGAAATTTCCTATTAAATGTTTTTCTTGTAGTAAGATAGGCAATTTTGCATCAAGGTGTCCAGAAAGAGTCCTTAGGCCAAAACCTAACAAGCCTAGATTTCAAAGAAAGTGCTATTATGTTGCTGATGAAGGTGTGACAAATGATGAATCTAATAAAGGGAATGCAAGTGAAGATGAATGGGTATTTATTGCTATCAAGGAAAATGATCTAGCCCCTATTGAATTTTTTAGTTTCTCTAATGTGGAGAAAACTCTAGCTTCTCAAGTTGAAGAGAAATATGAATGGGTGATTGATAGTGGATGCTCTCATCACATGATAGGAGATAAAAAAAAAATTGTGAGCCTGGAAAAGTATGATGGTGGTGTTGTAAGATTTGGTGATGACAAAGTTGGTGTAATCTATGGCAGATGATCAATTTCTCTTTGGTAAGAATAATACTAATGATGTTCTTTATGTGGAAGGTTTGAAGCATAATATTTTAAGTGTTAGACAAATGATTGATAAGGGTTACAATCTTCAATTCAAATATGGAAAGTGTAGAATATTGGGGAATTCTAGAGATGTGATTTCTTTAGGTACAAAAACAAAAGGTAACATCTTTCACATGAATGCTACTAGTAAAAGTTGTCTAATTGCTCAAGTTGATGAAAGTTGGTTGTGGCATAGGAGAATGTGTCATGTAAACTTTTGACAATATTGTTAAGATAAGTTCTACTTAGGTAGTGAGAGATCTTCCTAAGTTGGAAAAGCATACTAATACTATATGCAAGGAATGTTAGTTAGGGAAACAAACTATAATTTCATTTCAAAGCAAACAAAATTGTTCAAAAGAAGTGTTGGAGATTGTTCATACTGATTTTGTGTGGTCCTTCTAGAATCCAAAGTTTACAAGGAGATGGGTACTTCATGTTACTTATTGATGATTACTCTAGATTGATGTGGGTTACTTTATTAAGGGACAAATCTAAAGCTCTGGAAAAGTTTAAGACTTTTAAGGCTATGGTTGAGATAGAGACAAGTTTGAAGATTAAATGATTGAGATCAGATAGAGATGGTGAATTCACTTCTCATGAGTTTAATTATTTTTGTGAAGTGCATGGGATAAAGAGATAATTTTCTTCCTCATGGACCCCTCAACAAAATGGAGTTGTCGAAAGGAAGAAAAAGAAAATTCAAGATGCTGCTAGAACTATAATGCTCGAAGTAAATGTTCCTCATATCTATTGGAGAGAAGCTTTGAGTACTGTTGTTTACATCCTCAACTGGGTACAAGTCAAAAGTGATAGTGGTAAGACCCATTTTGAGCTATGGACTGGTCATAAGCCTACTATTAGATATTTCAAAATCTTTTGGAGTAAATGTTATATCAGAAGAGATGAAGAGATAGGAAAGTTTGATGCTAAGAGTGATGAAGGAATCTTCCTTGGTTATTCTACTAAGAGCAAGGCATACTGGTGCTACAACAAGAGATTGAGGAAAGTAGTTGAAAGTGCAAATTTCAAGGTTGATGAAGACATAGCTAGACCATCCAGAACCTATGGATATGATTCAGATGTTCAGGACAATAGTTTAGTCATAAGAAAGAATGTTCAGACTCAAAATCAAGTTCAAATCATTCTAGTGAATCAAGAGGAAGAAACTAGTGAAAGTGCAGAAGAGAAATCAAAAGAGCCAAAAGTTCAAGAACGTCCTAAGACTCCAAGGTATGTAAGACTAAATCATTTAGAAGATCATATCATAGGTGATAAGAGTAAAGGTGTCCAAACTAGGACAAAGATTGTGGAAGATTACTATTTGATTTCAAAGGCTGAGCCTAATAATGTGAATGACGCATGCAAAGATGAACATTGGGTAGAAGCAATGAAAGAATAGTTACAAAAAATTGAGAAGAATAATACATGGATTCTTGTTCCTAGACCTAAGTATAGAAATGTAATTGGAACTAAATGGGTTTTTAGAAACAAGCTGAATGAGCAAGGTGAAGTTATTAGAAACAAAGCTAGATTGGTGTGTAAAAGATATTCTCAAATGGAAGGAATTGACTTTGAAGAAAAATTTTCCCTTGTTGCTACGATTGAATCTATCAGATTATTTCTTGCTTATGTTGCTTACAAAAATTACAAGGTTTATTAGATGGATGTCAAGTCAGCATTTCTAAATGGCAAATTGGAAGAAGTGTATGTTGAGCAACCTGAAGGATTTCAATTGACCGATTAGGGAGATATGGTTTGTCAATTGAAGCAAGCATTTTATGGACTTAAGAAAGCCCCAAGAGCATGGTATGCCAGATTGGACAAGTATTTGTTGAAGATTGGATTCAATAAAGGTACTATTGATAGAAATTTGTATTTCAAGATTGATCATAATAAAGATTTGATTGTTGAAGCCTTTGTTGATGATATGATTTTTGGAGGAGATAATAGTTTGTGCATGAAGTTTACTGATGAGATGTAGAATGAGTTTGAGATGTCAATGATTGGAGAGATGATATTCTTTTTTCGATTGCAAATTACTTAGTTAGATAAAGTAATCTTTATATCTTAGTCCAAGTATGTGAAAGAATTGGTGAAGAAGTTTGGTATGGAAGATTCAAATCCAGTTGGTACACCTATGGTGACTGGATGCAAATTGACACAAAAAGATGATTCTCTAAAAGCAAATAAAACTAGGTATAGATCGATGATTGGTGGATTGCTTTATTTGACTCAAAATAGACCAAATATTATGAATGTTGTATGTATTGTTGCAAGATTTCAAACTGATCCTAAAGAATCTCATGTATCTGCTATGAAAATTATTTTCAGATACTTGAAGGGAACGGTTGATTTTGGGTTGTGGCATCCTAAAGATGATGATCTTACTTTGAGTGCTTTTACTGATGTTGATTGGGCAGGAGATGTGGATGACATAAAGAGTACTAGTGGTGGTGCACTTTTCTTGGGTAAGAAGCCAATTTCATGGTTGAGTAAGAAGCAAAATGTCATTTCTTTATCTACTGTAGAGACAAAATACATTACTGCTAGCACTAACAATTGTACTCAAGTATTGTGGATGAAGTAGATGTTTAAAGATATCATAGTTGTGTATGATGAGCCCATTGCTATATTTTGTGATAATTCAAGTGTAATTAACATTTCTAAGAATCTGGTGCTGCACTCAAACACCAAGCATATATCTATCAAGTTTCAATTTTTGAGAGAGAAGGTGAGTGAAAAGGAAGTTAGATTGGAGTATGTGCCTACTAAGGAGAAAATTACATATATCTTTACAAAGTTGTAGCCTAAGGATACTTTTGAGTATCTCAGAGGGAAGCTACGGGTAATTACCCCTCCTAATCAAAACTAAGATGCATTGACTTGCATCAATCCATGCATTTTATGATCATATTTTAATCCGAATTGATGTTGTGGTGACTGCTACTCAGGGCTCGAATAGTCAGATGTTCAAATATGTGGTCCAAAGCTTGTGTGGAGAAAATAAATCTTTGTCAGTGATGTCAAAGGGGGAGAAGAGTCATTTGAAAAACCTCATGGGGGAGAAGAACCTTGTGGGGAGAAGAGTTGTTGAGGAGAAAAGAGTTAGAACCTAAGGGGGAGCAAGTGTTGAAGATAGCTACGTTGATGGTTTTTTTCACATCATGTGTTTCCATCAATGCCAAAGGGGGACATTTTTGGATGTTGTGGTTTTATTGCTGATATGTGGTTGTCATTTATGTCAACACTATTGAAATTAATGTCTTAGAGTTGTTATATGTCGAGGATATTGAGAAAATTGTAATGAAATGAGTTGCAGGTTGTTAGTGGTGAAGTGAAGTTCAGTTTTTCAATGAGTTTAGTACATTGACGATCAAAGGTTGTGGATTAAAGGGTTTCTTGTCAAGTTATCTAGTTTATCCAAGTTGAGTTTCATAGATCTTTGTGAATATTTGTTCATGTTATGAAGATTTGTATTTTGATAGTTTTTTTGTTGCTTCAATTGGTGTTCCTGAATGAAGATGATTTGATTTTAGAAGGTTCAATTGTTGTAGATGCCTCTCTAGTGATTCATGATGTTTTTGGATGTTTCTAGATCATTCTCTATCTGTGTTGCATGTCCACATTAATTGTTGTGCTCGAGATTCAATATTTTCTCTTGCATGTTCATGTTTTTCATGTTCTTGGCCGACAAGGTGTTGTAACATGTTGTGGATATTTGAGGAGTAATTTTTGAAGGTGGTTCATGTTTGAGAATTTTATTTTTGGTCTTCACTATGTTGTGGTCAACCTTGGTTGATTCACATTAATAATCTTTATTGTTTTTGGCTGACAGTTTGCATTCATTTTATTATTTCTTTGAGGCCAACTTGTAGCTGTGTAATTTATTATTGTGGATATATAAGAGTGATTATTTTATCATTCAAAGGAATGAGTATGAAAAGTGTGTGATTCCTGTGTGTGAAAAATATTCATATCTTTTGAAGGAAGAAGGAGAATTTTAGAAAGAGTGAGTAGCAAGTGAAGAAGTGTTCATGTGCTTAACCGGAACTGTAATCACGCATTAGGAGATGCTATTTTTCTCCATTCAAATCTTGTGAATGTAATCCAATATTTTGTAAGACAGTGTGTCTTCCTTTGGGAAGTAATCCTTTCTATAATTGAGCAGTGAGCTCTAGGAAGTGCGCCTGAATGCATGTGCATTCCTCATTAATATCTGTTTATACTTTTAATAGGTTATAATCTTTTGGACTGACCTCCACCATGATTTTTCCCCTAATAGGGTTTCCACATAAAAAATATTTGTGTTATGTGTGTTTCTTATGTGTTGTTGATTTATGCTTTCATGGTTATTGATTAGATTTGAGAATAAATTTAATAAGTTGAATAAGTTTGAAATTCTATGACAACTGATTCTACCCCCCTCTCAGTTTTCTGCCCTTGTGTTGCCAACATGAAGTCCAACCACTGCTGCAAAAACATTCACTCAAAGAAATCCCCACTTTTCCATGCTCATTGTCACATCCTAATGAGGCCAAGAGAAACTCTGCAAAACTTGAGTTTCTCCAAATTTTATTCAAGAATGCTATGAATACACAAGTTCTCCATGTTAGATCAGAAATAAATATTCTCTTGTCAAAGTCATCTCCCAATAGATTCAAGTGTTTACTGAAGTGGAAAGTTAAAAGGAAGTCAAGTGAGTGGAAACAACTTCCTACACTAATCTAATTAGAGGAGAGTTACAAAAAAAATTATTTTAACACCTTATGTTGTTACAATATGAGATACACATAGAGAATAATGGAAGTAGCACAAAAAGTACACAAATGCAATAACATTAGATATACATGGGGAAAAGTATTTCAGGCAAAAAAACCCCACCCTCTAAAAGCACAATACTATTGTATTACTTCAAATAGGAGTTACAATACATCACCAAGTACTTAGCCTTTTCCAACAAGTGCTTCAACACGAACACCTGTTATGGAGTGCTACTGGCAACACTTCATTACCTACAACCAAACTATGCATTCTACAACACAAGGCACCCAATAAATAGAGTGATACAAGCTTCAAGAAGAATCTAGAAGGTGAGGGGTGTCCAAATCTAAAAGGAACAATATTCAACACCTTAGACATGCATTTGGACACATGTACAATATTCCCTTACACCTCAACATGAAAATACTCTTCTTCCAAGCTTGGGAACCTAGAATATGCTAAAAATAGATTATGATAGATGGCTTACACATGTTACAGCTATCATAGAATCTGTCATAGCTGACAACACTTACAACTATAAGAGAATCTATCTTAACTAACTAAAATTATTTGATTCTCTTACATCTTGTCATAGCCCAACTTGGGCACCAACTTTCTCCATGCATTCAAAGATGCCTTATGGCATGTCATAGAATTTGTCATATGTCATAGATTCCAAAGTGGGACGCCTATGTCAACTTGGGATGATGATGTGTCATCTAGTCACCTCCAATAGGGATTCCACCTAGCCATTGGGTCCCAATTAATGACATTCCACCTAGCCATTGGGTCCCAATTAATGACATGAAACCATAGGAAATTAAATAATACAGATAAATAGGGTATTTACAGGATCATCATGGAAAAAATGGGCCCTTAAGTGGCAAAAAATTCAGAAAAATCAGAATTAGGAAACTTGACATAAAAATTTGAATAAGTTATCTATATTATTTCAAAAATATATACGAATAGAATCTGTAGCAACTTGAATGTAGTTTCTAAACTACAAGGTTTGTTTTTTTTAAAAAAATCTATTTGATGATAATTTGAAATTTTAATGCAGTGGTACTTAAATTTCAGGGAAAAAATAAGAAGTAGGTGTCTGTCTAACCACCTAACCACAATAAAATGATAATATTTTAGATATAAGTAGAAGACTCATGCCCCGATGTGATGCATATTGTTTTGTAATTTTTTCCAAGTAAATAATTAATTATGAATTTTTATTACAAATTTTTAAAAATATAAAACTTGTATAACCTTAACTTGGTCAAAATTCATGAAATTCAATTTTATTTTTAATCCTATATTATGCGAAGCATAGAATGTGATGCATCTTTTGGATTCAAAAAATATGACACCATTTGAAAGCTATAGATGTTTTTCAATTAGCCTATCAATTAGGACTTTAGTCGTAATTTGAATAGAAAATGAATAATAATTATTTATTAAATTCAAAGTAAAGCATAATTTATATCAGTGGAAAGATGAGAATCTCCTTTAAAAACCCTTTTCATTTCATTAGTTTAGGGTAACAAAATGGTCATCAGCCACATACCCATCATATTGCCACTTTTTGGCTCATCATGATCTTGCACATACCTAATACATTAATTACATCAATTAAATCAATATTAGGAATCTAAGATTGAGACACCTTAATCCCAACATTATCCCACTTGTTGAATACTTTCCAAGAGTCATACAAAATCATCTGCTCAGGGCCCCAAATCCTATGGAATCAAAACACCATCTAAACTTCTCCATGCTCATTGGTTTTGTCAGTTCATCTACAACATTCACCAAAGTGTCAACCTTCTCCAAGTTCACCTTTCCATCCTATATCATATCACAAACAAAATGATACAGGACATCGATGTGCTTTGTTCTGGCATGAAAGGTAGAATTTTTTGCTAGACAAATTGCACTTTGACTATCACAACAAATAGTAATTTGTCACATGTCTAAACTAATATTTGAACATAATATCTTAAGCCAAATAGCTTCCTTACAATCATGAATGGCTTCTATATACTCTACCTTTTTCAAGGACAATGCGCCTATAGCCTATCGCTTACTCATCCAACTAATAGCACCAGTAAACATCATAGAAATGTAAGGTCACTAGTGGATCTTCTATTGTCAATGTCACCTACCTAATCTAAATCTACATATCCTTGAATTTTCATAGAATGTTGAGGTCCAGTAGGATAACCATGAAAACAAAAGACATACTCAGAAGTACCCTGTAAATATGAACACTCTCTTAACTGCATCCCAATGCACCAGTCCAAGATTAGCCATAAAATGGCTAAGGACTCCCACTGTTTGGGAAATGTCTAGTCTCATACACACCATCACATACATCAAATTTCCAACTGCACTTGCATATGTTACTTTGGTCATGTAACACCCCTCCATTTTGGATATTTGGATTGGCAGTGTTTTCTTGGTAATGCTTTTTTATACTTATGATGTGACTATGGAACTTGGTGATTATTTGATCATGAATTGATTAGTGATGTGTATGTTTTATTATAATGTGATGATTGTGTCTGAACATGATTTGACTTTGGAACTTGATTACTTGCGATCGTGATTGTTAAACGATGTGAAAGTTATATTTTGGATGTGATGTTATTTTATTCTAATGTTATTTTTATGGCGTGTTTTGGATTAACGTAGAAGATATTTGATTTAATGATGTTTTATGCTATTGATCATATCATTGATGTTAGATGCATCAGTTAGTGATACTGTATTAGTGAAGGGGATGGGATTGTATCACTCGCTTGCGAGTGCCCTACAATTCTGAGATTTCTTCTTCACGGTGTGTTTGATCATATTATATATATATATATATATTGCACGTTCGACATGCTCTTTGTTGTAGGTTGACAAGTACATGACATCGACTCCACCTGGCTTCACAGGTCTGAGCATGTCCATTTACCAACGGTAATCGATTGGGAGATAGTAGCTAGGTTTTCCGTCCCAAGTCCATCGTCTTGTTGTAAGTTGTGGTGTCATGACTGAAGTTTTGTCCTTGTCATTATGTAGTTTGATTGTTAAGTATTTATTTAATTTATGGTTAGTGCTTAATTAATTAATATTATTTTATAAAATAATTAATTAATGTTGCATTGTTACTTGATTTAATTGTGAGTTAGTTAAAAGTCAAATTTAAATATATTGTAAATTAAAAAGTATTTAATTAATTAAAAATTAAGAAATTAAATTAAATTAATATTGATGAGGATAATTAAATATTATCTTTTTATTAATATTAAATTAGAAAATAATGTGCAGATAATATCTTGATTAAATAAATTATTTTAATTAAAATTGTAGATAAGTTGTGCTTTTAAAAGTTGGAAAAAGGACCAATAAGGGAAGAGGATTTTTGAGAAAAGAAAGCAGAAGAGCTTTGTTGATGTTTTTTATTTATTTATTATGTTTAGGAGGAAATTATTCTGGGACATGAGTTTTTCTCTGTTGTTTTGATATGTAAAAGAAGAAAAATTGTTTTTGGGGGTTTTGACCAATTTGAGGAAAAAACCCTATTTTGGGAAAATAGGATCTCATTAATTTTGAATCTTTCAATTTGGAAAAAAATAAAATTTCTTGGCTATGGTTTTGCTTGGATTTGCCTATTGTGGTGCATGTTCCTTATGGATTGAATTGTGTGTCTTTGCATAATCATAATGGTCTAAGGTGCAAGCACACAAACTAATGGGATAGGTTCCCTCAAGGTCATAAAATCATGTTTTAATGTTTATATAATATTTATTTTTTTATAGCTTGCATCCATATATGTATTTAGTGTATTTATAATTTGGTTAGTGTATCAACAACCTATTTAGTGTTTTTGAATTTTGTTTAGCATTTCTATATTATGATATTTTACTTTTTAATCTTTCAACACATGTTATCTATGGAACAATATATGCATCCTTTCTATGGCATATGCACCTTTTATAATGGTAGCATTTGTTGCCAATTAATCATTTTCTTGAATTTTTGTACTTTTGTTACTAACACTCATCCTTGGAGGGGTCTTTTTGAGGTTTTTTGTCATTTGATAACCTCTAGTTGTAGGTTCATATGTTTGAAGATCATTCACAAAATCAAACTACTAACATGTTTGTTTTAGTTAGATATTTGACAAAGAAATAACCCCAAACATATTTTTTGTATCTTAATTTCTCTCATACATTCATTTTCTAAGGTTAGAGAATTTGTTTGGTTGTTATGTCATTTCAAATGATAGAAAAATGTTGGAGCAATATATCAAAGAGCAATGCCACTACTATTCTATGATTACATACATAATATTTTGGAAGATTATGTTGATGATAAATTTTGGCTATCTATAACTTGTCAAGATCACGAAAAAATCCACCGACTATTTTTTGAAAGAATTCGTAAATACAATATAAGGTTAAACCTAATGAAATATTTCTTTGACGTGGATAGGTGGAAAACTATTTGGTTTTATAGTGTCACATAGATGAATTGAGATGTAATTAAGGAAGATTGATGCTATAATAAACATGCCACCTCCTAAGAACATTCCTCAATTGCGTAGCTTACAAGAAAATATTCAAGTTATTCACCATTTTGTTGCATCATTGCTAGATCAAACTCTTCCCTTTACCCAACACATTATGAAAGAATCATAATTTAGATGGAATGAGGATTGTCAAAAATATTTTGAAATTTTCAAACAATATTTAGCTAATCCTCCCATCTTGCAACCCCCTACTAAAGGAAAACTATTTATCCTTTACATCTGAACATCAACCCATACTGTAGTTGTATTATTGGCTCAACAAGATGAGAATGGCTAGGGACATCCTACTTATTACATTAGTTGAATATTGATTGATTGTGAAACTCGCTATATAACTATAGAAAAGAATTTTTTGGCTCTTTTATTCACCATTAACAAATTGAGACATTATTTTTTGAATACAAAAGTGTATTTCATTACAAAATTTGATCCTTTAAAACACCATTTTGCTAAAATAGATTTGGCGGGATGCTTAGCTAAGTGCATTATGTTGTTAATTGATATTGATCTTAAGTTTGTCCCTAAAAAAGAAATCAAAGACTAAGCATTGATTGATCATTTAGCTAAGGCTCCTTTACCATTAAAATTGACAAATTAGGACTCATTTCTTGATGCAAATGTGTTGAAGATAGATGACAATGAAACGTGGGAATTATATTTTGATGATTCTTAGTATCAAAATGGCTCTAGAGTGGGGCTTATATTAATACCACCTTCAAGAAATCCAATTCCCTTATCCTATCATCTAAACTTCCTATGCACAAAAAATTTGTAGAATATGAGGTCCTTATTGATGATATATGTGCGGCCTTGTCTTTAGGTGTTTTGACACATTCATATATTTGGTGATTCTTGATTAATCATTAAATAAATCAATGGGTCCTACCAAGAAAAATGTGATAATTTATCCGAATATAAAAACCTCTCAATGATATTACTAGAACATTTTAATTCATACACTATTGACAATGTTCCACAAAAGGATAATCGACATGCAGATGCAATGACAAGCATTGCTTCCCTTGTCTCTCTTAAGGATCCTTCCATGAATTTTAATTTCATTGTCCACATGGTCAAAAATCCATCAATAGAGGAAAAGATGAAAGAAACATTAGTTGCCAATATTGAAGCCTCTAGTGAATGGTATACACCGATATTTAAGTATTTAAAAGAAGGTACCTTTCCCGAACCAACCACAAAGAACACTAGAGATTGTATTCAGAAAATTAAAGCTCAATATATAATCATAGTAGATGTGTTATATAGATATTCATTTGATTGTATTCTTCTTAGATTCCTTAAACAATTTGAAGTCCCTATAGCCCTTGAGGAAGCTCATGCAGGTGCTTGCAAGGGCCATTTTGGAGGAAGATTCTTATTTTAAAAGTTAATCTACATAGGACACTATTGGTAGAACATGTAACAAGATTTTTTGATCATGTTTAAAGAAATGTCACAAATTTCAAGAGAATAAAAATTTGACTCATGATCCTACCTCAAAACTTCAAGCCCAAGTTCCTATTTGGCCATTTTAGGTACATTGGATTTTAGATCTTATTAGAAAAACCTCTCCTTCTTCAGGACATATGTCTATAATTACCGCTACAAATCATTTCACAAAATGGGTAGACAAAATTCCTCTTCATTCCATGACTACTAATGTAATATGTCATTTAATCTTAGAAACAACATTGCACGATTTGGTCTTCCTTTTGCTTTAGTATCAGTTAATGGGACATCATTTAAAAACAATAAAGTGAAGAAATTTTTGGAAACATTTCATATTCAAAATATATTTTATATGTCTTAATAGCCACAATCTAATGTCCAAGTGGAAGCAACAAAAAAAATACTTGAAAAAATATTAAATGAAAAATAATAAATAAACATAACAAGGATTGGCACACTCAGTTGTCTTATGTATTGTGGGCTTGCCACACAAGTATTCATACATCTATTGGAGATACACCATATAACCTTGTTTTTGCTATGAACATAATAATTCCCTTAGAGTTAGAAATTCCCTCTTTAAGAGTCTCTATTAGGGAATATATTGATGATAACACTTACAAAGAAAGATGATTAAAACAACTTGAAATGCCTCATGAACATCGTATAAATGCTCTTGAACATATCAATGCTTATTCAAAAACAATGCAACATAATTATAATAATAGTGTTATTCCTCATTCGTTTAACAAAAGGGATTTGGCATTTTATGAAAATTAATGCAATATAAATATCACTCTCGATGAAAATTGAAAGTTCAACATGAATTAGTTAGAACCTTCTTTCATTAAGGAAAGCTATGGGTCTAGAGCATATAAATTTGAGGAAATGGATGGTATGTACCTCTCAAAGAACTTATAAATGCTACACATTTGCATAGATATTATACATAACAATATTTTGAATAGTATGTATATTAAAGCACATTGTTAGATTAAGTAGATAAGTTTCTATTTTATCTCACATTGCTTTGTTATTGAAAAACATTTGTGTATGTCTTGAATTATTAAGACTAATTGTTTATTTTCTTGAATTATTACTTCTTTATGCATACTATTCAACCATGTGTGTGATATGTTAAATTAGACCATTATATGCATTTAATTTCAAAAATTAGATGTAAAGGCATCTAGTTTAGCATAATCACACTTAATAAAAAATGTAGTATCTATGAAGAAACAAGTGTTTAATTAGATCACATTTTATAACTAATAGAAATATAGAAATGATCATTAATATATATCATAATTTTTTTACATCAAAGTCATCGTAGAAGTAAAATATATCCAATTAGGCATATGACTACCTAACTTGTCCAGGCCTTTTGGTGGTGCTTGTCAAGATACAGTGGTTCAAGATCGGTTCATAGATCACATATACTCTCGTTGGCCTTGTGCCTAGCCTATGCCTAGATGCCCTTACGTACAAGTGTCGCAACATGCTCCTAATCAATATAATCCTTGTCTTCCTGCACCCTACTAAGCTCTACCTACACCCTTCTAAGTTCCCTCCATAGGAAGGCATGTGCCTCATTTTCAAATGGAAAATTGAGTGGCTCTAAGATCCTAATATGTAGCTTAGAGATCCTCATGTGTCAACTTGATCTTGTCATGTACAGCTCTCATTTGCTCCTCTCTGGCCTTCAGCTCCACATGTGTTGACCCGAGCTCCTCATGTATAGTTCTCATCTGATCCTCTTTAGCTTGAATCTCCTCATTTTTAGTTGTAACCAAACCAATTGTCTAAATAGCATCATCATAGAATTTCCTCCACCATGATAAAGGCTCAAAAATGTTAGTATGGTGCCTCGCACTAGGTGGTGGCCTATGCTTGGCCCATATCAACTAGTGTGTGGCCATTGATAGAACCATATCTATGGTGACTCGACTAAAGAATTTGAGCCAATCTCATGTCCCAATTGTAAGAAGGATACCGTATAATCAATTAAAGCAAGATATAACATATATAAATGAAATATTTATTAAAACCCTAATAACACATCATCACTTGGATCACCAGCTCACCATTCAAGGTTTCCACATGACACTATAGGTACCATGTCAGGGTTACCTTGAAATCTTGTGGCATGGATGAGGTTGCATGGCTTCTCTCTCTATGCTTGTAGGATCAAATCTTCTTGAGTTTCACAAGATGTGCCTGTGTGATGTGAGGATGATAAATAGGTCTCTCCTTGAGGCATCTCTAGTCATTTCTCACTCTGTAAGGACTCCACTTGCAGACTATTGATCCTCCTCCTCCTCATCCTCTTACAAGTATCCTCTTGCAGGCTAAGGATTACTAAGGGTGACATTTATGAGTGTGGGATGGTGGACATCCTATGGCCTAGCACCACTAAGAGAAAATATCAAATATGTAGGCTATGCACTGGGTGCTATCTATATCTAACCAAACTGTCTCATGAAACAATTATAATACAATAGTCCATAATGATGTAATCATGTCATCCAACTAGTAGTCTATCTCGTTGTGTCTTAGATAGCTGAGAGGCTAGACCTATCAACCGATGAATATTCCTATATGGTCTCCACACAATATCACCATCCTCTAGATGATCAAAGGTGACTCTCCAGTGCAACAAGTCTACCTACTACCAAGGTTGCCTGAGTGCATAATAGAAGACTTGTGGATAGCCATCGGGGCCTACCATGGGGTATCCCTTTGGTCTAGTGCAAGAAATATGCTCAAATGCTCATTCCTAGAAACAAGTGAACAATGAAGAAAACTTTGGGCATCTCAATATACAAAGAAACCAAGCTTGTAATATAGATGTGCAAGCATGCTCTATGCCCAAGCATATACTGTATGAGGCTCCTCCATCTCTTGAATAGTGTGAACTAGTCCCCCCTCTTGGTGTGTGCCTCGTTCATCAAGTGCTAGGGATAAAGAAACAACAACATAATCTATTGAATCAGTTGTACAATAGGTCCTAAATGACGCAACCACTTAAGTGCAATCTGACATCTAGAATTAGAATCATTATCCCTACGGTGGCTAGTGCAATATACAAAATTTCTCTTGATCTCTTGAGGGATACAACAATCATTATAGTGTATGGTCTCACTTTTCACAAGAATTATAAAGATATGGTGTATATCCTCAAGCATAACCATCATTTCCCCTATTGGAGATGAAAGGTAGAAGTATCCGCATTCCATCACTCAACAAGTACCATCAACATATAGCATTGTGATATCTCATCAATGACATGATATACACCCAATAGATTCCAGTGGTGTGTAGAAACTTTTTCTCCTACAAAAGATGTGAAACCTACTCTAGAAGTAATGAGAACAAGTGCCCTCCTAGTCATTGTCAAGTGCATGGTGGATTTTTTAAGAAATAAAGTGAATCTTTAGTGACTTAGAAAAACACTAGTATTCAAACATATAAAAGCATAATCATTTTAAAATTTGGAAAAGGTGTCTTTGTACGATGAAGGTGCCAAAATTGGGCAGAGGTTCCCTTTTTGGACATAGATACCCAAAATGGACACAAGGACCCAAAAAGGACATATAAGCACCAAGAATTTGGAAAAAAAATGAAAACATCATAAAATAGTGTCATATATTGTAGGGAAAAGATAAAAAAGCAACTCACCATCTATGTCACTTCGCCTCGTGCAACATCCTCTCACAAAACATCAAGTCTTGAGGGCTTGTACTCTCATCATTTTGACATCCTTGCTCCATGGTAAATTGGTACGCTTCTCTAAGCTTTCGAGACACAAAAGTGAAAGTTAGATTTAGGACTAGTTTTTCTTGATGCTACACATTCAGGGATAGGTAACCAAATTTCGGCATAGCTCATGTGGTTTGAAATTTATGTTCATGCATCATAATGCACACTAAGTCGAAATCCCAAATATTTGCATTAAAATTGCCATCTAGCAAAGTATTACTAGATTTTACATCTTTGTGCACAACACATTGATCCCATTCTTCATGAAGATAAAAAAGTAATTAGTCTCACTCATTGCACCATCCCAAGAGTTGAACAAGATTTTAACGTCTCAAATGACTAACTATACTCAACTCTAAAATAAATTCCTTAATCCCTTTCTTTGAACCTTCTAAGATGCACTTTATAGTCACAATCTCATTTATTTGAACAAGAGTACATTTGTATACTCCTCCAAAGTCCTAATTGCCCAAGATTTAGAGCTTTACTAAAATTGTTAGTTCAGACCGTGATATCATCCAACTTAAACCATCGAGGAGTGTGGGATAGAAGATTTTCAAGATCCATGTATGCTAGATATTTTTTCTTATGATGGATGTAACTCTCTTTCTTTTTAGAAAGGAAAAGTAACACTACAATGCACCTACAATACAAGCCACAATTCTAGATCCAACACCCAAAAGTATTTTTGTAGAATTCTTACTTGTTTATGATCTTTTTTCCTTGGAGCTCATCTCTGAAGCATTGAAACTCCATGAAAATATATTATGGGTCTCATTCGAGCCTGTAGATATAGATGAAGAGCCAGTAGATATAGATAAGCTTGATGATTGTTAACCACTACAAA
Source organism: Sequoia sempervirens (assembly GCA_007258455.2). Classification (NCBI taxonomy): domain Eukaryota; kingdom Viridiplantae; phylum Streptophyta; class Pinopsida; order Cupressales; family Cupressaceae; genus Sequoia; species Sequoia sempervirens. The sequence goes on from VDFB02000002.1 coordinate 68,173,038, forward strand.
AACTCAATGTGATTTGTCTGCATCGCCCACTGTCAACTTAGAAGCAGTTGGTCTCTAACTAAAACCTATAGTGTTCCTTTGTGGACATTGTCTAACAATATGTCCCTGTTGACTATAGGAGAAACAACCTATGCCCCAACCAAACCCGCTGCCACTAGACGATGCATTAGACTACTGAAAACTACCTCAACTAAGTGTCGACTATGTACTCTATGTAGGCTGCTCAAAATGGTCCTATCGAGCTTGATGCTAATTCCAATTATTTCTGGCCTGAGATTTGCCACTCTGCTAAGACTGAGAATTATTGTTTAGGTTGGGACCACTACTACTACTATTGACCACCCTTAGAGGGTGCACGGTGACTCCTGGAAGAGCCTGCATCTTGAAGCTTCCCACCTTGAGCACCAAAACTAGATGCAGGTGCACTACCAATCCAAACACCAGTGTGGCCTCCCGAAGCCATGGCCAAGTTTCCCTCCACAAGTCAAGCCTTCTCAATAGCTACCTCCATTGTCTGTGGCTCAAAGACTCAGACTCCTCCACTGATTCAAGCATTTAAGCCCCTAAAAAAGTGTTGTACTAGCATAGCCTCATCGTTACTGATTCCTGCATATTGCTTGAGCTCATAGAACCAGTGCTTGTACTGCTCTATGAACACTGCCATTTGTCTTAACTTTTGGAATTCATCTACTCGACGCTGTCTCTAGTGATTCGAAAGGAAAACAGGCCCTAAATCTCTCCAAAAATAACTCCCAAGTCACCATGTCGATGTTTACATGCAATTTCTACTCTTCTAGTTGCCACCAAGTGGATGCAAAGCCTCTGAGGTGCATGATGGTGCACCTAGCCATAATATTACTACCATAAGTGTGCATAGCAAAGCATCGGTCCAAATCGATTAGCCATGTTTCTACCTCCAGTCCTCCACTAGTACCATCAAATGTGGGAGGTTGTTCTCTCAATAGGTCTCTCATGTGATCCACCACTGCAACATCCTGCTCTATTGCTAATTCCCTCTGTCTCAATGATCTCTCTCTTTCTCTCTCCACCTGCTTCTCCTCCTCCAGCCTAGGGCCTAAACAACCCAAAATCTCTTCAAGTAGGTGTCACAACTGCCCTCCTTCTAGACCTGACTACTGTGGGTTTTCTCCTCCACCTCCCAGATTATTTTGGGAACTTTGGCATTCCTGACATTCTGAACAATGGGAGCTCAGAGGCGATGAACTTTAGCGGTTGGCTCCATGGCCATGACCCCTACCCTAAGGCATGCTCCTGCACAATATTAGTGGGGAACATGTGAGATCAAGAGTTAAGCACAAAGGTTACCTAATGGGCTCAAACTACCTAGAGTACCCATTTTTTGCAAACCTGGCTCTGATACCAAGTTGTAATGCTCCATCGCACAAACCCCAAAGGACAACAATTACAACATTTTTAAAAAAAAAAGTGAAATATACATGAGATGTACATTAAGTTACAATACAAGAAATTTTATAATATAATGTACACTAACAACTCCATCCTCTTGGTCACATGTGACAACATTGTGTATCATGAACCCATTCCATAACGATGCTTAACAAATCCCAAGATTATATTATAAACCAAGATATAGCATACGCTTACAATAATCATAACTCCATTATAATCCATCAATAAGAAACATCCACATATGAAAAGTCAACATAAACAAGATTAAATTATTCCCAATAACCATAAACATACTATCAGGGTGATCCCACAATAGTGGTTTACAATTTTTGGCCAAACTGGACACAAATTATTTTTTAAAACTAAATCTTCACATTCGGGCACCTATAGCGGCTAAACCGTGAATAATTTGAAGATTATGCAAACTAGAGTCTCATCAAATTTTGTCTGAAAATTCTAAAAAAGAAATTTAAATTTTTTTTGAATTATATTCCACTTCTTTTTCCATCTCCCATGAAAACTGGCTTTTTTCAAAAAACAACATTTTTAAAAAGTGACACACACCGTATAATGTATAACTTTTTTTCTATGAAGGATAAAAATCTAATTCTTCTGAATTTAGATTCGTAACTCCAATATCTAATGCTTCCACTTGGTTAGATAGTTTTTTATTGAATATTTTTTCTTTAATCAAGTTTCAAAGTCAAACCAATTACAATTCAAACATAGCACGACCATATAACGCATAACTTTTTTTAATATATCAAAATTCAAAAAAAAATTCTATTGGGTCAAGGACTTCAATATCTAATGCACTCATATTTTTAAATTTTTTTTTTTGATAATCTATTATTTTTCCACATGTGCAGAATAGAGACCTTCATTTTCGATGAAAAACCTATGTTTAATAAAACTAAAAAAAACAAATACATAATAAAACCAAATTATATTAAAATTATATTTTTTGCCATGCATTCATTTTTTGTGAGTTTTCCTTCCTCACTTCAATTGTCAACCATTATTATGGCTTCACCCATCATCATGTGAATTAAATGGAGCATATTTCTGCAGATACAACACATCAAAACATGACTACTAGGATTCATTAACCACATAAGGTTTACAAAGGTAAAATAATACATTACATCCTTTTCATTACATTATATCATTCAATGTCATAAGTATACATCAATGTTTCCCAACACAACGTGGGAGTAGTACATCAAATACATGAGTATAATAGGAATGATTAATATACAATTGAATATATGGTGAGCCCTAATACACTTTGCTTCTAAACAACACTACGCTACACAAACGCTGACAGAGAACCCAACAAGGTGCATAGCACATTCCAACCAACCATGTGGACCCGAAGGCCTACCCCCCATGCTAGGAGATGATAAGAAAGACCCACGATCCAAAATAGTCAAGTAGAACAACCATGAGACCCAACTACAGAAAAGCAACCAAAACATAACAAATAATAACATCAATGACTACTAACAAGATGATTTCTTCCAGATGCATACAAAGGCAATAACAAGGGATACTATGGGAGAGTGTCATCACACAAACCTATCATGGGTTATCATGGTTGCCTCTCAATAGGCATTGACCCCCATCTATGGTTATCTTAGCTACCTCTCACTGGGTGTCGGGCCCATAGGGTGACACGCGCAAGACCACTAGCCTTTCATGAGGATGAGGTAGTGATCTTGTCAACCATGGCCTTCTTAGCCCACCCTTAGTCTGTGAAAGCACTAGTGGCATGGGTGAAGTATCCTACTTATCTTTAGTTAATGTGTTCCTACCCATCCCACTAGTTTATTTTATTAGGTTTTCACTTGTTTAACCAACTCTTTCATGGGTTATCTAGGCTTCCCCTTTGTGCATCGGACCCCATGAAGAGCCACCCTCTCCAATAGTTCTAAAACAAAACTTATAAAAACAAGGGGTGTACCAAACAATAAAGCCACAAAACAAGTGCACATGCGAGGCATGAACCATCTCACCCAAGAATCACAATGAAGGAAAAAAAAAAAAAACACAAGGTAACGCCCACAAGAATCGAAACAAAGGTCAGATCATGAAATTCTAACAACACAGCTTTCCCACTACCTCTGGGAGCCAACTAAACAAACTACCCTTGACTCCCAATAGGGAAAGTCTCACTACTATGGGTTCCCACAAGACTAAATACCAAAGTTCATAAAATTGAAAATGATTCAAAGGGAAAAGGATCACACTCAACAAAGAAACATAAACATCCAACTTAATCCTCATTTCTCATTCTAGTAATGTACTTGAATCCAAACATATTCCATTTAACGGATCTTAAAGAGAAACTCCTATAGTGGTTACATCTATTTATACAACCATCTAACCCCATGCAATTCGAATACATCTTAATACACCTGCTCAGTTTAATGAATTAATCTACAAACTCAATATATTAACTCTAAAGAATCTTTTAAAAGATAAAATTGTATTCTAATTGCATTTTCCAAATGATATATTATTTAAATGAATAAGAATCTAAGTAATCAAAACTACAGTATGATTGCTCATCAAGGTATTTAATGACTACATGCATATACATGCAAATATATATATATATATATATATATATATATATATATATATATATATATATATATATATATATATATATATATATATATATATATATATATATTCTAATTTAAAATGACCTTGTAAATAAAATCTTGTTCACCCTAATGGTTGTTTCATGATAGCATACAGAAACAGAGTAATACTTATTAGCCAAGGATTTAAATTTATGCTCCATTACATGTACATATGCCTTTAATCTGTAAATGAAAAATCAACATCTCAATATCATAAAGAACCAGTATATTAAAATAAACACATGCATATTGCCATGAAAACACAGATTGCTTCCAACAAGACAGGGCAACATCACGGGCAGACAAGAGAAAAATAAAGCAACACCATGAAGAGTCAATGAGAGGGTGCAACCTCTACCAGACTGCGTACAACAACCACTATGCTGATGCGCAACATGCAAGAAAGCAGGGAATTAGGAGAATGAAGGAAATCGACCTACCAAGAGTGGCCCAAAAACAAACTTAAGTCCCCCCAGCTGGATAATCTAACCATCGAATTTGACAATGGTCAGTTGCTTCCAACATATTTTATTTGGAATTAAACCATAGAGCTATGAAAACCATACGAGTAGAGACTAAGACACATCCTCCATACGTATGATCATCACATGAACAACTGAGAGAAATAAGACAACGATAGGGGAGAAAAGGAGAGGCACGACTATAGCATGCAAATGATCACCAGACAACAAGGATCAACCTCTATTCCCTAACCAGGCCGCAACCTTCAGGTAGGCCAAATGTAAATAGACATCTTCAAAAACAAAACAAGCACAACAGACTTGTGTCAGGCTCTAAGTATTTGGGTGCAACCACCAAACATGGAGCTATGCTTAAAGTTCAGATTAAGACTATGCTGGAAAATAAGACGATCAAAAATCTCCCAAGAATCGACCGATCTAAAATTCTAAATACCGTTAGTAGTAATGGCTTTGAGAGTGTAGCGACAACTTAAATCATCAGTTCCAACAAGAAAACTCATGGATTTATGGCCAAAAGTGAACTAGTTTAGTGGATCGGCGGCTTACAAGGCAGACTATGACTAATTAAAGAAGGTAATAACTGAACTCTAATTTCTATTACTGAATGAATTCACAGTCATAGTAAAGGAACAAACAAAAATCTTATCACAAGCGAATGGGACTAAGAAGGGTTCTATGAATTGGGAATTCGATTACCAAGATACCATCCTACCGGCTGAACTTTCGTGAAGGAGATGGTGGCATACAAGAATATTAAAATATTTTAAATCCATTTCTATTCAAAGACTCTATTATAATAATTATTAAAGCTTGAAAGACATCAATAACCCAAATATTAAACATAAACCTTGCAATCAATAGAAGGACGAAAACAAAATAGTACTGACCCGGATTCCTATGCACGTTGACGGAGACAGTGAGCAACAATGACCTCTTCCGCAATCCTCAAACCCGTCCTCTAGAAGACACAAACAATTTTCTGAATCTTTGCACTCATCTTTTTCCTCTTTTCCTAATTTTTTTTATCCTTTGCAACTCTTGCACTTATATCTAATTTCAAAATCATATTTATCTCCACATTTAATTAATTAAAACCTCATTATATTAGTATTTATCTTTAATTATTTAACAATTAAAAACATTAAATCACACTATTACATTTAATAAATAATTATTATTATCCACATAAACCTTTTTAATAAACATAATTCATTTAATTACAATTTAAATTTTCAAAATAATTTAATAATTAACTTAGCAAAATTTACTTGATAATCTAATTTAATAATTTAAATAAATCAATGTCTCACTTAAGAATGTTATAAAAATGATTAGTTAAACGAAATTATAATCTTAACAAGGAAAACATCAATTATAATAAATAATTAAAATGACATTTAAACAACAATTAAAATAAACAACTAAAATAAAACGATACCAAAAACAGAAATGGGGTCATAGACAAACGACAAAATCAGACACAATGATAGGTTGATGGACTCAGATGGGGAAACTTTCTTATCAACTTTATTTTCAACTTCATACTTGTTGGGAATGTATGTCACGCTTAGACCTAACAGCGCAGGTGGAGTCAGTGCTAGGTACCTGCATCCTACATCAAACCAACGTCAAGCAACATATATATCCAATCATAGTGTAACAAAGCACTCATGAACAAGTGGTGCTACACCGTCCTTTCACCAAGACTCAACCAGAAAACACATCATGACAAGTATCATGAAACAAACATTAATCAATTACATAACAACATAATACCACATCTAGAAGATATCATAACCAATTAAAACCAAACACCATGTATCATCATAAGTTCAACATCATAAAAGAGAGTATCATAATCGTCCAAGCCAACAAAATTGTCAACCAAACAAATCAAACTGGTGAAATGATCACCATCATAGTCTCAAGTACACAACACCATATAAAAAGAGGATCAAAATAGTAATGGCAACACGAGGGGTTTTACATGCATCATATTTGATGATGTGGCCCTGAAACCTTAGTTATAAGTAGGGGACTTGCCAAGTAAGTTGTAAAAAATTGGGAGTGATTTGAAATTTCCACATAGGATAATTAGAAGTGCAAATTTAGGGTGCACAACTACTAGATCATCTCCCCTAATCTTTGGTTAATAAAAATTTAACATTCATCTCCTATTTTTTTCTTTCTTGCTTTCAAGCCTACCATACAACAGAGCTTAAGTGTTAGCACAAGCAACTTGTAATCTTTAAGAATAAATGAAATTTGGCAAGTGGTAGATTCAGAAGCTTGAAGTATACTTTAAAAATAAGTAAATAGTGTCACTATTTGTTCCCCAACTTTCACGATTAAAAAATTCAAACTTTAGCAAAACTAAAAAAATCATTTCATCCCATTTATCATTTTTTGGCAATGGGTTGTTAGTAAAACCTTCACACCCATTAATTTTCACATAAAACCTCAAGTGATTCTTGGGACCATTCATTCAACCTGTTGTCTTTTCTGTTTTTTAGGAGATAATGACTGTTGATTACCCTTTATCTAAAGCTAAATATTTATGGGTTTCAAAGGATATGTAAACAAAAATATACTCTTTAGAATATTACTATAGAGTATAAATCTTAGCGAGTTTGATTCTAAAACTGTGTTTTGTATCATAACAAACACTCACACTGGCTTTTCGAAATGTTTACGTTTGAGAAGCCCTTCACATAAAAATTAAGTTTGTGCCTAGAAAATTACTGAATCGTTTTAAAATATATATATATATATGTGTGTGTGTGTGTGAGGCGTTGAGAAGCAGGGGGCCTTCTTCGTACATTAGCAGAACCGCTGATGAAATTGAAGTGCAGAATGCTAATACGACACATATCACTGTAATTGTATAGAAAAAAGCATTGTTGGGGTCTTTCTTTGGGAGAGTGAAAGCTGCTGCAAATGCCACTGTTGCGATCAACACCGCATTTACTGAAATAATTTGGGCATTCCAGCTTGATTTTTCAGTTGCTGATGAGTGCTCTCTTGTTTCTTCCACAGCTTTTGAGCTGCTCCGTGCACCATTTCTTTCTAGCAACCTTTTAAGCTGCACCAAAATCTACATCTTTTAAATAAAAAAGAATTGGTGGACATTCAAAATTTAAAAGTAAAGAAATTGAGTAGCGAAAACCGTAAATTAAAGAGATCTTAAATGGGAAAATTTCAGTCTAATGTGTGACAAGTTATTGCTCGTTTGATTTAGTCATTTATTATCTAGTTCGCTGCAGCATTGACACAGTAAGTATAGCAACGAATTAGAAAATTAATTTACTCATTTATTATCTTATCTAGTTAGTTGCAGCATTGGCACGGCAAGTAGTATACTTGTGCCAATGCTATACCTACCTACTGTGCCTGCTTCACTTGAAAATTTCAACGAACTAGAAAATTTCAAGTGAAGCAGCATTGGCACAGCAAATGATTTAACCATTGACACTACCTATCATTATATCAAATAACTAATTCGTTGCTATACCTATACAGTAAATGATTTAACCAGCATTGGCACGAAAATGATTTAACCATCCAAAGCCTAATCTGAAATAATTACCTGTTTCCAAATGATGACCTCCCAATGATTCAATATGCAAAATTTATCAATATAAATATGACCATTCCTTTTGGTTAATACATACCAGTAAAATCTTGAGATGTCCTTGCATCAATGAATATCAAGTTGGGAAAAGGTGTATGAAAATAAATATAATGATAAATCCAATTAATAGATCATAATAATTAAAATGTAAAGAGAAGTGCAAATTAAAATAGAATATAATATCATATATAAATCAAAACCAATTTTTTTAACATAAGTAGATAACTTTCCACATTACACATAGATGAAAGGAAATGCTTACCCCATAGAAAAGATGTTCGTCACTGGACATATTATCAATAACGATGTCTAATGCTGTTTTGCAGCGTTTGTCAGGCTTATTAATTAACTCCCTTGATGTTACCAACAACACCAGCGTTTTGATAGACCTTGAAATTCTATGAAATATCTCTACTGCATTTGCAACTACCAAGTGTAGACCAGTTCTACCATCATTGTCTTCCATTTCAATGCAATCTTTTGCTTAATTTAATATCTGGGTGGCTAACTCCAGGTTGCCTTCTTTCGCTACTAAACGAAGTGCAGCTTGACCATTATTGTCAATTTTGTAGCACAAAGACATATCGTTGTCTAAGAGAATCTTTGCAATACATGATATTCCCTCAACATACGCAGCACTATGCAATGGCGTTGCGCCTAAATTGTCAACTTGCTGAAGGAGCTCTGGCTTAGCAGTTATGAGTCTTTTGAGCAGACCTCAACAATTTGTAAGATATTCATTATAATTAGCTAGTGGCTCGAAGATTGTATTGTATTACCTAGAAAAAAAACAAAGAGATTTTTTAGGGATACCTTTGTGTGTTTTGTACACAACACACTGCGCGAGAGTTTGGCCATCAGATGCCCTTTTGTCGAACTGGGATGCTGTGTGGGGCAAAAGATCCTCAACAATTTTTTTGTGGCCTTCCTCCGCAGCTTTGAACAATGCGGTCTCACCAGCATGATTGACGATATTCACAAGATCGCGGTGACGCGCCAATAAAACCTCCACTACCTTGCGATGTCCTCCAATGGCTGCTTCGTGCAAGGCAGTGTTACCTTCGTCATTTCTAGCAGTCACAAATTCATGGCTGACCTCTATGTCTCGATTAAACTGAAGCAGCATTTCAACAGCTTGTACATGGCCGTGATATGAAGCCACATGGAGTGCTGTATTCCTTATAGGCGTAATCTGTCGCAGAATATTGTGTCCATTATCCTTCATTAAACTTCTAAGTGCCTCCACGCTGCCTGATGTAACTGCTGCATACAGCTTACTCTCCATTCCTGTACTAAAACACCAGAGAACCAAACCGTGAGCCTGCTTCGAAGATTTCAAAATTGTCTGTTAAAGCTCATCGAAATGTCATAGAAATTACATGTGAGAGGTACAATAACGATCACAAGACGTTTATTTCATACATGTACGTCAAGATGTATTGTCGCACAAAGGGTGTGACTGATGTGGGGCCTCTAAATTTGTTTCCCTTTGCTGTACTTCAGGGTGTTTCGAAACCCTCGTATTTTTAGTTCTACTTTTTGTTATTTTATGTTTAGCCGATAGGCTATTATAGGTGGGAAATCCCATCGGGATTGTCTCATGCCGGCAAATGATGTCACTTCCAGGTTTAAAGGACGCCTTTCACATAGGAATAGTCAACAGAATAAATAAAAGTTAATAAAATAACAACTGACATCTACACAACGTTTTCCATCGTAAAAATAACTTTAAAAGAATGGATGGGATGACAGTTCACACTGAAGTGTATTGCAAGCCATCAGAACGTTGCAGTGTACAACAAAGAGTAGTGTCGTATCAAACAGTATTTGTGCACCTGTAAAATATGTTGAAAATTGATAGGAAGTGTTTTGTTTAAAACTTAGTGTAGAGTACAATGAATCGAACAAAGCATTTGCCAAAAAAAATATTTTAAATCAGGTATAGTCGAAGGCACTGGAAGAAATAATAAATACACCAGACAACCATCATTAAGGAGGAGAGGGGCGTGTGATTGAAGGGGAGAGTCATGCCATTAATAGGCTATGGCGGACCCCTCCTCGGAGCAAGAAAAAAATTGCAGGCATGTGGATCTTTAAGGAGGATTATTGGCTCTAATGAGGAAAAAAGTGTACATTATGAAGAATCGTTTGCAGTGGTGAAATGGTGGCTTTCATCTCAAGCCCATTTCTCACCATCAAAGGGACATGTTACATTGTTGAAGCATGGCGTGTTCCTGGCCCTAGTGCCTTCTCACAGTAGCCACAACCTCTGTTTCACTTGCTACTACAGTCATACCAGCAACCACTGTCAGGTTCTTTATCATTTCTGAGTTATTGTATTTGCTGTTATAAGTCTGAGTATTGCACTCCTTGATATTCAATGCATTCACAAATCTGCTCTAGAATGTAATTTCTGCTACAAATATGGCTCAAAAGATAGGACCGCAGCTGCACAGAGTTATTAGACAGTTCATTTCACATTTAGCTGGTCAGCTTGGTGCCATACAAATTTGATGTTAATTTCTGAGTTTACATGCATTGTAAATCAGACCTTTGAGTAGTAGAATACCATAGCATTGTCCCTCAAATTTGTAATGCACTCTTGAATGTGTATGAGGAAGAGTATGAACTGTTGTAACATAGATTTAAATGCTCAAAGTTAATGTAATCTGATCTGCTAATGCTATGACTGAAATGTTCAAACCTGTAGCTTATATCTGCATGTATAACTGATGTCAACTGTCAAGCATCTGTAAGCTCATGCTAAGTCTGAATATTGTGATTCTTCAAATCTGATATACATTTCTGAGTATCTTCTGAGACCAGTCTGTAGGTGGCTATATTCTTTTTCTGCTATGTTTCACTTCATTCTAAAACAAATCTATTAAATGAAAGCTCGGTTCTGTGGCTTCATGTATGGGTTTTGTGTATGGCTTGCAATGGCTGCCTCTAAAACCCTCTATCTTGTGACAGCTGGGTACCATAGTTGATAATTAACTCCATAACAGGGACATGGACTGTGTACCCATCCCTAAACTAGTTTTTGAATAGGTATTATTATTAACCAACAATAATTGTACTTAATCCAATCGACCTTGTAATTTGCAGGTCTTTCATTGAACAAAAAGTATTATGTTGTGAAACCATTTAGCATAGAATACCAAATTAAATAATGCTCTATTTGTTCATTTTCAAATTTTTGGCATCCCATCATCAATTAACTTTTGCTATAAATAGTTAGTTTTAAGAAAAGCAATTTACATTTTCTTGTGATTTTTACCCCTGCCCTTCAATATATTGCCAAGAGTATATCCTTCTATCTGCATAACCATTGCACCTCGTTGAGGTGCAAACGCTAGTAATATTGAAACTTAGATCAAAAATATAATAAGCGGCTTATATAAGACTCATGGGGTGTGGAAATGTTCAATCGCTTAAATGTGTAGAAAGTTCAAGTCACTTCAACCTAAAATTGAAACATGGTTATAAAGTTAGAGTTCTACAGTATAATTATTGAACGTTCCACAACTCGTTAAATCTTATTTATGCGTTATTTGGTCATTTTATTAGTTTATATCATAATTATGATATATATAAACATACAGATAATATTAATTTCAAAATTAATCTCAGAGATATGGACACACTTTTAGTGGATGCGATTAATATGAGAGCTTATTAGTATTAGCACAATGATACCTATGAGACACCATCTTCTGAGGAATAATGTTTGTGCATAATTTCAGTGGATCGCAGCATATGCAGTGCATTAACCCAAATAATATGCAGAGAAACAATCCAAAGTATCTCGCAGCAACCATTGTGATGAAATTCAAACACAACTAAGCAAAAACAAATGGGACTGTAACATACATGAAATTGGGTATTTAACTGTGTAAACAGAGAAACTAAAAAACAGAGCAGAAAGAAACTGCACTTTTTATGAAGTTGGTTATGTCAATTTGTAGATAGAGAAGCTCAAACACAGAGCACAAAGAAATGTGATATATGAAGCTGGTATTAAACTGTGCTAGCAAATATTGCAATTTCTGTGAAGTTGTGATACTGCAATTTAAAGCGGGATTAAATAAATCTGGACTTTTAGCTGATGGGACAAAATATACGTTTTTCGGACTCCATATTGGCCCACATTTAACTACGAGACATGTAACAAATAATTTTCGCAAAAGCACCTTTATAGGCCACAGAAATAATTTTCACTCATAGAGCATCTATAAAATCATTTTACAGCAAAACCATCGAGAAACCACACATTATTACTTGAATAAAATGGATAACAGCTCTTCGAACAAGTAACTAAGCAGGAAACGGTGGAAATGAGCAAAAAATCGAATCCAGTTCAGTAGAATGAAAAATAAAAATGCAGACATAAGATTAAACAAAGAAATTCTTGTCCAGATAAGACTCAGGCTCTACGTGCAATAAATTAAGGCATAATACCTGCATTTGCTCATGTATCTTAATAAAATCTCTAAATGTAAAATCAGACTTTTCCAGACAGTAAGCATTTTTAATAAAACACACTAACGAAGCGTGCGGATTGTTAACCTTAACAAAACTAAATGCATGAACAGGAAACGTTCATTTGCATAGTGCATTTTCGACGATAACCTGTTCGTACATGCCTAAATTGAAGTCGCGAACTTTACCACAGACACAGTTAAACCCATCGGTGCAGGAATTAATGCAGAAAATAGGTACACATTTGCTCAGTTGCTCAGAAATTTTATGTATTATAAAATTGATCACCACAAGCACAGTGCGTATATCAATAAGATGTCCTTACATTTATACAACAAATTCTTCACCACCGGAAAGCCAGATAGACGCATATCCATGCGATAAAGTTACCCGCATACATCCGTTTGCTCAGGAATTTTAGGACATACTGGATATATAAAATAGATAGAAAACTGACGGATTTGACATACAAAATATGAGCCTATCCAAAATAAAATCTCAAATTTTTATCTCAGCAACGGCAAATGGACGTCCATACAAGCAGTGAAACAAGAAACGCGCATGTATGTTGGAATTATAGCAACATATTAAAACATATCATTTGAAGCAAAAACTATTTTAACGTTTACGAAAAAAATACAGGCGTACATGTAAACTGCAATTTCTTCAGACAAACTATTTTTCATACATAATACCGATCAGAAGACGATCTTTTACTCGAACGTTTTTTTTAAAATGTGGCAATCGAACAAGAAACGGGCATGTATGTTGAATTATAGCGACATATTAAAACAAATCATTTGAAACAAAAAATATTTAAAGTTTACGAAAAAAATACAGGCGTGCATGTAAACTGCAATTTCTTCAGACAAACTATTTTTCATACATAATGCTGATCAGAAGACGATCTTTTACGCAGGCGTTTTTTTTTTCATTAAATATGGCATTAAAAATCAATATTACAGAAGTATAAATTGAATAAGAAAAAAAGCAAGGCTCAGGAAATCTCACTCATTGAAAAATTTAAGCAAAACTATGTTGAAAATATATATAACATAAACAGAAAAAGTTACAAAATACCTTAGCTAATCCTTTTCCAGCATTGCTTATTCTTCATCCGAGAGAAGCCGAAGACTCGTCCACACGATAAGCTAAACACAAAAAGCACATTTCAGTGGAAATTATTGCCCAAGGGGAAAACTTCATTAGAGCATTGAACCTTAAAAAATCCATCCACAGAAAATTCTTCATCTTAAAATTCTTCTATTCAAAATACAAAGCATTTAACAGTCCTATGTCAAAAAAAATTGAAAAAAAAATGCAAAAAATGCCTATTCTTCATCTTAAAAGTCTTCCATGCAAAATACGAAGCATTTAACAGTCTTCTATCAAAAACAATTGAAAAGAAAAATGCAAAAATTACCTATTGTTCATCTTAAAAATCTTCCATTTAACAGTCCTCTGTCAAAAAAATTGGAGAGAAAAATGCAAAAAATACTTATTCTTCAATCTTCATCTTAAAATCTTCCATGCAAAAATACGAAGCATTTAACAGTCCTCTGTCAAAAATATTGAAAAGAAAAATGCAAAAAACACCTATTCTTCATCTTAAAAGTCCTCCATGCAAAATACGAAGCATTTAACAGTCCTCTTTCAAAAAGATTAAAAGAAAAATACAAAAAATACCTTCAACTAAAATTGAGCTCTGCAAATCCATCTTCATCTCAAACGCGTGCTTTAACAACGCTCAAAGCATGGTGCATCTTATCTCACTGATTCACTTTCAGAACAATACAAAAGGCATGACTTGAGCCCTCTTTTCACCACGGCAGTAAATACAAATTTTAACCCGTCAGCAAACAAAAACATTTTTATCGACGAGTAGCCAGTAGGTAGTAGCCTGCCTTCTTTTTCACCCCTCACGCGCCATCATTGATCTGCCGGGTTTATTTTTTATATTAAGTTAAATCGGCGGCTAATATTCAAAAACATTTTATTAGATTATGGAAACCTCTGCTGACGTGTCAGAGCGTTGTCACGTCTTCACTCTGAAATAACACTATTTTATTGCAACTCGAAGCTGAGCTGCCAGGTAGCTGATGTACTCTATGTAGGTCCCACGTCTGCCCCTTTGTACTTGACGATCTCTGTCATATCATTCTCGCTGTGACGGGAGAACTTTTTCTGACAATCGCGCCCCGATGAAGCAGAAGCTCCTAGCGACTGTTCGATAAATGAAGAAATATCATTGTTGGATAAGAAGAGCAAAATTCCCTAAACAGGCTCAAATACCTAATTGCAGTAAAAATAAGCTTTTTTCCTTATTAATTTTTCCGGCGGTAAGTAATGGACAATTCAAATCATGTCTGGGAGACGCATTGAGAAATCGCGACGGGGAAGCGAATATTCGGTAGATTGATTGGCGTCGAACGACAAGCATGGGTGAGTGGTCTTTGTCAAGTACCGCACATTTGATTGCGAGATCAGGTGGTCCCGCACCCGTGACTCCAGACTCTTTATTTGGGCATGGAGGTCCCGTTAGTTGACACAAAAATGCCATTGTTGGGCAAGTAACGGAAAACGGCGAGCAACCTGCTGAGACTTTCGAGCTTGGCGATGGTAGAACGTTGGGAAGCACGAGCGGTAATTGGCTTGGGGTAAGTACGGGATGGGCTCTAAGCATATTTAACTATAAAACATATTGTTTTTAATCAAATTTACTTATTTGGAGTAGTTGAAGATGATTTAATAATGGTGATAATACCTAATATTTTTAATAATATAATTTAGTAGATGTGACTTTAAAATTGTTAGTTTGATCATGAGTATTCATAATTGAATGAAATGTATTTCTTAGAAAAGGAGTACACTTCCTAGTCGTAAAGCACTTCTGGTGTCCCCTATTCTCCCAATGCAGCACTATAGTATTCCATGAAGGTATAGAAGAGAGGACAATCTTGTTGACAAACACTAGAAGGGGTTATTCCTTTGTTCGTCTCACCCTATTACTCTATACTTGATCCCACAAGTTTTTTTAGAGCCAACAATATCACAGTCAAAAGCGTAGGTGGAGACAATCATTGTTCATATACATATCCAATGTCATAGAAAGTTATGTAATACCATACCAATATACCAGTAAAACATAACTTAGTGCACAACTATTATAACTTAGTTCACAATTATTGGTCTACATTTTCTAGACTCTTTTTGGACACCTAAACAAAAAACATTTTTTTTTGTTTGTATTGATAATGCATGTTACAAGGAGAATATAGTATTAAACTGCCAAAAAACACTTGTAGCCACAAAACAGTTTCAGTAAAAACTACCACAGTAGGAAAAAATACAACAAAAAACATGTTGATCTAACATTGTTATAGCTCAACAAAAACCATGTCGATCTAGCATCACATTTGATGGTGTGAATTTGAAACCTTAATTATAAGTTGTCCTAAACAATTACAAGTGATTTAAAATCAACACATAAAATTTTATATGTGTTTATAAATCCATTGAAAATATTCATTTAAAAATGAAAAAATAAGTTAATTAAAAAACCTTTTACTTTTTAAGAAATAAATTTAATTTAAATTTAAAAGATTTTTTTTTTTTAAATGAGTAACAATAAAATAGATTATTTAAAGATTTCAAAATTTTGTATTAATTTTCTTGATATATCTTTACAAAGTATTAGTTAAGTTTTTCTTCTTTTTCTAATGAGTCTCACTTTCTCTACAAGAATTCACTTATAATTTAATATAAACAAACCCCCATCCTCTTGTTCTCTTTCTCATTATCAACTAACTAATTTAAATATTGGTTTTCCAACATTTTGGGTATTGTCTCTTCTATTTTGGGTTTATGATTTACATTCTTTATCTTTTTGTTTTCATATGATGAGACTTTGTTTCCCTTTGATGACTCTTTGTTTAAATATGATGACTCTAGATGTTTCTGTTTGGTCACTCTTTAACTTCCAAATGGTGGCTTTTTGCATTTCATTAAATTACTCAAGTACATAGAATTCTCTAAATTCGATTATTTATTATGTGCTAACAAATGGTTTTATAAGTTGCAATTGTCCAACATGTTTGTTTTGCAATCTTCATTTGAGGACAAACCCTTACTCGAATATGACGATTGTATGATTTACGTATCTTCCAAATAATTTACTTCTACATTTACTCAATGTACTTACTTTAGCTACACTACATAGCATGTGGTGACATAAGTTTGCTAAAAAGACGGTGAAACATAGGGATAAAATTTGCACTCTTTCTAACTTCCATGAATTTCTTTTATACTATTGAAACTCTTATTGCTTCTTCTTTTCTTTAGAAATAGTGATGATCTCACTATGTCGTGATTTTGACTTCTTAAGAAAAGAGCACATTAGAATAAGTGAATACACAAAATTTATTTGATTGTCCTTAAGTAATCCAAAAGACTTAAAAAAAGATCTAGCAAGCTCCTATGCAATCTCCCATTCTCCATTATCTTAGACACAAGTTATTTGTTAATCACTCCTTTGAATTCAACAATACTCTCCCTAGTTTCATGCTTCTAACTTTATTTTCATTTCAATTGTTTTATTTCAGTTATTTACTTTATGTATATTCATGTATTTTATATTTTTATGTTTGCAGTTTTATTTTTTCGGTTTGCCCACAATGATATGGAAGATTATATGATTATATATGTCGGTCATCTTCTCACAATTAAACAATCTCTACCACCTTTGTATTATAACCATAATTATTGTTTTTTATCAAATTAATAACTATAATTAAATTTGATGCTACTCTTCATCTGGAGTCTAGTATCTAAATAAAATTTTGAACTAGGAACATTATTTATTATTTATTTTATCTACTATAAATCCATTGCAATTTCCAATATATAAAGAAAAGCATAGTATTATTGCCTAAGAGATGAATACGGCTTTATACATTTAGATAAGAGAAAGCTTATTTGTGTTCTTATCTAGAAATCTTAAAGGAATGGATTCATTAGTATATTCATAAGTAGGTTGGTTCATATTCTTAAATGATGTTTTGATGTTGCAAAATGTTCTTGTGTGTAATTATTTTTAGTTTTGGTTGTTCAAGAAATAGTAAAGTGTTTACATATATTACTCTATTTTAAATGAAAACTTCTTGAAAATATAGTTCTACCTTAATGTCTAATGAATTAGTTGATGAGTGAGAGAAGGGACATTCTAATTAATCATTTTTATGCTTTAAAAGACTTTATTATATGATAATTAACTGTGTGGTGGTAGACTTTATGCTTAAATATTTGATTAATCATGTGTCACATTTAACTAATTAGAGTATATATGAGATAGACAATATTTAAGAAAAAGATTTCAAAATTTTCTTTTCAAAATTATCTTTCGTATACATTGTTATATTGTTCTACTTTGCCTTATTAACCATTTATCTCTTAAAAATTCTCCAAATTGATGGAGTCTCACTATTTTTTGTTATTTCAAGCCAAGTAAGAATGTTAATTTAATGACTTGTAATAGATAATTTGCTTAGAAATTAGTCTTGTCACTCTTTTTTAAGCACCAAATCCAAATTCATTATTATTTAATGACCATCTAAATCCTCCCAAAATAATTCTAATTTAATGCATGTGTTGTTTGAAATGAATGGAAATGTATCTTTTTATACCAAAACATAATAAATTACATAAAAACCCACATACACACATGGGCATGACTTAAGGTGAGAAACACAAAGGGTGTCAATAGGCCAATTTGAATTTAGGCAAGTTGAGTTTATAGTTATAAGAATGACCCCATGATCATGGA
Source organism: Sequoia sempervirens (assembly GCA_007258455.2). Classification (NCBI taxonomy): domain Eukaryota; kingdom Viridiplantae; phylum Streptophyta; class Pinopsida; order Cupressales; family Cupressaceae; genus Sequoia; species Sequoia sempervirens. The sequence goes on from VDFB02000002.1 coordinate 68,191,536, forward strand.
CTTGACTTAGGAAAAAATAGATGGAGTAGATCATGATAACTAGGGTTTAAGAATCAATGCATATATTGTTATGGATAATTAGATGGATAGATCAAGTTTACGGAAATATGAAGTGAAGTGTTGATAAACAAAAGATCTTGTGTAGATAAAAATGAGGTAAAATATATGTAAAATATGTGTCTGACTTTATAATTAGAATATGATATTTGTCATAATACATATTTACCAAGACATTTAAAAATAAATATAAAAAATAAATAATAGAAAATTATAATTTTCACCTTTATAAATATTTAAAGATAAATGAATCATTTTTCAATTCAAACTAATAAAACTGTTAGAAATAATTAAGAACAAAGATAAAATTAAATATAAAATTAATAAAATAATTAAAAATGAAAGAAAAAATAAAAATTGAAATTATTGAAACAATTAATTATAAAGCACTTAGTTAAAATAATTGGTATCTTATGACTATATCTTCAATTTTCTTTGTGTGATAGTAAGTTTCTTACCCCTCTATGTATATAATTTGTTTTTGCATTGTTTTTTCTCACCGATGCATGTGGGATTAAGAACACTTTCAGTGAAACCATATTTTCTCCTTCACGCACTAGGCCAACATTGAGGGGCTCACTTCTGCATTCCAAAGATTCTGCAGAGATACTGAAATTCACTTCTATATGTTCTTTAAACCATGCTTGATTCCATAGTCATGGAAGAAATTCTGAGACACACTGACCGATTTCTGTAACACGTATACCTAGCTCCCATGTTAGTGTAATGGTGTAAATAGAAAATAAAATCCGAATATAAATGAGAATGGAGATAGCAAATGCAAAATCAATCTATGGAAATAGAAAGGTACAAAATAAGGGGGCCCACATGAACTAGCCACCTAAGCAGTCAACGCTTAGAGTGTGCTGGTTAAGCCATCCCCTCATTTAGAGATGTACGAACAATATGAAACCACACATGAGGCATTTCAATTATTTGAAAAAATGCCTCAAAGACATGCAGTCTCATGGAATGCAATGATTTCAGGATGTGCACAAAATGGATTTGTTTAAAAGGACTTGAAAATATATAAGAAAATGCACTTTGCGGGTGTAAAGCTAATCTCCACAACTTTTGCTAGCATTCATCTGGCTTATCCTAAAATGAGAGACTTCCACCAGGGCATTGAAATGCAACAAAGTATAATTGAAGGCAGTTTTTTCTCAGATTTTGTAGTTGCAACCCTTAGATTAGCTATACAATAATTATTTTATATAATTGATAATTCTTTAAATCAAAGATATTTATTATTGCTATAATCTGTTGGTGCAGGAGCACCAAGGCCAAACCCCAATGTGATTTGCACAAATTTTGGTTTGCAAAAGTTTTGGCTTGTACTGACCTTGGCCAAGTCAGCATGTTGTGTGCTAGGTTGAATTAATCTTTTGTCTAGGTGTTATTCTAGTCATCATTGTTGGTTATTGGTAGAATTTTGCTTTATTAAGGTTTGTAATGTTGTGCTTGAAGATATGATGCATCAACTAGTGTTATAGTCACTTCTTCGTTGATGGAAGATGCTAGTGGTTAGTTGAGGGGTTGTTAACTCAAGGATAATGATTTAGGAGATCCTAAAAAGAAGGATAATGGCGAGGATTGTAGGAATATTGCAAAAATTGCATGATATCAATGAGAGGTTGCATGCAGTTGAGGAGTTATCTTGGATTCCCTTAAAATCAGGGATATTGGAACGAGCAATGCCCCCTTGAAACATGGAAAAGGGAATGACTAATGTTAATAGTGGCTCAGGAATAGGGAGGACAGTCATTTGTTGCATTGTATTCGAAGACTTTGATGTGAATAGAAAGACAAATTTTGGGTTTTCTGTATTTTCCTGTGTTTACTGGTAAACCCAGTGTGTTTTGCGCATCAGAGTTTATTTAGATATTGTATATTGACATAGCATGTGATTCATATTTAAATAGCAGTGTTCACATATTTCTTTGTGTATGATATTCACTTTGTGTGTTGAGAGTGTGTGGTGTCCAAGATTCAGGTGGAAAAAGGATTTTAACCCTGTTGTAGCAGAGTCTGAAATTTCTGTATCTGCCCATGCCATTTGAAGACAGTGAACTAGAGAGCATTATGCATGTTAGTTTAATACAGTGATTATGATTAGTAGATAGAATAGAGTAAACTTCATCTGATATTCAAGTTACTTAGGGTAGAATTTCTATTCAATCCATAGATTAGGTGTAGTGAGCTAGTTTTCCTGTTTTGGGTAGTAGGTTTTCAAATGGCTTCCCCATAAGCCCTGACCACAAGATTCTTCTGAGTTTAGTGGAAAATTGGAGGGAAGACAGTGTATTTTGTACATTTTGTGACAGGTAATCAAGAGGGCCAAGTAATGAATCTTATTACCAAACCCTAGGTGAGCTTAGGACCCGGTTAGGGATTTGGAAGTGCAGATTAAGGAACTAAGGCAGGGAAAAGTATAATTTGTACAGCCAAAGTACATTTCCAAGTGGATTATGTTTGAATACAAGGAAATCAGAGTGATGAAGGACTGAGCAATTCTCTAGAGTGAGAAACCAACAAACAAGCAGCAAAACCCTAGGAAATAGGGCAATTAGCCCTCCTCTCCAAGATCTCAGGAGTCAGCTGTACGGAACAGTTGGGGGTCAGAAAAATTGTTCAAGATTTAAAAGTCCCAAAAGGGTATCAGGAACTCCAGTTTATTTGATAGGTCATTTGGCATATTTAAGAAAGAAAAGCAAAATAAGGACTGGTAAGGGCTAGTAGAGGGTTAGGCCTGTCCTAGGCAACTTCACAAAAATGGGTGATTTGAGGATTGAACCCAAGGCAAGATGCATCCATTTGGAGGAGAAACACAAGAAATCAGTATCTCTAGCTCCCCTGCAAGAGGTTCAAGTCAGTTGGAGAACAGGGCACTTAGATTCTTCTAAGTCCTAGGAAGAGCACTCAAATTGCAAGAGGTGTTGAACCTTCAAGGGTAAAGTACAAGGATGAAAAATCTTGAGAAGAGTTGGAGCAGGGTAAGAAGAGACTTTTAAGCCCAAAAAGGAGCCTATGGTAGTAGGTTCCAAGTAGGAGACAGTGGAGAGTTTCCTACAAGGTAGTACAAGCAACCCTTGAAGTTTTTACTACACCATATTGGTATCAGAGCAAGAGTTGGATTCCAGGCTTGTGATTAATGAGCCAATCCACTGAGTCTGTAGGAGAGAATACACTAGAGGAAGGAACCATGGTGACAAATGCAGAGCTAGCAAAGAAAGTAGAAGAGCAAGAGGAAGATAACTGGTTGCTCAGAGAGAGGATATCTCAGATGGAGAGACTCCTGGATGAAGTCCAAGAAACAACAGACATTGTGAAGGACAAGATTAAGAAAAAGGAAGAACAGGAAGCCAAGGAAAAAGAGGTGGAATTGGAGGAGGAAGCTCCAAAGCCTGATCCTGTTCTTGCAGAGGAACCATTCTTGAAGGCATTGTTGGCCTTGAGTGGTAAAGCATTGGATGGTGTGCCACTTTTCAGTGGACAAATGGATCCAGATTCAGTAGTAGATTGGATTGAGAGCATTGAGAATCACTTTGAGTGTGATGGCATTACAGAGGCTCAAAAGGTAAAGGTGGCCAAGTCAAGGTTGAGAGGAGTAGCTCTCACATGGTGGAAGTTTGTGCAGTCAGAAAGAGAGAAGGAAGGCAAAGGTCCCATAGTTTCATGGAAAGGAATGGTGAACAAGATAAGGCAGACTTATCTCCCTAATGATTATGAAGTTCGGTTGCATAGGAGGAGACACAATCTGAGGCAAAAGGACATGGATGTCCAAACATATAAGAGGAGTTTTAGAAATTGTGCCTTAGATCAAAGGTGGTTGAAGATGAGAGTATCAGGTTAGCAAGGTACCATAATGGACTCAAGTGGTCTATTCAAGAAGATATGAGTTTGGTAAACTTCAAAACAGTGTGCCAATGTTATCAAATGGCCTTGAAGATAGAGGAGAAAGGAAAAAAGAAGCAGGAACAAAACCCCAAAGGTAGAGGTAAAGGCAAAGATAGCAGAGGACAAAGAGGAAGCTATAGTGGAAGAAGCTCAAAATCAAGAGCCCAAGGAGAAGTCAGATTTTCTGATCAGCAAGAAGGAAGCTCTAGTAGAGGTGGTAGAGGAAGAGGTTTCAGCCCCAGAGGAAGAAGTGGTGGACAAGGAAGAGGCAGTTACTTCACCAACATGAAATGCTATCATTGCAACCAATTGGGACACCTAGCCTATAGATGTCCAGAGAAAGGAAGCACATCTCATGGAGGAGATAAGAGAACCAACCTGATTCAAGATGAAGCAACTATAGCAAATAAGCAATCAGAAGTACCATTGAACTCAGAGGAAGGTGAGAATCTCATGATGAGAAGGACCTTAATCAAAGAACCGGTCAAAGATGAGCCTAGCCAAAGAAGATCTTTGTTTAGGATAAAGTGGAAGATGATGGGGAAAGTGTGCAAGGTGATTATAGACTCAGGTTCTACTGACAATATTGTGTCAGAGGAGGCAGTCAGCAAACTGAAATTAGCAAGAATACCTCACAAGAATCCTTACAAGGTCACATGGCTCAACAAGGGTCAACATGTCTTGGTGAATGAACAAGCATGGGTGGAGTTTTCAATTGGAAAGTACAAAGACAAGGTATTATGTGATGTGTTACCTATGGATGCATGCCACTTGCTCCTAGGTAGGCCATGGCAATTTGACTGTCAAGCTGTGCATGATGGAGCCAAGAACTCATATACCTTCAAGAAGGACAATGTAACCTACAAGATTCAATCTTCTTTGGAAGACACTGAAGTACAGACAGCAGGTTCTAATCTGCTATTAGCTGGTGAAAAAGAGTTCTTAAAGGCCTTGGAAGAAGGAGAAGGCGTTGGCTATGCAATAATGATCAAGCCAAGAGAAGCAAGCAAAGAGAAGGCAGCTGAAAAGCAAGAGTTACCCAAGGAGATTCAAGACTTGTTGCAGACCTATGAGAACATAGTAAGTAGTGGTCAACCAACAACCTTACCTCCTAAAAGAGCCATAAGTCATAGGATAGACTTGATACCAGGAGCCACCCTTCCTAACAAAGCAGCCTACAAGATGACACCTCAGCAAAATGAGGAGATAGCCAGGAAGATTCAAGAATTGCTTGATCAAGGTCTCATTAGGAAAAGCATTAGTCCTTGTGCAGTACCCACCGTCTTAGCACCCAAGAAAGGAGGAGAATGGAGGCTTTGCACTGATTCTAGAGCAATCAATAAGATAACCATTAGGTATAGATTCCCTATCCCTAGGATTGAAGATCTCATGGACTATCTAGGTGAAGCTAGGTACTATACCAAGATAGATTTAAAGAGTGGGTACCTACCACCAAATTAGAATACATGAGGGTGATGAGTGGAAAACAACCTTCAAAACCAATGAGGGTCTTTATGAGTGGCTAGTAATGCCATTTGGTTTGTCTAATGCCCCCTCCACATTCATGAAACTCATGAATGAAATCCTCAAGGACTACATTGGAAAGTTTGTAGTAGTGTATCTTGATGATATACTAATCTATAGCAGAACAAGAGAAGAGCACCTCCAACACATTGAGCTAATTTTCAAGAAGCTACAGGAGGAGAAGCTGATGATCAATCTAGAAAAGTGTGAGTTCATCAAAACAGAGCTGGTATACCTTGGTTTTGTGTTATCACAGGGCAACTTGAAGATGGACAGCAACAAGGTAGAAGCCATTCTTAATTGGCCTACTCCAAAGAGAGCCACAGAGGTAAGAAGCTTCCATGGTCTAGCTCAGTATTATAGGAAATTCATCAAACAGTTTAGTGCAATTTGTGCTCCTATGTTGGATACCATTAAGGGAGGAATGAAAACCAATTTTGTGTGGAATGAGCAAGCTAATAAGAGTTTTGAGTTGCTGAAGGAAAAGGTAGTTACCCAACCTGTTTTGGTGCTGCCAAGCTTTGAGAAGCTATTCACCATTGAATGTGATGTAAGTAATGTAGCAATTGGAGTTGTTCTCAGCCAAGAGGGCAGACCGGTGGCTTTTCATTCTGAGAAGCTAAGTGAAGCCAAGAAGAAGTACTCTTCTTATGACCTTGAAATGTATGCATTGGTCCAAGCATTAAGGAAGTGGAGGTACTACTTGCTTCCCAAGGAATTTATTGTGTACTCAGACAATCAAGCACTCAGTTTTCTGAATTCACAAGAGAAGTTGAGTCACAGGCACATGAAATGGGTGGAGTACTTTCAAGCGTACACCTTCAACATCAAGCATAAGAAGGGAGCTCTCAACAAAGTTGTTGATGCATTGAGCAGGAGAGTTCTTACCATTTAAGAAATCCAATTGAAGAGCATGGGAATAGATCACTTCAAGGATCTATATGCAGATGATGAAGACTTTGCAAAAATTTATAAGGTATGCCTTGAGTTTAAGAACCATTTCCATAGCAAGTATGCTGAATACACCTTGCAAAGTGATTTGTTGTTTAAAGGGAATCAGATTTGTGTTCCTAGAGGCTCTATTAGGGAGAATTTAATTCAAGAGAAGCATAATGGTGCATTGAGTGGTCATTTTGGGATCACCAAAACTCAAGAGCTTGTCCAAAGGTTTTATTTTTGGCCTAAGATGAACCTAGATGTCAAAAAATATGTAGAGAGTTGTGTAGTGTGTCAAAAAGCAAAAGGCACTTCTTCTAATGCAGGCTTATACCAGCCACTGCCAATCCCTTCTAGGCCATGGGAATGCTTAAGCATGGACTTTGTAGTTGGTTTACCCAAGACAAGGCAAGGTATGGATAGTGTGTATGTTGTGGTTGATAGATTCAACAAAATGGCTCACTTTATACCCTGCAAAACAACCAATGATGCCAGTTAGATATCCTCACTTTTCTTCAAGGAAATAGTCAGGATTCATGGTTTGCCAATTAGCATTGTATCAGACAAAGACACCAAGTTTATGAGTCACTTTTGGAAGACTCTTTGGCAAAGAATGGGCACTAATCTATCCTTTAGATCTGCATACCATCCCCAAATTGATGGTCAGAATGAAGTTGTGAATAGGACACTTGGAAACCTTCTAAGATGCTTGACCAGGGAGTATGGTCAACAATGGGATCAGATTATTGGGCAGGCTGAGTATGCATATAATGATACAGTAAACAGGTCAACAGGGAAGAGCCCCTTTGAAATTGTGTATGGTTTACACCCTAGAGGAGTTTATGAGCTAAGAGAATTGAAGGATGGAGTCAAGGGAAGTGGCTATGCAAATGACTTTGCTTGTGCAATACAGGAAATTCATGAGACAGTCAGAAAGACCTTGGTAGAAAATACCATGAAGCATAAGGCTAAGGTGGATGAGCATAGAAGAGAAGTTCAATTCAATGTGGGAGACTTAGTGATGGTCCATTTGAACAAGGCTAGATTGCAGAAGGGAGTCCCTCACAAGCTGCAAATGAAGAGGATAGGTCCCTATCCTATCTTGGAGAAGTATGGCAACAATGCTTTCAAGGTGCAATTGCCTGATGACAGTGGATTGTCCCCTATTTTTAATGTTGCAGATCTGATGCATTACAAAGGACCACCCCAGGATTTGGATCAGACACTCCATGAAGTCAATCAAGATGTTGAAGAACTCAAACTGCCCCCTGTCACAGTCAAACAAGCTGATCAAATCTTGGACACAAGGGTCTACCCGAAGACTAGGAACAAGGAATATAAAGAACATCTGATAAAAAAGCATGGACAACCTGATACAGATGCAGTATGGATCAGGGAGGTAGAATTTAAGAAGTTAGGTATTGATCCTAACTTACTCAATCCAAGGATGGATTGAATTTTCTGTTTTGGGGAGGATGGTGCAGGAGCACCAAGGCCAAACCCCAATGTGATTTGCACAAATTTTGGTTTGCAAAAGTTTTTATTTGTACTGACCTTGGCCAAGTCAGCATGTTGTGTGGTAGGTTGAATTAATCTTTTGTCTAGGTGTTATTCTAGTCATCATTGTTGGTTGTTGGTATATTTTTGCTTTATTAAGGTTTGTAATGTTGTGCTTGAAGATATGATGCATCAACTTGTGTTATAGTCACTTCTTCATTGATGGAAGATGCTAGTGGTCAGTTGAGGGGTTGTTAACTCGAGGATAATGAGTTAGGAGATGCTAAAAAGAAGGATAATGGCGAGGATTGCAGGAATATTGCCAAAATTGCATGATAACAATGAGAGGTTGCATGCAGTTGAGGAGTTATCTTGGATTCCCTTAAAATCAGGGATATTGGAACGAGCAATGCCCCCTTGAAACATGGAAAAAGGAATGACTAATGTTAATAGTGGCTCGGGAATAGGGAGGATAGTCAGTTGCATTGTATTTGAAGACTTTGATGTGAATAGAAAGACAGATTTTGGGTTTTCTGTATTTTCCTGTGTTTACTGGTAAACCCAGTGTGTTTTGCACATCAGAGTTTATTTAGATATTGTATATTGACATAGCATGTGATTCGTATTTAAATAGCAGTGTTAACATCTTTCTTTGTGTATGATATTCACTTTGTGTGTTGAGAGTGTGTGGTGTCCAAGATTCAGGTGGAAAAAGGATTTTAACCCTGTTGTAGCAGAGTCTGAAATTTCTGTATCTGCCCGTGCCATTTGAAGACAGTGAACTAGACAGCATTATGCATGTTAGTTTAATACTGTGATTATGATTAGTAGATAGAATAGAGTAAACTTCATCTGATATTCAAGTTACTTAGGGTAGAATTTCTATTCAATCCATAGATTAGGTGTAGTGAGCTAGTTTTCCTGTTTTGGGCAGTAGGTTTTCAAATGGCTTCCCCATAAGCCCTGACCATGAGATTCTTCTGAGTTTAGTGGAAAATGGGAGGGAAGCCAGTGTATTTTGTACATTTTGTGATAGGTAATCAAGAGGGCCCAGTAATGAATCTTATTACTAAACCCTAGGCGAGCTTAGGACCCGGTTAGGGATTTAGAAGTGCAGATAAAGGAACCAAGGCAGGGGAAAGTACAATTTGTATGGCCAAAGTACATTTCCAAGTGGATTATGTTTGAATACAAGGAAATCAGAGTGATTAAGGACTGATCAATTCTCTAGAGTGAGAAACCAACAAACAAGTAGCAAAACCCTAGGAAATAGGGCAATTAGCCCTCCTCTCCAAGATCTCAGGAGTCAGCTATACGAAACAGTTGGGGGTCAGAAAACTTGTTCAAGATTTAAAAGTCCCAAAAGGGTATCAGGAACTCCAGTTTATTTGATAGGTCATTTGACAGATTTAAGCAAGAAAAGCAAAATAAGGACTGGTAAGGGCTAGTAGAGGGTTAGGCCTGTCCTAGGCAACTTCACAAAAAAGGGTGATTTGAGGATTGAACCCAAGGCAAGATGCATCCATTTGGAGGAGAAACATAAGAAATTAGTATCTCTAGCTCCCCTGCAAGAGGTTCAAGTCAGTTGGAGAACGGGGCACTTAGATTCTTCTAAGTCCTAGGAAGAGCACTCAAATTGCAAGAGGTGTTGAACCTAAAGTACAAGGATGAAAACTCTTGAGAAGAGTTGGATCAGGGTAAGAAGAGACTTTTAAGCCCAAAAAGGAGCCTATGGTAGCAGGTTCCAAGTAGGAGACAGTGGAGAGTTTCGTACAAGGTAGTAGAAGCAACCCT
>VDFB02000002.1:68201340-68233540 GCA_007258455.2 Sequoia sempervirens
TGGTTAAGAGGGTTAAAATTCTTTTTTTATATGAAAACGAGGCCACCCAAATAGAGTTAGACAAAATTTTGAGCTTTAAGCCTACAAAACTTGGCTGCCCAACTAATGACCAAGTCGTCCAAACATGCAACTAAGCCACCCAAACACACAAGGCTTCCCAATTAGACTTAGATTTTTTTTGATTGAGTTTGGAGGCTAGTGAGCAAACTAGGCCACCTAGATGCAACACCATGCCACACAAACTCATAAAATGACATTAATAATCATTTTAATGACGAATTGAAGTAATCCGAAGTTTTTTTTATCCTTTTCATATTATAATATTGAAAAGTTTAGAGTAGTCATGCTCAATACCAATATTGAGACATGTAAATAAGCCAATGCTCTTCTCTATTATCTAGTTTTCATCCATCTCAAAGAGAGGTGCTTTTCATCAATATTATAATTTGTATGAATGGAAAATAACTAAATACATGAATTAAACTTGGTAGAACATGATACCATTATGTCCCTTCATCCACAATGGTGGTTCCATGCCACTCGACCTCGTGGAATCAAAATATCTAGTCTAACTATGCTAGAAGATAGTCACATGGGCTACAAGCACAACACCCATGCTAAACACATGGTGAGAAGGCTTACACACACTATACATGAAAACACTCAACATATGCATCATATATCAAACAGTTATCCGAACCATAATAATGAATCCAAGAGAAGTCATCATTTGGTACAATCACAAATTGAATAACATAGTCTACATTGGGAAAAATCACCAGTGTCACATCATAACCCGCACTGGGACAAGTCACCAATGCCATGTCATATAAAAATTATGGGATAACTCACTACTAGGGTACCATAACGACCATCATTGGGAAACTCACCAATGACATACTATACACACAAGACACTAGGGTAAGATGATAGAGAACAAGGAGGGAGTGCCATCACGATGCTCATTGCTACGACACACAAAATCTAGTACCTCTCTCATACATACAAGAGTACTTGATCTTACAAGACCCAAAATCCCCAAGCTGACTTTTTTTTGCCAAACATCCATAGCCTTTACAAGTGCTCAAGGCATCAGAGAAGTATCCATTATCTTTATTTAGTTTATTGCCCATGTTTCATTAATTATTGCTTGATTAAATGAATCACTACTTTTTATCAACCTACTTTCCACTTCGGGTAAAGGAAATGTTGGGATTCAACCCAATACCTTGTCTAGTACCTTATTCCTAGGCTCTTTATACTCACCAATGAGTGGCATGAAAACCGATGCATAAAAATCAATTTCATCAAAAAATTCTAACAAGTTTCCATAAGCACTATGTCAATATTTTATGGACACTTTTACTAAACACATTCAAACTCATCATATTTCATTAAAAAATTTCAATTTTTATTATTTATCCAATACACTAAAACACAAGTTTTTTCCCAAAACCCCAATAAAATTTCTTCAAATTTTGAAATTTAAAAAAAATAAAAAAATCTAAAGATACCCTTTGGTAGAAAAAGTTTCTAACACCCCTTTCAAACTATAAAACATTCATTTTGAAAAATTTCTAAAATTTTAATAAAACAATTAATTAAGCATGCAATTTTACAAATCGAATTGCATTGAGAGATGTCTAAACTGCCCCAATCTTATTTTAATATTCGCATTTGAAATAAATTGACTAATTTAAAAGAAATAAACAAAATACTTCAAATTATGTTAAAACATCAAAGGAGGAATATCTTAAGCACAACAAATGAATGCACAAGATCAATTACAAGCACATTATCCTTTTCATTCCTAATCCAACAAATCTAACCTCATCAAATTTTCCCTTCCAAATTATCTCCCCAATTAGAGTTAAAATTTCTCCCAAAGAGGGTTTTCTTCTCTCGAAACTCTTCCCAAAATAAAATTACATAATGAAAATGAAACTCCTTTTTCCTTTTTACCCTTTTTCACTTTCCAAATAAACTAAGTATAAAATTGATTTTCTATTTCCTTAATTCTCATTTTCCTCAAACTCCAAATGGACACATCAATCAATTTCCAAATAACCCATATCATTTAAATTCATGATTTAAATCCATAACTTTCCTGTTTCTTTAAAGTTATGAATTCAAAATTCAAAATAGAAGTTATTTAAATTGAAACATACAATTCTCAGCTAAAAGGGTGCTGCACAATTTAGTTAAACAATGAAAACTACTTTCATTTCCACTTTCATTTTATTTTCCCCTTTTAGAAACCAAAATATATTTTAATAACCATCATGGTAAATCATTGGAATCCCCTAACATTTTCATACAAGAAATATGAAATTTGAGCTATTAATTAAATCCCAGGACATTTATTGGTTGTTCATGACACAAACATAATCCATTTCCTATAATTGATTCATGTTGCATAAGTTGAACCTTATTTACATACCATACTCAGATTCAAGTAGGTAGGAATGGATAGGGAGGCCCAATATGACATCTTTGAATTAACCACCCATTGGGGAATGGGAATTAGGCTTTCGTGTAGCTAGGGTGCAAAAATAACTTATATCTATAACCATTGAACACATGTCAAAATTACCTACTAAAATGCTCTCTTACTTGAACCCAGCTTCTTATAATCATCCAAAGAGTTTCCAAAATATAAAGCATAAATAACATCAATCCTATGATGTAGAATTATTTCTTTTTGAACAACAATGTCAGTTCACATTTAATCACAAAATAAATAATGTATATACATGAACTAAAGCATATTGAAAAAAAAACATGTAAATGTATAAAATTCCAACAATTGATATGTTGAGGAGCATCATCTCAAACATGTGGTTGTTCAAGCAAACCATCCAAAGCCATAAAATAGTCAAAATAGAAATCGCTGGGAATGTGAAGTTAAACATCAATCTCACACATTAACAAGATGTAAGCGGGAGGGGCCCTCCAGCTAATCTAAAATTTGTTTAGAAAATTTCCCTATTTTTCACATGGAATCTTCTAGAATGCCCACCTCTTTATTTTTTTCATAAACTTATTGATCTTTCCAACATCCCTAAACAAATTGTCATGAATTGATTTATCTCTCTCCTCCTTTTGCACTTCACCTTCTCGTCAAATCTATCTCTTTCCTTCTATCCTCTCTAACCTCTTATTTTATTTTATTTTTGTAAATGGTAAATCATAACTATGAGCAATGCAAGAACAATTCCCAATGCATCATGAATTCTCCATAACTATCATTGGTCAACATAAAATAAATGTTTTTCCTTTCAATCACTTCCCTAAACTTTTACATAAAATATCAAATTAGCCATGTGCACATGAACATCATATTGAGTATCTAAATCTTTTTTAATTCCTCCGTAGATGTCTCTTATTTGCTTCCAGCAGTTCCACTCGATTTATGTTCTTTCGTAGCTTAGGAATCAAATATCATCCTTCTCACTTCCTTCACCAAGACTATGGAAAGTTTTTCTTTAGGATTGAGTTCACCCTCTAGATTTAAATCACCTCTTATGTCCTTCACAGTTTTCTCTATTGTTCATTATTCCAAGAGACGTATTACAATGGCATGCATCAAAAAGAAAAATTCAATGTAAGGAAAAAATCTTTAGATTAAATTTGACATTCAAATGACATGCAACTAGCATAACTACAATCATTGTATGTAGAAATTTTTTCAAACAGATTTAAAGCAGATTTAAAACACATTTAAAAACAGTTTTAAATTGATTTGATATCTTATACACTCTAAAACACCTTTCTTTTTTTTAAGACAAAAGGCTAAGGGCTAACTATTTATATTAATATCATAATAAACTTTACATGATTAATCAGATTTATAGTACTAATTAACAAGATGCCAAAATATTGAAAATTATGTCTAACTTTATAGGACACCTTCACTTTACATTTAGCTTCATCATGATAATAGCCAACTCAGATTTAGCACCAACACAACTATGTCTCATTTATATGACACTTCTACCATAGAACCAGTATAGTTTTATCCAAACACAAACACATGCTTCACCTTTATAATATTTCCTGACTATATGCCCGATTGAAATAGATAAAAAAATTCATTGTTTATATCATACAAAATTTGTAGGAGCATATGACCTATTTACTCTTCCATATCAGCTACCTCTACCTCCAAGAATTTATCACCATGCTCTGCATTTTGCTCCCATCCTTTCTCTACATCTTAATTATCTTCAAAATAATTTTTCCCCTCACCTTCTTGCTAACTTTCCTTCTCACCATGTTCTTCATCATCCTAACTAGTTTGATTGTGAAGATTTAAATTGAGCCGAAGTGGACGACCATTCCTGACATGATGATTTAGCAGATAAGATAAAGCATAGAACTTTTCCATAAAATTTTCCACCATTGGACTCCCTAGTTCCTCAAAAACAATACTTAAAACTCTTTTCAAAGCCCAAGGAACATCATTTTTAAAGTCGTTTCTCACTGCCTCAAAAGCTACCTTGTAAACTTGTTTTGATTTGAGATATTTCCTTGAAAGAAAACCACCTACTAAACCTTTGCCTCTATCCAAATTATTATTACTAATATTAAAATTTCATATTAATAATTATAATTAATTTAATAATAGTAATTATTAAAATAAATTGGTATTTATATAACATTATTATTTATATATAATATGTTGAGACACTTATTTAAATAATTGCGCTGAGAGTTACACTAAGAGGCTATTATTTAGTGGTGGTAATGTTGTTTTTTTAGAATTTAAAATAAATTTAAACTAAATACTTAGTGTCATTTAATAATTTTTTAAGTTTTTAGGGTGAACAATTATTTATAGTACTAACATAAATATATTTTTTATAATTATAACAAATTTCAATGTATTTATTCAAAAAAAAAAAATTTCTTTATTTTTCAATAGTGTATTTATTTTTTTGTTTATTTTTCAATAGTTTTTAGTTTTTTTATGCTTTGTTTTTAAAGTAGTTTTAAAGCTGTTGTATTCACATAACAAATTTCAATGTATTTATTTGTTTTTTTTTTCAATAGTGTATTTATTTTTTTGTTTATTTTTCAATAGTTTTTAGTTTTATTTGCTTTGTTTTAAAAGCAATTTTAAGATGTTTTATTCACATAAAAAATTTCAATGTATTTATTTGTAATTTTTTTTGTTTATTTTTCAATAGTTTTTTTTTTGTTTTTTTTTCAATAGTTTTTAGTATTTTTGCTTTGTTTTTAAAGTTGTTTTAAAGCTATTTTATTCACAAATTCATGAAGACCTCTATTCAAATAACTTAAAAGTAAATACTTCATGTCATGTAATAAATTTTTAAGTTTTTAGAGTGAACATTTATTTATAGTAGTAAAAAAAAATATTTTTTATAATTATAAGAAATTTCAATGTATTTATTTGTAATTTTTTTTTCAATAGTGTATATATTTTGTTTTAATTTATTTTTCAATATTTTTTATTTTTTTGCTTTGTTTTTAAAGTAGTTTTAAATCTGTTTTATTCACAACTTTCTTTAGATTTTTTTATCTTTGAATTCATGAAGACCTCTATTAAAAGAGGTTGTTGAATCATAACTGTTTCAAAACTTCGCAGTTGCAAGTTTGGCTTTACATTTTTGGGATTCGCTTGAGTTTAGCTATCACAAATTTGTCTTTAGTCATGTTAAAACCAATTACATTGTTATAATCTGTTGAACATTGCAGTAAAACAAAACAAAGATTCAAGGAGTCGTAAGGTTTATTGCTTTTTAATTATGGTTGTTTTATTATTGAGTGGGATGGAAAGTATCCCAAGTTGATTTTGTTGGACTTGCTAGGGTTCATTTGGTTTGGAACTTGGCAAGGTTACATTTTATTAATATGCTCTAAAATCAAAACTAGGGTTTGGTCACCTTATCTTGTATCTTTGTGAAGAAAATACATAAATGTAATATTTGATCTTATCTTAATTAACAACTGTATCTCATTTTTTTAAAGAAGAAATTGGACATATGTATTGAAAATCAAATTATAATTAAAATTAGTGAATTCAAATTTCACGAGGAACTCATAAGACAACTAGGCATCTTTGTGTTTAACCTCTAATGTGCTATTGAGTCTTTTCTAGCTTTGTTTCACTATTGAGTATTTCCGCCTGATTTATTTTGCTCATATATTATTTGATTGATTGAAACAGTGATAGCATATGGGCAGTTTATTGTTGTTTTGAAGAAGTTGATGAAAATAGGTGCTTGAAGAAAAGATAACTCTCAACATATTTTATATATATTAATATTTAATATATGTATGCTAGTTGATATCCTCAACCATAACCACTTCTCATCACTAAGAAGTCTTAAAGACCTTAAGACTTTCCTAGATTGATTTCACCATGTTAGCTAGATCATTATCATACAATTCTCTTTGGTTTGTACCAGCTCTCCTAACTCTATAGACCACCTTCACATCAATACCACTTGTAATAAAATACTTGTCATCCTTATCTTGTTGAGCTATCTTGTTGCTCAAGATAAGATTAGGGTTGTGCATGCTTACTTTTATAAAGCAAATCATCTCATGTAATTATGAATTCCCGAATAATATTATTTTCACATCTTCATGTAAAGTTCTTTGTTTTTCTATTTTTCTCTTCTATGGAAGGTTTTTTTGCTTTGCATGTCTGATCTTGGTTTCTAACATGGTATCAAAGCCTTGATTTGTATTCCCTTCTCAGATTTTTGAGAAAATCATTGCAGAGGGCATTCCTCGAGGGTTTCATGCCTTGAGTTCATCTATGCAAAGTTTTGAATTAGATTGAGCTTCACCATTGGATTTAGAGCACTGGAAAAAGTCAAGATTGGCTTTTATTTTGAAGATTTGTGTCATTGTTTGCCAGATCTATGAAGGTTTCAAGCTCAGAGATTTTTTGCAAGCTCTGGTGGTAGCCAAAATTTTAGAGTATTTTGGGCACAAATGGAGGTCACCATCATGTTCGTAGCACCCAAAAAACCTAAGATTTCCTTTCGTTTCATCGATTTTGGAGAAAGTGGTTTCTAAGGCAAAAAAATTTTGCCAGAGAGGTCGTACGACCTCGCCAACATGCATTCTGAGGCACGATTTTTGAAAAAAATGCAAAAAAAGGAGGTTTTCAAGATCTGAGCTAGTGCTCTTAATTCTAATCAGTTCCACCACCAGGTGGCCACCCGTTGACTACTCAAGGTAGCAGCACTACCCAAAGGCCACCGGTCAACCAACCCATGCGGGCTCTCTCTGCCCCTCCCCGATCACATGGAGGACCGGGGGCCATCAGCAAAACCCCTGCAGGCTAGTCTAACTACTGCCGGTGCTATGGAGGATCAAGGGCTCCACCACAGCCCTAGCCCACCAGCCCCTAGTCGCGCATAGGACCAAAGGCCAAAATTCGTTTTAGCCCCCTGGGGCCCCTATATGCCAGATTGGCCTTCCTAGAGTAGTTTTCACAAAAAATAGGTGTAACTTTTGCGTACGATATCATTTTCTTGCAAAAAGATATCGTTGGAAAGCTGGTTTTGAGCACTATCCTGTGGTGCATTTTATTTCTTAGTATTTTTTTGTTTATATTTATTTATTTCTATTTTAATTTAGATGTTCATTTATGGCTTTCAAGATCACAAATTTTTTCCACGATCTCTGATTTTCACCTTCTTTACGGTGTTGGAAATATATTGAGGAGATCAACATTAATGTCACTGTACATTTTTTTTGTATCTGTCCCAAGTTGATCATTATTCTAAATTTATCTCGATGGGTGTTTTGGAGATTACTTGGGTTATTGTAATAAATTAACTAAGATAAAGTTCCATCAGGGGGGTTTCTTGCATAATAATATAATTAGAGTCTGCATTCACTTTGATCTCATCTTGATTTTTTGACAGCTCACATGAGTTATATCTAGCCTCTTAGTTTCTATTGACCGCATCTTGCTCTAGCTTGACACATATTAGATTCACATCAGTTCAAACTTCATATTGGGAGCCTATGGTTATTGATATGCATTGGTTCAGATCCATCTTAGTTTGAGGGCCATGTTTTTATGGTAAATGTTCCAAAGTCTTTATGGAACTTGTTCACATGGAAAAGTTTTAGTCTCAGTTTGGCATTGACATCGAGATACACAGTTTCCAGATTCTATAATCATACCATCTATTGTTGCTTCACAAATTCTAGGGTTGTTCTAGTTTGTGAGTTTTTCAGTGTTTCGTGGCGTCAGGTCTATTATTGTATTATTATGATTCTCCTCGAGTCCTCTAGTGACTCTCATACAGTTTCTTGTAGACAAAAGTATCTTTCCTTGCTTGCTAGATTTTGGTTCTAGTGTTACTCCACAATGTTCTTCTAGTGCTTCTTTGCAGCAGTCATCTCATTGTAGGGGAGTTTTGTCCCACTGGGTTTTCCTTCTCTACCTCATTATTGTATTTGTACATGGGTACCTAATCAGGCTTTGTTGTTGGGACCCATTCATGCTTTCTTGCATTCATCTTAGTTTTAGGTGCATGCTTTTATAGTCTCCTTAAGTTGCACTTATGGGGGGGTGTTAGTGTAATTAATTAATTATTACACTTGCATAAGTTTACATAGGTAATATTTTAATTCCTAGGTTAATTATTGTCATCCTTATCTTGTTGATCTATCTTGTTGCTCAATATAAGATTAGGGTTGTGCATGCTTTATTTTATAAAGAAAATCATCTCATGTAATTATGAATTCTTGAATAATATTATTTTCACATCTTCATGCAAAGCTCTTGCTTTTTCTATTTTTCTATTTTGGTTTGCATGTTTGATCTTGGTTTCTAACATGTTTCAAGAAAAATAATTTTGTATATAAACTCAAATAGATAAAGTAGGTACTCAAATGTATTCATTGAACAAGGTCAATAAGGTTAAGAAAATAACACATCTTTGTTCACAATAGTAAAGCCTAAAAGGCTAAGAAAATAACACTTCTCTATTCACAATAAGAAATTTATAAGTCTAAGAATATTTCCTATCTCTATTCATAGAAAATAGAGCCAAAAGGATTAATCTAAAACTTATATGAAGAAAATTGATCTGATATGGATAAGTTTATAACATAAATTTGTTCATAGTTTATGTTCAATGAGGATTGAATAGAAAAATTCATTGGTTTAAAGTTGAATTGGCTTACACTATAAATTATCTCTATTGAAAATAACTAATATGGATAAGAGTCTATCCTACTCGAAAACTAAAGCTAATCTCAAATTTTTAAACCCTAGTAAGTCTAAGTTGATACTCAAGAAATATTAAAGGATAGAGCCAACATTTAAACAATGTAGTTAGGCCTAAAGGATACACATTGTTTCAAAATACACTTAATCCAACAAGCTACTATCCATACACAAAGATGAAAGGTTGATACTAATGCAAACTAAACTCCTTTTTCATAGAGAAAACAATAACATAATTTATGTAAACAATACCATAATATTTCTTACTTTTTGGGCTTGGGCCATGTAACTCTAGACTTCTAGGCTCTACCCATGTGACTCTCGGGGTGTGCCTTTCTACCACCCACCTTTTTTTATGAATATGTATTTCTATCTTTATATTTAATATATATATATACCTATTCATCAAAAGAAAAAGAAAAAAAAACTCAAACCCTTATTTACATAGATGTCTAAAATATTGAGATTTAAAAACAATACCCATATATTAAAAAGATGACAAAATAATTCAAAATTTGAGATTATGAAGAAGAAATTACTGTAATTTACATTATAAAATCCATTGAAAAAACATAAGACTAACCAAAATAAACTCACTAGTGACTGGGTAGCCCTGAATCAAGACTCGATTGCAAACACTGTGTAGCAATCGTATTGTTCACGGTTGAGTGACACACCTTGTAATTGGGGGATAACATCAAGCCCAAAGTCTTGTCATTTACCGGGGCCAGTTTCTACTCAAATTTCCATACGTGTAAGGTCCAAAATCATTCAAGACAACTTCAAGTCACTATACATCATCCCATACAATATGTTCCAGAAAAATTGAGCCACTTTAAGCAATTATGTTTTGTGATACTATTATTCAACTATGTAGTTTTCAGAGTCAAGTCATTATATTCATGAAACATGGGTCAATGAGTTTGATTCGTAACACTACAAAGTTGAATCTTGATAACAATATCGCAATTTGACATGCTATGAAAAATACCTCCTACTTATCAATTTTTTAAATTTTATTTTTAAAACCGTGTATCAGTAGGGCTATGAATTTTGTGGGATAGAGTCTAGAGGATAAAGTAGGTAGTACTAAAGTGAATGGGAAATAGAAAGCCATACATTTTCCCATAAGTCTATGGTTCGAACAAAACCTCTAAAAGAGTAGTTCATTTTGTAATTAGCTCAAGCATCACTAGGAGAAGATCAAAAGAATGCACAACTGCCATACATATTTGGCATCAACACTTTGTTTTCTTGTTGTTATCACTGGGAGAAGATCAAAAGCATGCAAAACCACCACCACTATCATTGTACCAAAAGTGGCCGTGGTAGTAGAAATTCCTCATCGTGGCCAACTAGTCATGCTAATTTCACTCAACCTATGAACATTTCTCCCAATTGCATAAAAATTCCACTTCAACAAGTGATTTCTGAATCTTCAACTGAAAATCTATGCTTTTAATTTTTTCTCGCTTCCCTTCTTTTCTCTAAATTTCTCTACATGCCCTTTTGGACTCATTACTCTCTCACAATGATTCATCTCCATATTTTTAGTCATCAAGAACCATTTCACCATCACCTCTATCTTTCTATTACTTGCTTCACTTCACATTAGTTCCCAAGTCCATATGATGTGTACTTCACCCATTAATGAATGGGGATGTTGGTGGCTTCATGCCATAAAATGTACTTAAAAATACATTCCATGCAAGATTCACATAGTCTTCATATAATTTAACATTTAGTTATTTATATCTATATGTATTTAGTTGATAGGCTATTTTGTTTGAAGTTTTCACCGAGAATTTCATCAACCCAGCCATGAATTGGATTTTCTGGCACCAGAGATGTCCTAACCAATGATGACTAGACCAGGTTTTTTTTGTGGAAATGTGGAGCTTTGTGTTTATGTGGGTTGGGGGTGGTAGAGTTGGTGTCCTCGATACGCAGAAGCTGAACCCTAAGTTTTTTCTCGCAAGAATGTTTAATCATTTGGTTTTTGTTGTACGATTGGGACAGATGGAGTAAATATGGGCAGATGAAGTAAATGCAATATTGAATATTGTAGTGTGGGAAAGTATACTTCTTTTAAGTTGTATTGTCGAAACAACCATTGTGGTGTTGGTTTCAGAGCAGACTATTTCCATGGTTGTTTCATAGCAGATCAAGGGTTTTGAGATTGTTCTTCTCCCCAATCTATAAGTCATTTTACATGGGTGTTTTGCATAGATGGTTTATTGACTGTTTATGTTAAAATTGTTGTTCTCCAAAATCTGTAAGTCATTTTACATGGGTGTTGCAATGTGGGAAAGTAAAGTTTGAAATGTGTGAGAAAATATATTGATGAAGTTGCATTCTCAATAGAGCCATTGTGGTGTTGGTTTGATAGTAGACTATTCTAAAAATCATCTGCTTCAGTTTCTTGGTTCATTTGAGAGGAGACTATGGTAAAAATTGATGGCTTTGGCTTCGTTTTATAAGAGATTGGAGGGTTTTAAAACTGTTGTTTTGTGCAATTTGTAAGTCATTTTACATGGGTATTTTGCATAAATGATTTTTTTATTGTTTATGTTAAAATTGTCGTTGTCCAAAATCTGTAAGTCATTTTACATGGGTGTTTGGTGTTATGGTTTTGTACACTTAAATCTTCTTTCTTTCGTCAAAAAATATGGTTAGGGTTAGTAATTTTTTCTTCCCTCATTTATTGTTTGTTGTTATCCTTGTGCATCTTTGGCCTTTCTTTGGATATGCATATGTGTGATGATATCAGTGCCTTGTTTTGCTATTTTGTTGAAAACCAAGCTAAAGTTGATTGATCAAATGGATTGATGATCATAACATTGTTGAGGATGCACAACAATGCAAGGATTGGATTGATCAAGATTGATCAGGATTGATTATGATAACATTATTGAGGATACACAACAATGCAAGGATAGTGTTAAGCAACACAAGGATTGGGATGGATATCCCAAGATGATGGATTGATTGGATTTTGATCGATTAGGATTGATGAAGCTTGATTTGGGAAAAAATTGTTCGAATAATTTGGTGTGATGTTTGAAGCACACATTAGATATGGCTGATAGTGATTGTTTGGATTGATGTTAGATGAAAGATGAAGCCTGATAAGGAACATATTCTTGTCAAAATATGCCATGGGCTAATGATTTGGATTTTTGGATTACAGAAGCTTGACCAATTTGATTTCATATTTTCCAATGTTTGGATCACCACATAAGTTGGAGGATATAGATCAAGATTTATTCCCGAAGCAAGATGTAAATATTTTCCCCCAATGTCTAGTAATGTATGTAATGCCATGGATGGATGCGCTGATAGATGTATGGATGGATGGATATGGCAAGAATGCAAAGGATGCCAAGGATTATCTTGCGATAAGATAAGGCGTTCAT
This sequence comes from Sequoia sempervirens, assembly GCA_007258455.2. Taxonomy (NCBI): domain Eukaryota; kingdom Viridiplantae; phylum Streptophyta; class Pinopsida; order Cupressales; family Cupressaceae; genus Sequoia; species Sequoia sempervirens. The sequence continues at coordinate 68,213,980 of VDFB02000002.1, forward strand.
ATAAAGAATGCTCATCTGGATAATGTTTCATGGCTCAGAGAACATTGGATAAGATAGGATTAGTGAAAACAACCCATGTCAAGATGTTTACCATGAAGCAAGTGTAAAGTGTGCCCCAAACTTTCATCAAGATCAAGATAAATTGGATGAGGGATGTAGATGAATGAAAATGGATTAGATAAATGGTTCATGGATGAATGGATTTATTATGGCAGCTGAGATGGATGGAAGTTGGATTTATTATAGATAGGATGAGATGCTTTCATCTAAACTGGCACACAGATGCTAGATTCTACTCATGATGCCTATTTTCTAGCTTTTCATCATGGTACCTATCCAAAGCACCACTATAGTGGTTTTTAGTAGAGGACAATTTTTTCTCTTTACTATTTTCAATCCTTTTTTTTTTATTTTTTTTGGATTTTCATATTTTTTTATTTTTTTTATTTTTCTAAAAGATTTTAAGCTCATGCGAAATCACAAGGTGTTGCTAATGTAGATGCCCCTATCATAATGTGCCATCGATATCCTGCTTGAAGAAGTTTCTTTGCTAAGATACGTGCACTTGAATGCAACTTTTGGGACTCTTGATCTACTTTATTAATACTAGGGTTAATTATGTCTTTGTGCACACCTCGTGATAGAGTGTCTTCAAAATCCTTATGATGAAGGGTCATTTCCAATACATGGTCAATTTGAGAATTGGATATCACACGTGGAGGCATGGATGGAGTGTGTTTAGGGATAGGAGATGGATTGGTTGACAGCTTGGAATCTTTGACTCTCCAAACTTGGGAAGATGAGCAATGGTGGGTGCATACGAAAGTGTGTGTGGAATTAGGACCAACTGTTTGATATACTTTGTATGTTGTTTGAAAAGCCTGCTTTTTCTTTTTGTGGACATCATTGATGGATACTTTTCCCTTTTTTATTTTTCCCCATAGTTTCTTTGACTAATGGAGCTTGATAGGGATGATCTTTCTTTGTATTCTTTGGTATCCATATGTGTTTGATTTCTCCATCATGCTTCTTAGATTCGCTTTCTTTGATAACATTCATTTTGTTTTGATTCAAATATTTCTTTTGAAGTTGGTCCCAATTCATGGATGGGCATATGGGTGGATGAAGATTCATGATGTGCTTGGTTGTAGTATTGGCAATGGTTTCACCATAAAGATTCTTCGTGCTCCCTATCTTGACATTTACACTAGAGGAAGTTTCCCCTAGTATGGTGGTAGTAGTACCTTCATGCTTTGATTTTACCTATTTTGAGAGCTCTTGTTTAGAATGCATTCTCAGATAAATGACCACCGCATATGATGTTATTGGATTTGTTGTTCTACTAACTCTAGAATATTCTATTCTATCTCACATGTTTCCTTTAGTGGATAATGCTAGATATATTCATACATGATGTTCTTAGTCTAAATTTGGGATATATCTAATCCTAATGTTGATAATTCAGTTTGACTATAGGAATCAATAACTTGCTCTTTTGTGTTATAATGTCAGAAGTACAGGAATCCTGTTCTGAAGGAATATCATCTACGTGTCCATCTACATAAAGCATCTCATGGGTAGATAGAGTATGTACTATGTGGATATGATCATCATTTGTGACATCTTGTATAGATAGGAGACTGTACATTAGATCATTGTAGTATCTTGGAGATACAAATTCTTGATCTTGATTAATTTCATAATTGCTTTTGACATGCTTTGGATCAAGTTCTTGACGTGGGTCAATTTCAAAGGATGGATTGCTTATAAGGGGTTCTTGGATGTCATAATTAGACATGGTAAGTGGTTGAATATCTTCAAGTGTCTATTTCAGGGTTCCTTCAGTATCTTCAATGTGCTCCTTAATTGAGAGATCTTGAACATTGTTTTCAACAATTGTGGTAAAGAGATTGTGAATGTCTTCAACCATAGGGTCAAGTGATGTTGACATTCCTTGAATTGGATCATTGTCGAGTATTGTTGGTAGATTTTGATCATGATTGAAAAGTGACTCTTGACCTATGTTGATTTGATCTTTGGACGAGATAGAAACATCTTCAATGTGCTCCTTGATGGATATATCTTGATCATTGCTTTCAGCAATTGTGGTGGGGAGATTGTCAATGCTATCACCAGTGGTTGAATGTTCATCGTTATCCTTAATAGTGTTGTGCACGCTTTGCACACACGCCCCGCCATAGGCAAGGACCCCCTTTTTTTGCTCCCGACAGGCTGCTTTGCTCTTGTCTTGTTTTGCATGCCCCATTTCCAAGCCCAAATTGGTCATGTGCCTTCAAACGATCAAATCCCCTACCCAAAATCACCTGCTTGGGGTATTCAAATCTGTGAAGAAATAAAGTTCCCCATCCCCTTTCTACCTTTTTTCTTGCTTTTGCTATTTCGAAAACATTCGTGGACCCCTGTCGGTCTCGTATCCTCAATTTTGACTTTGGGGGCAACCTTTCTTGGATCTGGGATGTGTTTGAAGTGCATAAATGAACTGCTAAGGTTTTGTCAACATTTTGTTAAGTTTTGATGGTTTCAGAACTTTGCCTCTAGAATTCCCTTCCTCCTTGGCTATTTGGAAACATCTGTGGACCCCCGTCGCTCCCGTTTCCTCAATTTTGACTTTGGGGGAAACCCTTTTTGGATTGGGGATGTGCTTGAAGTGCATAAATGAACTACCAAGGTTTCGTCAAAGTTTGGTTAAGTTTTGGTGGTTTCGGAGCTTCATCCCCCTTTTGCTGTTTTGGAACATCTGTCGGCCCTGGGCAACCCAGCCTCCGGATCCTGACCCCTCCATGGCCATTTCCGGGGCTCCGCCTCTTCGTGGCCATTTTGGAACATCCAGCGGCCACCTCCCTTCCAGCCTTCGGAGCCCGGCCCCTCCATGGCCGTTTCTGGGGCTCCGCTTCTCTCTGGCCATTTTGAACATCTAGCAGCCACCTCCCTTCTGGCCTCCGAAGCTCGGCCCCTTTGTGGCCATTTCTTGGGCTCTCCCTCTCCGTGGCCATTTTGGAACATCTAGCGGCCACCTCCCTTCTAGCCTCCAAAGCCCAGCCCCTCCGTGGCTGTTTTTGGGGCTCTGCCTCTCCGTGGCCATTTTGGAACATCCAACGGCCACCTCCCTTCCATCCTCCGGAACCTGGCCCGTCTGTGGCCATTTTCGGGGCTCCGCCTCTCTATGGCCATTTTGGAACATTCGGTGGCCACCTCCTTCCTGGCCTTCAGATCCCGGCCCCTCCGTGGTTGTTTCCAGAAGTTTGTACCCCTTTGGCCGTTTGGAATATTCGGTGGCCACCTCCTTCCAAACCTCCAGAACTCGGGCCCTCTATGACCGTTTCTAGGAGTCTGTCCTTCCTGGCTGTTTTGGCTTCCGTCCGCTGTCTACCTTCTGGCTTTCCTCCGCTGTCTTTCTACCCTCTAGTGCTCGCACTCTTGAAGCACACATTAATGTTTATGGCCCAAATGAGCTTCAAATATGAATATTAAGATATTTTGATGATCCATGGATAGATCTAATAGGGAATTTTTAGGTTTGACTGACATTTTCCTTCACTCATGTATAAATGCACTTATGACACTTTGTGTTTGCAGGAGTCAAGAAGCCTTCTGTAGGTCTATCAAAGAGGCCCATTGAGGGAGTTGTCCTACCTTTTTCCAGATGATGATGATTTCTAAGGAGCTTTCTGCCCGAATCAGGGACCACCAATCCATTGATGCCAATCGTCGATGGGGTCATTTGATCAAAGGAAGGACACTGCAAGCACATCAAGCAAAAGACAATTTTTAGGTAGTTTCAGCTATAGTAAAAAGGGAAATCAACTAAATGATAAAATTGCTACATTGACTAACACTAGATGACAAAACATAGAAAAGATAAAGAATGTATTTTAAAATTGTTGGATAATGAGGGTTAGGTGAAACCCTAATGTAATCAAATCTGGACCATTCATTGCAAATTGATCCTAGCCATTCATTTGGGCTTTGGAAAACTATAAATAGGGGCTTGCCCCTCATTTGTAGGGGTTGGAGAATTGATGTAAAGACATTCTGTAGTAATAGAAAGCAACATTGCATAATTTATGGGTGTTCCTTTTGAGTTTTCTCTTTATGTATGCATGGTTCAACTTCCCTATTAGTTTAGGTGTTAGTTTTTTAAATGGAAGTGGTGATGGTGATTGCTGTTTCAGTATTTGATGGATTTCCAGCTCATGCTTTTTGTGGTTCATTGATGACGAGTCACTTTGCAAAGCTAGTCTGAGCTCATTACTTCATTGATGCAACTTAGTTCAATTACATGTGCATGATGTGTGTGTGTAATCTGAAAAACTTTAGTCCTTAGAAGATTGCACTAGTTTTGTGCAACTGTAGGTTTCTCTTGGCCAAACAAAACCTAGTTTGGGAAGTCTATCTACTTTAGCAGCCACCATTGTTACTGTTCATTTGTAGCTTAGGATTAGAATAGCTTTCTTAACCGTTCTCCTTTTGCTATTTTTTTTAATCTTTGGTTAGAGTAGGACCCAAAGCATCACCATGAAGCTAAATCAGATGAACTTGATGAGTTTCAACTTGTTGTTTTGAGTAGACAGCCATCGTTCATTCACTTTTAGCACTTTGAAACTATATTTGCAAACCCAACTTCCATGCTTTGTAACTCATCTATAAGACTGCCTTGTGATTTCAGCAAATCACATGAAACAATTGAGATATTCCAAGCACTATCAAAACCTAACATTAGAGACCTTGGGATAGTGTTCTATAATCTGATTGTGGAAGATTGTCTTTCAAGAGAGGTAGTGCACCTACGCACTTCCTGTGTTGAAAAGTGCATAAAAAACACATCAACAAAACTGACACTAGAAGGAGGGCTTGACATGTTGAGGCTATAAAGCTGAAAGTTGGGAATCGAAGAGAGCACTTTCAAACCATTGCAGCCAATGCATTTAAGGAGCTGATCTAGGAACATTTGAGTAGCAAGGATGGACCAAGATTAGAGGAAGTACTAATGGCAAGTTGGTGTAGATTTCACAATGCACCACATTCAGAATTTATGTGTCCATCATGTGACATCATTTCTCAAACCAAGGGTTGTTTGGACAAGTTGGAGTAGCCAACTCTCAATGAGGAGAAGTAATCTAATGAGGCAAAAGAGTTGTCAACATCTAGAGGACAACAAAATAAAGATGAACCAAGAAATTTGACACAAGCTGGTGTTGAGACAGCAGATATAGAAAATGAAAACCAAGAGGGAGGAGCTGAAAGTCTTGGGACAGCAAGGTGCATTGGTGAAAATCTTATTGTAACCAGTTTAGTAGGTTTTCCCTCCATTGAAGAAGAGTAGTCCTCCACTCAAGAAGAGGAACGAACGACAATTGAAGATGAATTAACAAAATTTGTAGTCGTGCATGCTAGGACAACCAATGAAGATGTTGAAGATCAGGAAGAAGAGGAGGCTGAAAGCCTTGGGGCAGTAGAAGGAGATGGTAAAAGCATAAGTAAAATCAAGTCAGAAGACCTCTCCATCTACAATGACAATGATCGAGAATCTAAAAATGTAGATTTGGAGGGGTGGGAGCAACCACTCGCCACGACTGTCTACCATCAAAATTCTTTTTCAAGTGATGATGAGGACCCAATAGCGGAAAGATATGGCCAGCTCATCTCCAAATTAGCGAAAGATTGGTTGGAGCTAAAATACCAAGTCGATTTGGAGGTGCTACTATTGCCAAATTGGTGCAGACTTCATGATTCATCACACTCGGAGTTCACATGTGAACTATGCCAAGAAGCCATCAAACAAGTTAGAGGAAAAACAAGGTAGACAAGTACCCGACCTCCTCTACTTCCTACCCATATTGAAGAACAAGACCAAGAGCCTGAACTGAGTGATGGCTCAGCTGAAAGTAGGCCTCAAGAGGATGTTGGGGGAGCAATGGAAGAAGGACAGCAATATAGGCTCGAACTTTCGAGTGATGAAGTAGATCAAGCAAGAATGTTGTCCACTAGTCACCGAGAAGTTCTTCCTCTTGAAGAACAGTTGTGTACCATGGTCGATGGGCATTTTAGCGAGTCTTTAGAAGGAAATTGTGTAGTAGAATTTGGTCCCCTTGACGAGGTGCCATCAATTGATGACTTTTTTCCATTGGGAGCTGCACTACGAAGGTATGCTCGTGCTGAGGAAGAGCACATCCCAGAAGATGACAGTGATGAATACATACTCCTTGAGCCCCCGAATAGTGATGCACTAGAGTTTCCAAATTGGGAGAGGAGCTCCTTCTCCATTTACAGTGATAGTGAGCAAGAGGAAATGAGTGAACGTCATGATGAGATGCATGAACAACAAAAAGAAGAAGACAAAGGCAGAGGTCCTGAGATAGTTGCTAATAGAGATGAAGCACTTGACCGACTACAAGATGCAACTTGTAGCCCTTTTTCCATGATTGTTGTTGATCTTCCCTCATATTTAGATGGCTGCAATAGAATAGATTCGCATATGTCATCATCCCATGACACTGAACATCACAAAAATAAGGCTCACACCTAGGAAAGGAGATGGGACAACATGCTTTCCCTTGAAAACATCAATCAAGAAGAGGTTCTGGCAATGGAAACCTAGGCAGATGAGGTGTACTTCCTCGAGGAATAACCAGTGGAGGTTGTGGGTCCCATTGGTAGATTGAAAGAGTTGTCTGCTGCCCCGTCCTCCTAGCCTTATACAAGCTTAAGGTCCACAGTGATGCACCCTCCACCACACCCACCTGAGGCTGCCAATGCAATGATCAATGATGTTGTGCTTGCTCTCGACTGTCCAATGCTACCACCTCCATGTGATGACATCTAGGTTCTATCCTTCCTTGCTCTAGTTAATTTTCATAGCTGCACTTATTATTTTGATTATGGGAATGAGGGAAAATGAACATGTTTATGGATTAATCATGGGTTCAACGAGCCTCCTCAATTGCTGATTTTTTATAATGACGTGGTCGAACTTGAGTGCTACAACATTGAATTTCTTTTTTCAGAATATAAAGACAAGTTTGCATGGTTAAGAACGATAAAAATTGCCTATTTGCTCATGCATGCATTATGAAATCCAATGAATGTTAATGTTGGTTTGTCATGCCTGAACATAGTGCTTTGTAAATATCTTTGTACATAGCTCATTTTTTAGTAGTATAGGCTTCCTATAAATACTTCGCTTTCTTGCTTTCCTTAGGTTGGTTTGTGTAGGTTGTTTTCTTTTTGTTTTCTTTTGCTTTGTTGTTGCTTTGCTTGGGGTCCCTTTGCTTTTAGCTGGGAACATCTGTGCACACAACAACAATACTTATCGCCTGGGGTTGTTTTACGTATTTCTTTGTCAAACTCTAATCAAGTCTTCAGAGTGGATGGTGAAGGTCTTATGTTAGTGTCAAGCGATCTGGGTGTTTAATTCGATAAGTTGTTGGTTTAGTCTTACTTTGATGTATTCTGAAATCTTATAGCTCTTACACATCTTAAGAATTTGACGGTCACTATAGGGCGTTTTGTGAATTCTAGTTAAGTGAAAAATCTAAAATTCTGCTCCAACACCACTATGATTCTCAGCCTTGAGCGCGAGCTTTAATGCTTGTGGGTTGAAATAAAAGAGTTGAAAAGAAAAACAGAGAAATAAAGAAAACATTGAAAATTAAAAGAAAGAGAAAATTCAACTTTTCAGGGGTATCTGAGCAACTCTACCGGGGTTATGGATGCCCGACTGGCAGTAGAGCAATGTTTGGGAGAATCACAACGATAACCTCGTCGAGGCTATGGATGCCTGACTTGCAACGAGGCAATTTTGTAAATGCTTTTGGAGTTAGAATAAACTACTTAGCTCAACTAAACAAAACTTGGGTTCCTGTAGCAACTAAAGAATGAGAATTAACACAATTGCACACATTTGGATTTTTAGCATACTGAAAGTTGGGTTGGCTAATGGTTTTGATCCTTTGGTTGGGCGTCTGGTTTGTTTTCCATGGCATGAAGGTCAAAACCAGAGATTTTGGGTTCATGATTCTAGTTTGTCATCAAAATGCTCTCGAGCATTTCCCCAGCAAGTCACCATTTGTTGTGCATGTTTTGCACATATGCCCCGCAGTAGGCAGGGACCCCCTTTTTTTCACTCCCGACAGGCTACTTTTCTCTTGTATTGTTTTGTGCACCCCATTGCCAAGCCCAAATTGGTCATGTGCCTTCAAACGATCAAATCCCCTACCTAAATTCACCTGCTTGGGGTATTCAAATCTGCAGAGAATTAAAGTCCCCCATCCCATTTCTGCCTTTTGTCTTGCTTTGGCTATTTCAGAAACATTCGTGGACCCCTGTCGGTCTCATTTCCTCAATTTTGACTTTGGGGGCAACCTTTTTTGGATTCGGGATGTGTTTGAAGTGCGTAAATGAACTGCCAAGTTTCATCAATGTTTTGTTAAGTTTTGATGGTTTTGGAACTTTGCCTCTAGAATTCCCTTCCTCCTTGGTTGTTTGAAATATCCGTGGGACCCCGCCCCCCGCTTCCTCAATTCTTGGGGCAACCCTTTTTGGATCGGGGATGTGTTTGAAATGTGTAAATGAACTGCCAAGGTTTCGTCAAAGTTTGGTTAAGTTTCAGTGGTTTCAGAGCTTTGTCCCCCTTTTGCTATTTTGGAACATCCATCGGCCCAGGGCAACCTGGCCTCTGGAGCCCAGCCATTTCTGGGGCTTCGCCTCTCCGTGGCCGTTTTGGAACATCTAGCGGCCACCTCCCTTTTGGCCTCCAGAGCCCGACCCCTCCGTGGCCATTATAAGGGCTTCACCTCTCTGTGGTCATTTGGAACATCCAATGGCCACCTCCCTTCTAGCCTAGGGAGCCTGGCCCCTCTGTGACGTTTCTAGGGCTCTCCCTCTCCGTGGCTATTTTGGAACATCTGGCGGTCACCTCCCTTCCAGCCTCCAGAGCTGGGCCCCTCCGTGGCCGTTTTTGGGGCTCCACCTCTCCATGGCCATTTTGGAACATTCGGCGACCACCACCCTTCCAGCCTCTGGAGCCTGGACCCTCCGTGGCCATTTTTCGGGGCTCTGCCTCTCCATGGTTGTTTTGGAACATCTAGTGGCCACCTCCTTCCTGGCCTCTGGATCTCGGCCCCTCCATGGCCATTTCCAGAAGTCTGTCCCCCTTTGGCCATTTGGAACATCCGGCAGCCACCTCCTTCCCGGCCTCTGGAACCCAGGCCCTCTATGGCCATTTTCGGGAGTTCATCCTTTCTGGCTATTTTGGCTTCCGTCTGTTGTCTGCCTTCTGGCTTTCCTCCGCCGTCTTTCTGCCCTCTAGCGCTCGCACCCTTGAAGCACACATTAATGTTTATGGCCCAAATGAGCTTCAAATATGAATATCAAGATATTTTGATGATGCATGGATAGATCTAATAGGGAATTTGTAGGTTTGACTAACATTTTCCTTAACTCATGTATAAATGCACTTACGACACTTCGTGTTTGCAGGAGTCAAGAAGCCTTCTATAGGTCTATCGAAGAGGCCCATTGAGGGAGTTGTCCTACCTTTTTCCAGATGATGATGATTTCTAAGGAGCTTTCTGCCTGAATCATGGACCACCAATCCATTGATGTCAATCGTCGATGGGCTTGTTTGATCAAAGGAAGGACATTGCAAGCACATCAAGCAAAAGACAATTTTTAGACAGTTTCAGCTATAGTAAAAAGGGAAATTAGCTAAATGATGAAATTGCTATAGTGACTGACACTAGATGACAAAACAGTGAAAAGATAAGGAATGTATTTTAAAATTGTTGGATAATGAGGGGTAGGTGAAACCCTAATGTAATCAAATCTAGACCATTCGTTGCAAATTGATCCTAGCCATTCATTTGGGATTTGGAAAACTATAAACAGGGGCTTGCCCCTCATTTTTAGGGGTTGGAGAATTGATGTAAAGACATTCTGTAGTAATAGAAAGCAACATTGCATGATTTATGGGTGTTCCTTTTGAGTTTTCTCTTTATGTATGCATGGTTCAACTTCCCTATTAGTTTAGGTGTTAGTTTTTTGAATGGAAGTGGTGATGGTGATTGTTGTTTCAGTATTTGATGGATTTCCAGCTCATTCTTCTTTGTGGTTCATTGATGATGAGTCACTTTGCAAAGCTAGTCTAAGCTCATTACTTTATTGCTGCAACTTAGTTCAATTACATGTGCATGATGTGTGCGTGTAATCTGAAAATCTGTAGTCCTTAGAATATTGCACTAGTTTTGTCCAACTGTAGGTTTCTCTTGGCCAAACAAAACCTAGTTTGGGAAGTCTATCTACTTTAGTAGCCACCATTGTTACTATTCATTCATAGCTTAGGATTAGAATAGCTTTCTTAACCCTTCTCTTTTTGCTATTTTTTTTAAGCTTTAGTTAGAGTAGGACCCAAAGCATCACCATGAAGCTAAATCAGATGAACTTGATGAGTTTCAACTTATTGTTTTGAGTGGACAACCACTGTTCATTCACTTTCAGCACTTTGAAACTGCATTTGCAAACCCAACTTCCATGCTTTGTAACTCATCTGTAAGACCGCCTTGTGATTCCAGCAAATCACATAAAACAACTATGATATTCCAAGCACTGTCAAGACCTGACATTAGAGACCTTGGGATAGTGTTCTACAATCTGATTGTGGAAGATTGTCTTTTAAGAGAGGTAGTGCACCTACACACTGCCTGTGTTGAAAAGTGCATAAAAAACACATCAACAAATAGTTATCATTTTTTGTGTTTGTGCTTGTGTTTGTTGGGTAGCTTGGGAGGCTTGGGCAGCTTGAGAGGCTTGTTTCACTTGTTCAGCTTGTGTTGCTTGTTGTGTGGCTAGATATCGTTGGATGGCCTTTTGGTAGGCATGGTCAGCTTTTAGTGCAATGTTATATTGGATTGCTATAATTGGTTTTGATGGTAGTGGTGGTGGATTTTAAATTATGTTGGATGTAGTGACAATTAATTGAGATAAGTTTGGAGTCATTGTGAAGGTTTAAGATAGGATGGGTGTGATAGGGGTGGTTGGATTGATCAAGGTGATAGGAATTGTCAGAATGATCGAGGTGATAGGTCCTTAGGAGACCGTATTTTGATTTGTCAGGATTGATGTCATTTAATTAGATACCATATGTTGGTGCGATGTCGATGGTATATTCAAAGGATTTGATGTGATGGCTTGATTGGTGTTAGGTGGATTGATTTGGATGGAGTGATTGGTGCTAGGTAAAGTGGGAAGCCCTAAACCAAGGAATGATGTTGATATGGGTAATGGTGGTGGAGCTGTCTCTTGGTGCAATGACTCAACTATTTTGGTAAGTGTAGCAATTTGATCTTGATTTCAATCTTGACTCCCTTGATATAGTTGATTTGGTTTTTGTTCAAGAAGATTTGGGATGTATACTTGTGGTTTTCCAATGGGATCATGGACAAATTGATTTTGGACAATGTTTTGATTTGGGATGATGTTTAGATTTGGTATGATAGGTTGAAATTGAACCTTGTTTATGTTGGGAATCACATTGCCTTGTTTTAGGTAACTTTGATTTTGCATGTGTTACCTTGACTTGGATTAATACACAGAGTTTTTAACATCTTGTTTGGACTTTGAAAAAAATTGTGTGATTTGCAAACATATCTATCCCAAAGTTTACCAAGTTTGGATCCAAAATGTTCATGTTTCATAAAGTTGTACTTGGTATATTCACATTGGGCATGTTGGGATTTGATGGGATGCCATTGTTCATTTGAAGGCTCATGCATTAATTGTTCGATTGATAGAATTGTAGGTTTGGACTTGGATTTAAATCTACCATCAGAAAAGGTGTTCCAAACCTCAATTTGGGCATACTCACATTTATACTATTGATGTTTGTAGAAGGTAATGATCCCATGTATGGATTGTATAAGTGTGAGTTTTGATAATCAATCAACCTTGTAAGGCTTTGAAAGTTCAATTTATTTGGATTACTCATGATGTATGGATCAAGTTTATATTCCATGTTCTTCTTGTGTTTTGACCTTTTTGACCTCTAAGGAATTTAGGACCAATGATGAGATGAAGGATGAAAGGGGTGAATAATATAGGTGTTTGGACATTTAGGGATTTTGGATCAATGCTAGACTTAGGGTTTGATTTTGATTGGTTTGATTTAGATATTGAACTTGTAAAACCTAAGATGTTAGATATTATCTTAAGATGAACTTGTTCAAAGGGGTGATAATTTAACTAGAGGTATGAGAAAGGATGCATTCCTATACTCCTAACTAAAAAAGGTGATTTTGATTTTGATGATTTACCCAAGTCTACAATGATGTTTCCAAAGTTCTAAAGTTGTTTGGTGGGATGGGATGTTAAAGGTTTGGAATTTGGATGAAGTATTTTATTTGATCCTAAATGAACCTAGGAAGTACTTGTTTATGAGACCAAGATAGTGAAGAACATGCCTTTCTCTAAGAGTAATTCAAAATCAAAAGACCAATTTTTGCATGCAAACCATATGACCAAAATAGACCAAGCACACATGTGGGTTCCAATTGATTCAATCTTTGCTTAATGGATTCTTTTTTATCACAAACACACTCTTTATTAGTTTTCAAATTGAATATTTATGTTTCAATTCCTTTTCATTGCACAAGGTCCATTATGTGAAAATCAAGGTTTCAAGAGCATAGTGTCCTATTTTTGACTTTGGAATGAAAAAATCAAGATATAGGTCCTAGTGTTTAGAAGCCTCCTAGGGATAAGAACCCCTAGGGATAAGAACCCCTAGTGACAAGTAGTAACACATGGGCTTTTCAAAGGTATTTGTTCCTTACAAAGGGTTTGAAATTTTGATGATTCGTTGAATGTTGGTTTCGATGTTTTGGATCCAAGCATTGTGTTTTGACTCAAAAGCAATATAACATCCTAGCTCAATGGGTATTTTTTTCTTGGTGGGCTTGCCTCATGCCCTTCGCAGTAGAAGAGATGATTTTACATGCAACCAAGGGAAAAAATATAAAGGTATGTTAAGAATGAAGTCTTAACCTCTATACTTTAACCAAGATCAGACATGGCAAGTAACTTCTTGGAATCTAACTTCCAATGCACCACTTTGATAAACTCGTTGGATGGACTAGTCAGTTACTACAAACAAGGGTTTTAGTGTGAACTTTCTGTTCATGGAGATTGACCCATATGATGAGAGTCCCTTTTCAGATCCATCTCATTGGAGTCAACCGCATGATACTAGCATTTACTCCAGTACCCACATTTATATCCTAGTTGGAAATACTCTCAAGTTTAGAGTGTTATTGGTTGATTCGTTCCCTTGGGTGAGTACTTTTTCCCCAAGGTAGGCCCTCTAAGATAGACAAAAGTAAGCAAACATATTCATAGTTTGATCAACCTTCATTTAGAAACATAGGGAGAACACATGCAATAGGTTTACTCACACTCACAAAGTGCTTTGTTAAATTTTTAAACACAAAATGAAGTGTGGAGGTGATTACTTTATCTCAACCTAAGATCACAAAAAATGCCTTTTGATTCTCAAGATCACTGTAAAGTGCAAGAGAAGTGCATACATCCTTTTTGATGATGTTAGTTTAAGTAAGAAATCACAAAAAAAAAGTTGCACTTGTTCATTTTAAGTCCACAAAGCAGTGATTTTGATTCATTTTAAAGCACCAAAATGAGATATGAGGGTTTCCTTGTTCAATTTGTTAAATCTGAAAACCAACTCTAGTAAGTTTGTGTCCTAAAGTTCATTTTAAGCCCTTTTGTTGCAAAAATTGAAATGTTCTTTTTAGAGCCCCAAAAATATGTGAGTTGAAAAATAGAAAAATAAAACATAAGATGGAAGCCCTTTAAAGCATTTAAAAACTCTTAGTGGATCTAAAATTTGAAGATCAACCCTTCAACTCCAATCTTTTTTTTTTCTTCACTTCATTCCAATGTTTGATTTTGATGTCAACCTTCACCTTTATGTAAACCTTCCCATACAAACAATAAAATGTAGAATCTTAGAGATGATATTATCACAAAGAAATTACCCTTCATGTAAAATCTTGAAAAACAAGCAATGCTTATAGCTTAAAAATCAGATTTGGTGAACCCCCAAGAAATAGTATTTAAGGGACAAATGCAAGGCATTACAATGGAATTGTAAAATTACAATCCTTTATTCTCAAGATCTAGTATTGTTTGCTTTATTGAAGCCTCACTTCATGATTCAAATCAATCAAATTATTCACCGAATGAACATTATGAAGTGATAATTGTTGTTATTTCAATAGTCTAAGCACTTCAAAGGTATACTATAGACCATATATCGATGGTTGTTGTCTTTAATAAAGATCATTTTAAATCAAAATCAAAATTTGAAATAAATAACGCTCTTCCATATGTCAGTGATTTTTCTTGCAAGAGTTAATAATATAATGCTTTTTTAGAAAAAAAAAAAAAACATGAACCATTAGTTATTTATGTATCATTTGATATTTAAATAGAAACAAAGACTCCACCAATGTGTGTAGTCTAAAGTTAATGAGAAGAATAAAAATACTCTCTAGTAGGGGACCAATGAAAAATGATTGCGTGAACAACAGTTTTGAGCAAATCTGCAAATACTTGGATATCTAATAGCAACAATAATGCTTAAGTATAGTTTGCCATGAACATATGATCAATGCCCTTAATAAGGAGGTTGGTAATAAAACAGTGGAGTGTTATGCATCCAAAATTTCTATCACTCAATGCAAATTTATGGGCTCTAATTAATGTGAGCCAATTCCCATATTCAACTCAACTTTGACCTGCCTTGATGCACATTTTCTAAACAATTCAAAGCCTATACTAGGTATGCTAGAAAAGCAGCAATCACATGGCACCAATTGACATTTCTAGTGTAGGCATGAGTTGGTGAGTTGTGTGAATGGAAGTCTTCTTTAGCTGCTACCTCCCAAATTTAGCAAAAGTTTTGGTCTACCAGATTTAGCAGTTATTGTGTGAAATCTATTAGAGAAAAGAAATGTCATCCAGATACATGAACTTTTCTCCTTTAGCTACACATTCCATCGCATCCATCATGCATCTATCATGCATCCATCCTGCATCCACAAACTGTCAGCATACCACATATCATACTAGGAAACACTGATCATTTCACATGCATTGCATTTGCATCATCATCATAATATAGATTTGTTAGTCTAAGCATCTGCTTAGAACATCCATCACATAATCATAGCATATCACATCATCCATTTCATCCATATCATACATTACATCATCATTTTAAGTTGTTTAGGATAATATATATTGGTTATTCTAAGCATCTTAAAACCATCTCATTTGCATCATCATCATAACCATCCATTTTGAACCTCTTTATCATGAGATTGACCCTCAAATCGAATCTTTTCACTCAATCTCTTGAGGGGGCAATGTACTAGTTTTCTTCTTTTCGCTAGGGCATCTGAAAAAATTAGATTTTTTTTGAATTTTGATCATGGCAAGCTTATTCTTTGAACCAACGCAACAAGTACATTGCTTCAAAGAGGGGAAAAATGTAGACATGTGAAATTGACATCACTCATACTTAAAGTCATATTCATCCATTCATCAAATAAATCAAGTTTATTTGATCAATCTCCTAAAGTCATCAATTTAAATTAAATAAATCAACTTTAATTAATTTAATCCTAACATCACCCTCCTCGATTAAATAAATAAAACCTTTATTTAATTAAATCTAAAATCACCTTTCATCTCCCCTTGATTTAATTTAAATCCAAATATTTAAGTCAAATGAGTCAAAAGAATCTAATCATCATCTAAGTTAATGTAATCATGATTAACCTAATCTAATCACCCATCACATCCTCTAGCTTTTCCCACTTGCACAAATAAATCAATTTATTGATTTATTAAATTCATCATTTTCTTTCAATATGGTATCTTTGAGGAATATTCTCCAAATTTGAATTTCCCCCCAAGTTGACATGTATATCCAACAAAGCATTTATGAGCTCTTACATGGCTCTTACATGTCTCTTGCAAAGGTCAAACTCAACATTTAACTCTCAAATTCAAATTTGAAATCTCCCCCTCTTTGGCACATTGACCAAAATGTGCTCATTCCTCAACCTATCACAGCTGATTAAAGTGGCATATTTTCACAGGAGCATGTAGTCCCATCGTACCCTCCATGTTTGCATTCTCCTTATCATTCTATTCTAGAGATTTATTCCCGGCTGATTTGCATGTGAAAGTAAGGCAAATCGTTAGGCAACTCTGGATCGCAAATATTTGAATGCTATCTATATTACTCAAAATATGTAAGAATTTTGTAGAAAATTGAATTTACGAAAATACTAGTTTATTAAAATAAATAAAAATCTATTTGGTGAAAATTTGAAATTTCAATGCAAGAGGTACTTAAATTTCAGGGAAAAATAAGAAGTAAGTGTCCTGACCGACCAATCAACCATAATAAAAAATTATAATATAAGATTTTGAGCAGAGACCCATGTCTCCATGTGATGCATATTTAATTTTTCCACAAATAATTAATTATGAATTTTATTACAACTTTTAGAAAATATAAAACTCGTATGTCTCAATTCCACCCTTTACTACCAAACTTCATGAAATTTATTTTTCTTTTTAATCGTATTGTATGTGAAAGCTTTTACAGATCGTGACGATGTTTTGATCTAAAAATACATGTTTTGAAAGTTATAGATGTTTTTCAATTAGCCTATCGACGGCTAGGAAAAGAATAATAATAATTATTTATTAAATTCAAAATTTAAAACTACAATTTCTATATATTTTTGGAAAGCTGAGAATCTTTTCTAAAAACCCTTTTCCTTTAATTAATTTTGGGTGGAAAAAAAGTCGTCAGCCACATACCCTACAAATATTGCCACTTTTTGGCGCACCATGATCCTGCACATACCCTTACTCCACAACTTGATCCACAATCCTCATGCAAAGTTAATCTATTTAATTGAGAGCTAATTTTGTCAAATCCACCACCTCATGCACTAAAAATCATTATCATTTGAATCCATATCATTTTCATAGCATTTTCATATGAGTTTCATCATTGAGCTTATCAAAAAAGGGTTGGGAAAGGGCTATTTTCCACATCAAAATAGCACCAATCCCCCCATAAGATCAAGTGCTTGCTTTGTTTTAGAATAGGAATAGTTATCTTTGTTTATAATTTCTCATCTATTTCATCTTCTTCCTTGTTCTTTAACAAAGAAAGTCAATTTTATGGGGGATTCTTATTCTAACATTACATTTTATTCCTAACAATGTGATTTGTTTGCTTTGCACCATGCAAGTTGGAATCGGGGTCCACATTATGGCCTAACAATGTGATTTGTTTTCTTTACACCATGAAAAATGGAATTGGGGTCCATATATTTCCTCCTTCTATTGCAATATGTGAGCACCACAAATCTACAAACCATTTAAACTTCATCACACATTAGCATAATGTTAGTCTAAAATAAGCAAATAAAGTAGTGTTCTTATGAAATACTCAATCATATTAAAATATGCACATAAGATGAAAAGATTTAAAATAACTAAATAAAACATATAAAAACATGATCAAACTTTATCTCATAGTGGATTGGTGCTTCTATGGAAAGAAGCCCTTTCCCAATCCTTTGCTTTAAGCTCCATGATATTGATGATATGAAATGCTATGAAGATATGATATAAAATTCTATGAAGATATGATATGGATTCAAATGATAATGATATGGAAAAAGATCTAAATATTGTGGAGGATTGATACAATAGAGAAGCCCTCTATTTATAGCCAAATATGGAGGATGTGGGACTCAAGATCCACCATTGTAATAGGTTGAGGAATGAGCACATTTTGGTCAATGTGCCAAAGAGGGGGAGATTTCAAATCTGAATTTGAGAGTTAAATGTTGAGTTTGACCTTTGCAAGAGACATGTAAGAGCCATGTAAGAGCTCATAAATGCTTTGTTGGATGTAAATGTCAACTTGTGGGGAGATTCAAATTTGGAGACTATTCCTCAAAGATGCCATGTTGAAAGAAAATGATGAATTTAATAAATCAATAAATTGATTTATTTGTGCAACTAGGAAAAGCTAGAGGATGTGATGGGTGATTAGATTAGGTTAATCATGATTAGATTAACTTAGATGATGATTAGATACTTTTGACCCATTTGACTTAAATATTTGGATTTAAATTAAATCAAGGGGAGATGAAAGGTGATTTTAGATTTAATTAAATAAAGGTTTGATTTATTTAATCAAGGAGGGTGATGTTAGGATCAAATTAAATAAAGTTGATTTATTTAATTTAAATTGATGACTTTAGGAGATTGATCAAATAAAATTGATTTATTTGATGAATCGATGAATATGACTTAAATTAAGTATGAGTTCAATGTCAATTTCACGTGTCTATACTTTTGAATAAAGGAGATAAATTAAAAACTAGAAATGGTGGTTTATCTCTTAGAAAAAAAAAGCTGGATGACTGATAACCAAAAATGGTGGTCTCTTGATGACTCCTGATGACTCTTGACAACCCCTGATAGCTTCTAGCACTTCCAAGGATCTTTGTAATAAATTATCTAGTTGAAATTTGAGCTCTTTTTTATTAACTTGTTGGAATTATTGCCAACTGAGTTAATTCATGCTCTGATTGACTTTTGCAATTAATAAAAAAGGTACGCATTTATTATGAATATCATTTTTGAAATATTACTTCTAGTTTAGTTAATGTGATGTGATAGTAAAAGAAGATATTGAGTATAGATATCTCCACCATAGTTATTAATTTTATAATTAATGAGTCCTAATCATTCCAAATTTGATGAAAAATAAAAGGATTTAGTAATTGAAATGACTGTTGCAATAAATGTGATTATTCAAAAGATTTAAAATCAGTATGGAATGTGTGGGTTGATGATATTATCATTGCCACCTATGCCAACTTATTCAAGTCATAATTTGAAAAGTGATGACCGGTGTGTATGAAGCATTCACCAAGAATGAGATCGAGTAAATGCTTAACTAATTAACATGATGTGCATTTTTGTTCTTTAAAACTGTGGCGTCTATAAAAAAGAATGACATTTGTATTTCACTCAAGGGTTGCATCCACCATTGTATTTGATAAAAATTGTAGAAGTTAAAGATGGGAAGAAAAGGGACTCAAAACCAGAAAACTTCATTTTTGATCCTGAAATAGAGAGGTTGTTAAGAGAAGCAGGGTGGTTGGAGTTTATACATATGTACGAAGGATTTGAACTTGAATTGGTTGAATAATTTGTGATGAGTTTCCATGTAAACATCACCAGGGTAAGAGGAGAAGTAATTGAAGTTACCCACGTTGTTATTAGTGAGCTATCTGAAATCCCAGCTGAGGGTGAGCCAGTGAAAAAAGGACATGTGGGCTTTGAAGAATTGGTAGCTAAATTCCATGAGGAACTAGATAGGAAACCAGAAATCAAGTGGCATAAAGGAATTCAAAAGGGAATTGCT
>VDFB02000002.1:68233640-68339030 GCA_007258455.2 Sequoia sempervirens
GGGGAACGAGAAGGTCCAAAATTTTTTAATAAAGGGGTTGAAAGAGGGGGATTTCTATTGAACAAAAAAATCCTCAACAGACTCCAGAGGGACCCAAGAGAAATGCCAGCATTTTAGAAGTTTTTCCCAGACCAGGGAGGACAAAGAACAATGAATAAAGAGGTGATTAGCCATTTCAGCATTACTTTTGCAGAGGTAGCATCTATTAGGGATCAGAAAACCTCTTTTCCTAAGGTTATCCACAGTAAGAATTTTGTTTTGCAACAAGGACCAGAAAAAATGTTAACCTTAGGAAGGAGATGCTTAGTCCAGGCTTGCGAGCATAGGGGGGAGGGTTAAGAGCCTGGGATATCCTGGCAAAGGCATAAGAGACCGAAAAGCAACCAGATAGCTCAAATCTCCAAATAAGTCTATCCTCCTGATTAAAGAAAAGTTTGACGGCATTCAAGGAGGAGTAAATAGGGATCAACACATGGTTAATCAAGGGGAGATTGATCCACTTACCATCCCGCCAATAGTCTTTAACAAAAATACCAAAAGTGTCTTTACAAAAATCCACCCATCTACTAAGATAAAGGCTCATCACGCAGCCAGCAATTATCCCAAAATCTAATCTTGTTTCCATTATGCACCTACCATTTCAATCCCAAATTAACCACCTTAATACCATTAGACAAGTAGTTCCAGCAACTTGATCCTTTCGGGAGATTGGGGTTATCCAAAAAATCTCTGAGAGAGTTATTGTTTTGCAGATACTTACTTTTGATTATATCACTCCATTCAACAGAGGAAGAAAAAAGTCTCCATATCTGTTTAGCTAGGAGCGACTTATTCAACGGTCTAATTCTTCTTAGCCCCAAGCCTCCTTCCTTTTTAGATCTAAAAACCAAATCCCATCCAACAAGAGGCATTCTTTTTCTTTCTTCAACTCTAGACCAAAGGAATCTCTTTTGAATCTTCTCGATGGTTTCAGCATATTTGGAGGGGATTTTAAAAAGACTGAGAGCATAGATAGGGAGATTCTGCAAGAAGGATTTAAGAAGCTGGAGTTTTCTAGCCTGGCTTAGGCGAGCACCTTTCCAGCCAGAGAGTTTTTCTCAAATCTATCAACTAGAGAGATCCAGAAGGTGTCCGGAGGTTTAAAACAAAGGGGTAACCCCAAATAAGTAGCAGGAAGGGACTCAATCTTGCAGCCAAGAATTCCAGCAATCTTTCTCTGTCTATGCAAAGGAGTGTTAAAGAAGAACAATGAACTTTTTTGCTTATTTATGACTTGACCAGAAGCTCTACCATAGGTATCCAACAAATTCTTCATCTCTTTAGCTTCTGAAACGGCAGACCATCCCATAAGCAAAGTGTCATCCACAAACTATTGATGAGAGCATATCAAATTGTTCGATGAAGGTTTAATCCCCATAATAGATCTTCGAGCAACCAATTTACTCATGTTTCTGCCTAAAACTTCAGCCATAATCGTGAAAAGGATAGAAGAAATGGGATCTCCTTGTCTTAACCCTCTAGAACTCTGGAAGAAGGTAGAAGGGGAGCCATTAATAAGAACCGCCATAGAAGAAGAGGAAATGAGTTGTTCAATGAGCTGCAAAACCCTTTCATTAAAACCAAAGGATTTTAAGATTTTAAACAGAAAATTCCAATCCACCCTATCATAAGCCTTCAAAATGTCAAGCTTAAGAAGAAAACATTCTGATTTGGAAACCACGAGGGAATGAACATTCTCATGAGCATGGACGATAGAGTCAAGAATTTGTCTTCCGGGCACAAAACCATTCTATTGAGGGGCAATAATAGATGGAAAAATAATGAGCAGCCTAGAGGTAAGCACCTTTGAAATAATTTTATAGAAGGAATTACTGAGACTAATGGGTTTGAAGCCTTCAAAATCCTGCACACCAGGCTTTTTGGGGATAAGGACTATGAAAGTGGCATTTAACTCTTTCAACAGGTTTCTAGAACGGAAGAACTCTTTCACCGCCTTCTCAACATCCTCCCTAACAATATCCCAAAACCAATGGAAGAAAAGTAACGGGAAGCCATCAGGACCAAGCGCTTTGCTTCCTTCAAAAGAAAAAATAGTTTTTTTAATCTCCTCACTAGTGGGAATAGCAGTTAACATTTCATTATCTCTAGAATTGACAATACTGGGGATAGTCTCCAGCAGCTGATTTTGATCATCAATATCAATATCCTCTTTCTCAGACAAGAGGTTCTTAAAGAAAAGAATAGCTTCTCTTCTAATCTCCTCCTCCTCCTCATAAGTTCTACCATCAACCACAATCTTAATAATTTTGTTAGTAGCTCTGTGTTTAGAAGCTGAAAGGTGAAAGTATCTAGTATTTTTGTCTCCAGCTTTTAGCCACAGAGCTCTAGACCTTTGTCTCCAGAATTCCTCTTCTCTGGTAATTACCTCATGAAGTTTTGAGAGAATCTCATTTTCTTTTTCCTTAGTATCAACCAAATAGCCTTCTTTCTGAATTTTGTTTTAGATTTCAGACAGCCTAAACTGAAGATCAAATTTGATTTGAAAGATATTGCCAAAATACTCTTTTTTCCACTTTCTGAGATTCATTTTAACTTCCCTTAGTTTTTTGGCGATTCTAAACAAATTAGTGCCTTTAATTTTGATATTCCACCACTTCCTAACTTCCTCTCAGAGGAGAGGATGGGAGAGCCACATCTTCTCAAAGCGAAAATGGGTATTCCTCTTAATCTTTAAGGGGTCAACAATGAAACTAATAGGGAAATGGTTAGAACCAATCCTAGGGAGGGTTTTCAAAGAACAACAATAATTTAAAAATGAGATATCAGAAACAAGAGTTTTGTCAAGTCTCACCTGGATCAAGTCCGACAGAATTCTTCTATTCGACCAAGTGTAAGAGCTACCTTGCAAATCCAGATCAATCAAGGCATGATTGTTAATGAAATCCAAGAGGTCTTCTTTACTTTCTTCATTAATCTAAGACCCTCCAAACTTCTCACCCAGAAGGAGGGGAGAATTGAAGTCTCCCATGATGACCCAGGGGTCATTTTGAAAGATATTCCGAAAAGCAGCCAACTCTTTCCAAAAAGCCTTACGAGCTTTTTTACAGTTCGACGCATAAATATTAGACTGAATCCAACTGAAATTATCTCTAATATGAGTAAATCTAGTGGCAACATGATTAGGATGACAGAAAAGATGATCACCTCTTATGACCATACAGTTCCAAAAAGTTGCCACCCCACCAGAAGCCCCAACAGAATCACTGCCCTGAATGGAGCAGTGCTGGAACAAAGAGATCTTTTCAACCTTTTCTCTTAACATTTTTGTTTCCTAAATGAGGAGAATATCAGGCTTCTGGTCCTAAGCAAAATTGTGTAAAATATACTGCTTGTGGGGATTATTTAGTCCCCTTATGTTCCAAGATAATAATTTCATAGAAATTTGGGCGAGAGAAGGAGTTCCAGGATGGTTTTTAGGACCCATCCGCAATTTCTTGAAAACTATGATGCTCTCTTATCAGGTTTTTGGGTTTTCTACCTTTGGCCACGGATATTTCCCCACAATCCGCTTTTGCTCTCGACCTTGTTGAAATCCCACAGGGGGTGATTTTGATTCTGATCTTTGAATTTTTCTTCTTTTTCTTAGAAAGCACTTCTTCTCTATCAGTATCCTCTTGACTGTCTGATTCTTTACTAGAATCCCATTCTTTATCAAAAAGTAATTTTTGCTCCCAAGGGAGGGTATCCATAAGTCCATTCTTGGAAGGCAGGGAGTTGCTTTTTTCAAGAATACTTTCTTGGCTAGGGTCTAAGAAGGTGTCTTTAACAAAATCAGAAGAAGCTAGATCTGAGCAAAAATCAGCTCCTGGGATATTTATCCTTGCCGGAGACACACCCAGAGGAATTCCAACCTCAATAGAAAGACCCTGAGAAGAAATATAATCTAGCCCTAGCATCATAGGGTTCTAAAAAAGGGGGCTCCTCTCTGAAGTAGAAGAAATTTCTAATTTACTGAGGGCTAAATTCCCTGCTTCCCATTCCACCCTATCCCCATTAACCAGAGAATCGGCTATAAGTTCCAGAAACAAAACTTGGGGGATCTGGGTGGTAGAGCCTTCAATAACAACTTCTTCAAACAACTTGTGTTGAGATCCATCCATATTATTTAGAGCCAAGGTACCAACAGTACAGTCCAATGCTCCACCTTTGTTCTGAAGGCCCACCTTGACCTCAGAGGCAGGTACTTAAGGGATCGAAATAGTGGTGCCAGCATTACCAACTTCACTCGAGTGGATGTCAGGAGTAACAGCAGCCTTTTCCACAATCCCCATTACACATTCTTCCTCTTGCTTCTTTTTCCAAACAGCTTTTGAGACCCTATTGGGTTTTTCTGTTACTTTAACAACTTTCAAGGGGCAGTTCTTCGCCCAGTGACCAGATTTTCTGCAGTTAAAGCAAGCAAAAGGAATGGTCTCAAACTCAATAGCTTGTGACCAAGAGCCAAGTTTTGAGAGGATCTCAACAGAGGAGGGGAGATCAGCATCCTGAGAGACACCCACACAAATTCTAGCAAACACTAGTCTCCTTCTAGCAGCAGTCATGGGGTCAATCGATAAGAGCTCCCCAAAGGAGCTAGCAATCCCTCTAAACACATCCTCATTCCAATATTCCAGAGGGAGACCATGAAGCCTAGCCCAAACTGGAGCATTCTCAAATATGGAATCCAAAAGATCTAAGTTTGAGGACCATTTTTTGAGTGCAAGAGTGGATTTCCCAATAACCCATGGTCCTCCGCATCTAACAGCCTTAATATCATCCAAGTTCGAGAACTCAAAAGCAAAGAACCCTTTATGGAGGGCTGCACTAGAAACACTACCATTTGTTGTCCATTTTTTTGATGAAATCCCTAACAATCTCAATATTTGGCCTTTGGCCCATGAATTTTCCAACCAGGGAGTTTTCCATTATTGCAATATTATGATCAATGATCTCGTCAGGGATAGAGATAGCAAATTTACTAGCTGAAGGGTTGGAGATATTGCACACTGGGGGAAAGCAAGACTTACCATTGGGTTTAACCCCAAAAAGTGAGGTCCACTTCTTCTGTTGCCCACCATTCGAGTCACCAGATCCTGCTGCCTCCTTGAGGTTACCTTTTGGGTCGTCGCCGATAGGAATAAAAGGGGGGGAGCAAAAATATTCTTTCCCCCTAGATCATCTGCACACTTATTTTGGGAGTCCTCCTGCTCCGGCTCCTCCACACTTTTCTTGATGCTTGAGACAGGCCCGTGACTCACCTGGGCCATCGCAGATCCATCTCCATCACCTACTCAGTACCAGAAGATTCAAAAGACCGTTTTTCCCACCAAAGCTCCGCTCCCGTCCGCTCACCATTTCCCTTGAGATATTTTAAATTCTTCTTCTTATTGCTTCAAATTATTTCATGTATTTTTTGAACTTTCAAATTGTCATATTGAGGATCTCGAGTCGTTAGGACATTCTATGATTTTCATTCTATAAAATTTTCTCTTTTTTCGTATGAGACACCAACGTGCCTAGGTAGGTGTAGAAAGATGGGGGCCAAAAAGTGGCCACCATCTTTCAAAAAGAAAAAAGCCATAACACGAGCATGTTATGTCATGTTAAAAGAAAAAAAGATCATTTCATCTATGATTATGCTATTTCCTCCACCTGTGGCAGGGGAAAACCCTTCCCAAGTGTGCTAACAATTCCTCCTTCACCTTATGCCCAAATACCTACTAAACAACAACCCCAACAAACACCTCCAATAATTCCTCAACATGCCCCTAGAACTCAATAAAACTTAATGCGAGAAATTGAAAATAACAAAAAATAATTAAGGAGTTAATTGTGAGGTTGAAAGATCCTACCAGTTCAACCTCGCAAAGAACCACACTTGCACACTTGAATCTATGTTAACACATGTAGATTCAATTAGCAAGCAATTAAGTAGTTGGGAAGAGAAGAGACAAGAGTATAGAGAATATTGTGCAGATAAACTATCCTACAAAAAAGTGAAAGAAGAAAAAATTACAAAATTTGACTTGTGTTTCCTATTCACAAAGCCTAGAACCAATCAACCTTTACACTCTTCAAGCAAGAGGTTCCCTATCCATTGGTGCAACCACCAAGGGATAAGGAATAATTTTTGGAAGAGTTGATGGATGGTTTCTGACCATCCTCCATGCAATAACAATGAGTTGCCACAATATTTTTTGAGGAAACTCTATTTTGAGCTTGTCTTTGAAATTTAATAACTTTAAACATAAGGAAATCATTACTTCTTTCTAGAAGTAAATTATTATTTCTAATCAAAATAGTACTAGTGATGGGAAAGGTCATTGATCTCACAACTTGCATCATATAATTTATCAATTTGTCGAACCAGGTGTGTCTTAGAGTTGTATGTGATAAGGATGGTTGTCACAGACTTTTGGGGGGATTTTGCACTATAAACAGTGACTTTTAGGTTGTAGTTTAGCTTCATTAGGAGCTATCAAGAGCTATCAGGAGCTCTCAATAGCGGATCATAACAACGGGTTTCTAAGTAATTCTAAAAATTCTAATCTATCTCTTAACTAACGATTATCCAAACTCTAATAACTTTGTTCAAACTTCACTTGACTTATTTGTAATGGATACATGGAAGTATTTATGCTAAGAAAATTAAATTTTTAATCAAGCTAAAACTTGAATGGAAATGTACTTGTAATTACATTTGTAGAAAATAATCTAATTACATTTTTAGAAAAGGAAATTTAATCTAGAAAGCATTAACACTAACTTCTATGAAAACATACGAAATGAGCTTTAGTTTCATTCTTATGTAAGTCATTACAGTCTTCTCCATTATGGTATGTGATTTATAATAACCATTGAATCTAATCTATGAACAACAATTAAACATACAGTAACTGAGTAAATATAACTCTATAGTAAAGAATAATTAATTACTCTAAGGATTCCATGAACTTAATCTAAGAATATGAGCATTCATAGTTACTAACAATAATTAATCAAAAATCTAATTTTCTATTTTCCAACTGAGATGAATGAATGCAAAAATCAATTGAATCAACGAAAATACCACAAGTCACCTCCTTCAATTGAGTGGATCCTACTCTTCATCTAGTGGGACTTTAAACACCAAGATTCAGATTAACTCCTTGTTTTCATTCCAATATGCCTAAATAGGCGAGTGGTACAAAAGTGTAGATAATTCCAAATTGCAATGCTAAAGAAAAAAATGTTAACTAACTCCTAAGCTAATACAAGGGTGGATATATACAAGAATATCCACTTGTTTCAATACAAAAGTTGGTGCACCCTGCCAAGATGTGAATGGTTCCAACAAAACTAGAACATAACTAAAAGTGTCATAAAGAAATCCACCATGTGAAAGGAACTGAATAGAAAGCTCTTAGACTGACTGAAGAAGTCAATTTGGAAACATTCATCAGGAGCTAGTTGGAGCGATTCAGGGGCAAGACAGATTTCAAAGTTGTTAAAAAAGAATTTTAACATGTCCACCTCATAATAATGACACTTCAATCAACCGAACAAAATCCTCGAGGATAGGATGTATTTAAGACATCAAAAGATCTTCAACTTGCATTAATCATAATCAATAATCATTCAAAAGTAAGACATTTACTACAAAATACCATTTTGCATGTCTACTATAATTAGTTAAATGTAATGTGTCATTAATCAAAGATTTAAGCATAAATTCTACCACCACATAGTTAATTATCATATAATAAAATCTTTTAAAACATAAAAGGTCATAATTAGAATGTCCCTTCTTTCACTCATCATTTCTCCCCATCATGTTGTCAACTATTTCCTCATAGTTGAGGATTTGGTAAATCCCAATTTCTGCCTTCAAGCCAAGTAACAAGATCACCAATATAAGCCATAAACTATATGAATGTCCTTTGTTGAGCATATCCATTTTGTTCTTTAATTGTCCTTAACCAATCTCTTAGACTTTCTCTAGCAAGTTGTGGTGGAAAATTTAATGCAAGTGCAAGTGCTATGAGTAATGGAGGTTTGAACCTCATTCCTATGCAATTTGTATTTTTCTCCTCGATAACTTGTATCAAAGATCCTAGTCTCATGAGACCCCAAGTGATATTACTTGGGGAGATTGGTTCTCTCCTTCCAAGTGGTGATGGAATGTTACTGAATCTTTCCCTGACTATAGTTAAGGCTATGTGTGGAAGGTGTTCTTGGACACTTGTAAAAACTCTAATGCTTTCATTCAAATTTATTCTATAAATAGGTTTCACATTATCTACTTGTTTAAAGTAGATAAATGCAGCTTTGAAGGCCTTGGACCAAGGCGTTTCATTCCTCATTGGAATGCCCAATCTCAACTGTGCCTTTTGATCCATTCTATTATCCCACTCAACTTGATTTTATAACAAAGAGACAAAGGACCTTATTTGCAACTCACCAACATAAATATTTGGGAAAGACTGTGAGAAATTACCGAGAATGGAACCATGCTAAAATTATTTGCACATCTAGTTTTGGACTATATGATGTTTGTAGAAATCCTCCAAAAATTCTCAGTCATCCTCATAATTTATAGTCTTCCTTTTCAAAACCAATTGATTAATTTTCCATTGTAGAAACCTTTCCCTCAAGAATAATGCATAAAATTTGGAAGGTTTCCACATTGATAACATAATAGAGGACAGCTCAACTATTTTTTGCAATCTATCATTCGCCTCATCTCTCTCTTTTTCTAGCTGTTGATTTTGGATCTTTAATTGGTCATTTTCATGCTTAAACTTGAATGTTGAAAGGAGAGGTATCTTCTTGGAGTTGATGAAGTAGAAGCCTCAAGATCATGCAATCTATTAGATTGTTGTTTTAACTCCTCTTCTTTTTGTTGCAACTCAACTTTTAATCTCTCTATTTCTTTAGCACCAAGCCTTGTTGTTTCTTCTGTTTGAGCCAATGCATGTATACAAGCCTACTGTAAGGCCTCCTCTATTTGACTCAATTGTGTTTTCAAAGAATTTTCTTTTTCTATTATCTCCTCTAATTTTTTAGCTTTGGAAAATGATTTTTGTAGTTATTCTTCCTTTAAATTCTTAACTTTTCCTCTCGAAACTACATTATTTTCCTTTCCTCATCCACCTCTGCCTGTATTCTAGAAATTTCCATAACCTTGGCTAGATCTTCCTTCTCTTCTTATTCTTCTTCCATCTCCCCTTCCTGTTGCATTTGAGGAGATTTCTATTTTTTAGTGATGGGGTCCTTTACTTTTCTTCTTTTAAACACCAGAATAGGAGGTGAAGAAGATTCATTAGACACTCTAATAGGGTTATCTCCTTCTGTTATATCAAAGGACTCTTGTTTAGATGGAGACCCATGAGACACTCAAGAAGGGGAAACTTGTGGAGATGAAATTAGGGATTCAGGAGGGTTTTTGGGCTATTTTAGAGAATAGACAAGCTCTTGGTCATGAGTGGCAGCGAGGGTTTCAAATGGTTTTTCAAGGGATGTTGGAACATTGGTGTCCATATCAACAATATCAAGGCTTTCCTTTGGTGTTGCATGCCTATTTCTTTTACCAATACTTCGGGTTTCTTTTTGAAATTCCTCTATCTTTCTTTTTCCCTATTTTTGTACTTTTTCCAAAGATTCCCCTTTCTCAATTTTTAACTTTTTCATAGTGGGCCGCTTTTTTTATTTCTTTCCAATTTTGGCAGTGGGGGTTGATAAAAATTCCAACCAACTATCCTTCCCAAACTCCATAAAATGATTTTTGATTATCAAATGAATTAGGCTATGGTATCTTATGGAAGGAATTCCTCTAGACTTTACCCTAGTTAACCATAGAGGAGATTTGTGTAAATAAAAGGGCAAGAAGATTGATTCTTGCAGAAAGTGATGCGTTTCCATACCTTATGTGTGTAAGCATCCACATTCTTGGCCCAAGAATTGTGCCATACTGGCCTTCATAGGTGAAAAATTTCATTAACTAGGTCACAGTCGATTTCCACAGTTCATCCAAACTACTGCAAGCAATTCCCTTTTGAATTCCTTTATGCCACTAGATTTCTGGTTTCCTTTCTAGTTCCTCATGGAATTTAGCTACCAATTCTTCAAAGCCCACATGTCCTTTTTTCACTAGCTCACCCTCAACTGGGATTTCAGAGAGCTCACTAATAACAACGGGGGTAAGTTTAATTACTTCTCCTCTTACCTTGGTGATGTTTACATGGAAGTTCTTCACAAATTATTCAACCAATTCAAGTTCAAATCCTTCGTACATATGTATAAACTCTAGCCACCTTACTTCTCTTAGCAACCTCTCTGTTTCAGGAACAAGAATGAAGTTTTCTGGTTTTGAGTCCCTTTTCTCCCCATCTTTAACTTCTACAATTTTTATCAAAGACAATGGTGGATGCAACCCTTGAGTGAAATACAAATGTCATTCTTCTTTATAAACACCACATTTTTAAAGAACAAAAATGCACATCATGTCAATTAGTTAAGCATTTACTCAATCTCGTTCCGTGTGAATGCTTCATACGCACCAGTCATCACTTTTCAAATTATGACTTGAATAAGTTGGCATAGGTGGCAATGATAATATCATCGACACACACATTCCATACTGATTTTAAATCTTTTGAATAATCACATTTACTCCAGCAGTTATTTCAATTACTCAATCCTTTTATTTTTGATCAGATTTGGAATGATTAGGACTCATTAATTATAAAATTAATAACTATGGTGGAGATATCTATACTCAAGATCTTCTTTTACCATCACATCACATTAACTAAAGTAGAAGTAATATTTCAAAAATGATATTCACAATAAATGCGTACCTTTTTCATTAATTGCAAAAGTCAATCAGAGCATGAATTAACTCAGTTGGCAATAATTCCAACAAGTTAATAAAAAAGAGCTCAAATTTCAACTAGATAATTTCTTACAAAGAACCTTGGAAGCGTTAGAAGCTATCAAGGGTCGTCAAGAGTCATCAGGAGTCATCAAGAGACCACCATTTTTGGTTTTTAGTCATCCACCTTTTTTTTTCTAAGAGATAAACCACCATTTCCAGTTTTTAATTTATCTTGTTTATTCAAAAGTATAGACATGTGAAATTGACATTGAACTCATACTTAATTTAAGTCATGTTCATTGATTCATCAAATAAATCAATTTTATTTGATCAATCTCCTAAAGTCATCAATTTAAATTAAATAAATCAACTTTATTTAATTTGATCCTAACATCACCCTCCTTGATCAAATAAATCAAACCTTTATTTATTTAAATCTAAAATCACCTTTCATCTCCCCTTGATTTAATTTAAATCCAAATATTTAAGTCAAATGGGTCAAAATCATCTAATCATCATCTAAGTTAATCTAATCCTGATTAACCTAATCTAATCACCCATCACATCCTCTAGCTTTTCCCACTTGCACAAATAAATCAATTTATTGATTTATTAAATTCATCATTTTCTTTCAACATGGCATCTTTGAGGAATATTCTCCAAATTTGAATCTCCCCACAAGTTGACATTTACATCCAACAAAGCATTTATGAGCTCTTACATGGCTCTTACATGTCTTTTGCAAAGGTCAAACTCAACATTTAACTCTCAAATTCAGATTTGAAATCTCCCCCTCTTTGGCACATTGACCAAAATGTGCTCATTCCTCAACCTATTACAATGGTGGATCTTGAGTCCCACATCCTCCATATTTGGCATTCTTCTATCCTTTTTGGCTATAAACAGAGAGCTTATCTATTGTATCAATCCTCCACAATATTTATATATTTTTCCATATCATTGTCATTTGAATCCATATCATATCTTCATAGAATTTTATATCATATCTTCCTAGCATTTCATATCATCAATATCATGGAGCTTAGCAAAGGATTGGGAAAGGGCTTCTTTCCATAGAAGCACCAATCCACTATGAGATAAAGTTTGATCATGTTTTTATATGTTTTATTTAGTTATTTTAAATATTTTCATCTTATGTGCATATTTTAATATGATTGAGTATTTCATAGGAACACTACTTTATTTGCTTATTTTAGACTAACATTATGCTAATGTGTGATGAAGTTTAAACGGTTTGTAAATTTGTGGTGCTCAAATATGGCAATAGAAGGAGGGAATATATGGACCCCAATTCCATTTTGCATGGTGCAAAGAAAACAAATCACATTGTTAGGCCATAATGTGGACCTTGATTCCAATTTGCATGGTGTAAAGCAAACGAATCACATTGTTAGGAAAGAATTGCAATGTTAGAATAAGAATCCCCCATAAAATTGATTTTCTTTGTTAAAGAACAAGGAAGAAGATGAAATAAATGAGAAAATATAAACAAAGATAACTATTCCTATTCTAAAACAAAGCAAGCACTTGATCTTATGGGGGGATTGGTGCTATTTTGATGTGGAAAATAGCCCTTTCCCAACCCCTTTTTGATAAGCTCAATGATGAAACTCATATGAAAATGCTACGAAGATGATATGGATTCAAATGATAATGATTTATTAGTGCATGAGATGGTGGATTTGACAAAATTAGCTCTCAATTGAAGAGATTAACTTTGCATGAGGATTGTGGATCAAGTTGTGGAGGAGTAAATCAATAGAGATAATCTCTATTTATAGAATAGAATTATAGAAGAATGCAAAACATGGAGGATGTGGGACTAAATATCCACCAATGAAAATATGCCACTTGTCAACTTGTGATAGGTTGAGGAATGAGCACATTTTGGTCAATGTGCCAAAGAGGGGGAGATTTCAAATTTGAATTTGAGAGTTAAATGTTCAGTTTGACCTTTGCAAGAGACATGTAAGAGCCATGTAAGAGCTCATAAATGCTTTGGTGGATGTACATGTCAACTTGGGGGGAGATTCAAATTTGGAGAATATTCCTCAAAGATTCCATGTTGAAAGAAAATGATGAATTTAATAAATCAATAAATTGATTTATTTGTGCAAGTGGGAAAAACTAGAGGATGTGATGGGTGATTAGATTAGGTTAATCATGATTAGATTAACTTAGATGATTATTAGATTCTTTTGACCCATTTGACTTAAATATTTGGATTTAAATTAAATCAAGGGGAGATGAAAGGTGATTTTCGATTTAATTACATAAAGGTTTTATTTATTTAATCGAGGAGGGTGATGTTAGGATCAAATTAATTAAAGTTGATTTATTTAATTTAAATTGATGACTTTAGGAGATTGATCAAATAAACTTGATTTATTTGATGAATGGATGAATATGACTTTAAGTAAGTATGAGTGATGTCAATTTCACATGTCTACATTTTCCCCCTCTTTGAAGCAATGTACTTGTTGCCTTGGTTCAAAGAATAAACTTTCCATGATCAAAATTAAAAAAAAATCTGATTTTTTTGGATGCCCTAGTGAAAAGAAGAACACTAGTACATTGCCCCTCAAGAGATTGAGTGAAAAGATTCGATTTGAGGGTCAATCTTGTGATAAAGAGGTTCAAAATGGATGGTTATGATGATGATGCAAATGAGATGGTTTTAAGATTCTTAGAATAACCAATATATATTATCCTAAACAACTTAAAATGATGATGTAATGTATGATATGGATGAAATGGATGATGTGATATGCTATGGTTATGTGATGGATGTTCTAAGCAGATGCTTAGACTAACAAATCTATATTATGATGATGATGCAAACACAATGCATGTGAAATGATTAATGTTTCCTAGTATGATATGTGGTATGCTAACGATTTATGGATGCACGATGGATGCATGATAGATGCATGATGGATGCGATGGAATGTGTAGTTGAAGGAGAAAAGTTCACGTATTTGGATGACATTTCTTTTCTCTAATAGATTTCACACAATAACTGCTAAATCTGGTAGACCAAAACTTCTGCTAAATTTGGGAGGCAACAGCTAAAGCAAACTTCCATTCACACAACTCATAAACTCACACCTACACTAGCAATGTCAATTGGTTCCTGGTTCCATGTGATTGCTGCTTTTCTAGCGTACCCGGTATAGGCTTTGAATTGTTTAGAGAATGTGCATCAAGGCAGGTCAGAGTAGAGTTGAATATGGGAATTGGCTCACATTAATTAGAGCCCATAAATTTGCACTAAGTGATAGAAATTTTTTATGCATAACACTCGACTGTTTTATTAGCAGCCTCCTTATTAAGGACATTGATCATATGTTCATGGAAAATTGTACTTAAGCATTATTGTTGCTATTAGATATCCAAGTGTTTGCAGATTTGCTAAATCTCCTTCAAAACTGTTGTTCATGCAATCCTTTTTCATTGGTCCCCTATTAGAGAGTCTTTTTATTCTTCTCATTAACATTAGACTGCACACATTGGTGAAGTCTTTGTTTTTATTTAAATATCAAATGATAAATAAATAACTAATGGTTCGTGTTTTTTTTTTTTTTTCTAAAAAAGCATTATATTATTAACTCTTGCAAGAAAAATCACTGACATATGGAAGAGCATTATTTATTTCAAATTTTCATTTTAATTTAAAATGATCTTTATTAAAGACAACAACCATCAATATATGGTCTATATTATACCTTTGAAGTGCTTAGACTATTGAAATAACAATAATTATCACTTCATAATGTTCATTCGGTGAATAATTTGATTGATTTGAATCATGAAGTGAGGCTTCAATAAAGAAAACAATACTAGATCTTGAGAATAAAGGATTGTAATCTTACAATTCCATTGTAATGCCTTGCATTTGTCCCTTAAATACTGTTTCTTGGGGGTTCACCAAATCTGATTTTTAAGCTATAAGCATTGCTTGTTTTTCAAGATTTTACATGATGGGTAATTTCTTTGTGATAATCTCATCTCTAAGATTATGCATTTTATTGTTTGTAGGGGAAGGCTTACATAAAGGTGAAGGTTGACATCAAAATCAAACATTGGAACCAAGCAAAGAAAAAAAATAAGGTTGGAGTTGAAGGGTTGATCTTCAAATTTCAGATCCACTAAGAGTTTTTAAATGCTTTAAAGGGCTTCCATCTTATGTTTTATTTTTCTATTTTTCAACTCACATCTTTTTGGGGCTCTAAAAAGAATGTTTCAATTTTTGCAACAAAAGGGCTTAAAATGAACTTTAGGACACAAACTTACTAGAGTTGGTTTTCAGATTTAACAAATTGAAAAAGGAAACCCTCATATCTCATTTTGGTCCTTTAAAACGAATCAAAATCACTGCTTTGTGGACTTAAAATGAACAAGTGCAACTTTGTTTTTGTGATTTCTTACTTAAACTAACATCATCGAAAAGGACGTATGCACTTCTCTCACGCTTTACAGTGATCTTGAGAATCAAAAGGCCTTTTTTGTGATCTTAGGTTGAGATAAAGTAATCACCTCCACAGTTCATTTTGTGTTTAAAAATTTAACAAATCACTTTGCGAGTTTGAGTAAACCTAATGAATGTGTTCTCCCTTTGTTTCTAAATGAAGGTTGATCAAACTATGAATATGTTTGCTCACTTTTGTCTATCTTAGAGGGCCTACCTTGGGGAAAAAGTACTCACCCAAGGGAATGACTCAACCAATAACACTCTAAATTTGAGAGTATTTCCAACTAGGATATAAATGTGGGTACTAGAGTAAACGCTAGTATCACGCAGTTAACTACAATGAGATGGATCTGAAAAGGGACTTTCGTCGTATGGGTCAATCTCCATGAACAAAAAGTTTGAACAAAAACCCTTGTTTGTAGTAACCAACAAGTTTATCAAAGTGGTGCATTGGAACTTAGATTCCAAGAAGTTACTTGCCATGTCCGATCTTGGTTAAAGTATAGAGGTTAAGACTTCATTCTTAACATACCTTTATATTTTTTCCCTTGGTTGCATGTAAAATTATCTCTTCTACTACGAAGGGCATGAGGCAAGCCCACCAAGAAAAAAATACCCATTGAGATAGGATGTTATATTGCTTGTGATTCAAAACACAATGCTTGGATCCAAAACATCGAAACCAACATTCAACGAATCATCAAAATTTCAAACCTTTTGTAAGGAACAAATACCTTTGAAAAGTCCATGTGTTACTGCTTGTCACTAGGGGTTCTTATCCCTAGGGGTTCTTATCCCTAGAAGGCTTCTAAACACTAGGACCTATATCTCAATTTGTTCATTCCAAAGTCAAAAATAGGACACTATGCTCTTGAAACCTTGATTTTCACATAATGGACCTTGTGCAATGAAAAGGAATTGAAACATAGATATTCAATTTGAAAACTAATCAAGAGTGTGTTTGTGATAAAAAAGAATCCATTAAGCAAAGATTGAATCAATTGGACCCCACACGTGTGCTTGGTCTATTTTGGTCATATGGTTTGCATGCAAAAATTGGTCTTTTGATTTTGAATTACTCTTAGAGAAAGGCATGTTCTTCACTATCTTGGTCTCGTAAACAAGTCCTTCCTAGGTTCATTTAGGATCAAATAAAATACTTCATCCAAATTCCAAAAATTTATCATCCCATCCCACCAAACAACTTTAGAACTTTGGAAACATCATTTTAGACTTGGGAAATCATCAAAATCAAAATCACCTTGTTTAGTTAGGAGTATGGGAATGCATCCTTTCTCATACCTCTAGTTAAATTATCACCCCTTTGAGCAAGTTCATCTTAAGATAATATCTAACATCTTAGGTTTTACAAGTTCAATATCCAAATCAAACCAATCAAAATCAAACCCTAAGTCTAGCATTGATCCAAAATCCCTAAATGTCCAAACACCCATATTATTCACCCCTTTCATCCTTCATCTCATCATTGGTCCTAAATTCCTTAGAGGTCAACAAGGTCAAAACACAAGAAGAACATGGAATATAATCTTGATCCATGCATCATGATTAATCCAAATAAATTGAACTTTCAAAGCCTTACAATTTGATTGATTTTCAAAACTCACACTTATACAATCCATACATGGGATCATTACCTTCTACAAACATCAATAGTACAAATGTGAGTATGCCCAAATTGAATTTTGGAACACCTTTTCTGATGGTAGATTTAAATCCAAGTCCAAAACTACAATTCTATCAATCAAACAATTAATGCATGAGCCTTCAAATGAACAATGTCATCTCATCAAATCCCAACATGCCAAAAGTGAATATACCAAGAACAACTTTATGAAACATGAACATTTTGGATCCAAACTTGGTAAACTTTGGGATAGATATGTTTGCAAATCAAACAATTTTTTTCAAAGTCCAAACAAGATGTTAGAAACTTCATGTATTAATCCAAGTCAAGGTAACACATGCAAAATCAAAGTTACCTAAAACAAGGCAATGTGATTCCCAACATAAACAAGGTTCAATTTCAACCTATCATACCAAATCTGAACATCATCCCAAATCAAAACATTGTCCAAAATCAATTTGTCCATGATCCCATTGAAAAACCACAAGTATAAATCCCAAATCTGCTTGAACAACAACCAAATCAACTATATCAAGGGAGTCAAGATTGAAATCAAGATCAAATTGCTACACTTACCAAAATAGTTGAGTCATTGCACCAAGAGACATCTCCACCACCATTACCCATATCAACATCATTCCTTGGTTTAGGGCTTCCCCCTTTACCTAGCACCAATCACTCCATCTAAATCAATCCACATAACACCAATTAAGGCATCACATCAAATCCTTTGAATATACCATTGGCATTGCACCAACATATGGTATCTAATTAAATGACATCAATCTTGACAAATCAAAATACGGTCTCCTAAGGACTTATCACCTTGATCATTCTGACAATTCCTATCATCTTGATCACTCCAACCACCCCTATCACACTCATCATATCTCAAACCTTCACGATGACTCCAAACGTATCTCAATGACTTGTCACTACATCCAACACAATTCCAAATCCACCACCACTACCACCAAAACCAATTATAGCAATACAATATAACATTGCACTAAAAGCTCACCAGGCCTACCAAAAGGCCATCCAACAATATCTAGCCACACAACAAGCAATGCAAGCTCAACAAGCCTCTCAAGCTACCCAACAAACACAAGCACAAACACAAAAAATGATAACTATTGAGGATAACGATGAACATTCAACCACTGGTGATAGCATTGACAATCT
Organism: Sequoia sempervirens; assembly: GCA_007258455.2. Lineage (NCBI taxonomy): Eukaryota > Viridiplantae > Streptophyta > Pinopsida > Cupressales > Cupressaceae > Sequoia > Sequoia sempervirens. Next base: position 68,251,857 of record VDFB02000002.1, read on the forward strand.
CCCCACCACAATTGTTGAAAGCAATGATCAAGATATATCCATCAAAGAGCACATTGAAGATGTTTCTATCTCATTCGAAGATCAAATCAACATAGGTCAAGAGTCACTTTTCAATCATGATAAAAATCCACTAGCAATACTTGACAATGATCCAATTCAAGGAATGTCAACATCACTTAACCCTATGGTTGAAGACATTCACAATCTCTTTGCCACAATTGTTGAAAACAATGTTCAAGATCTCTCAATTAAGGAGCACACTGAAGATGTTTCTACTCCATCTGATGATCAACTCACCATACATCAAGAGTTACTTTTTAGTGATATATTTCAAGGAGTGTTAGAAGTATTTAATTCTATTGACATAATGCATGATCCATCGACCAATGATCATATTGAAAATGTCTCTACATTTCCTTATGATTTAGAGGACATATCTCAATATTTAATTCCAAAGCATGATCAAAATCTTTCACCAAAGTCTAGCAATGGTCCTTTCTAAGACATTTTGACCCCCTTTGACCTCATGGTTACAAATACTGAAGGAAACTTGAAATCAACACTTAAAGATATTCAACCACTTACCATGTCTAATGATGACATCCAAGAACCCCTTATAAGCAATCCATCCTTTGAAATTGACCCACGTGAAGAACTTGATCCAAAGTATGTCAAAAGCAATTATGAAATTAATCAAGATCAAGAATTTGTATCTCCAAGATACTACAATGATCTAATGGACAGTCTCCTATCTATACAAGATGTCACAAATGATGATCTTATCCACATACTACATACTCCATCTACCCATGAGATACTTTATGCAGATGGACACGTAGATGATATTCCTTTAGAACAGGATTCCTATACTTTTGACATTATAACACAAAAGAGCAAGTTATTGATTCCTATAGTCAAACTGAATTATCAACATTAGGATTAGATATATCCCAAATTCAGACTGAGAACATCATGTATGAATATATCTAGCATTATCCACTCATGGAAACATGTGAGATAGAATAGAATATTCTAGAGTTAGTAGAACAACAAATTCCAATAACATCATCTACGGTGGTCATTTATCTGAGAATGCATTCTAAACAAAAGCTCTCAAAATAGGTAAAATCAAAGCATGAAGGTACTACTACCACCATACTAGGGGAAACTTCCTCTAGTGTAAATGTCAAGATAGGGAGCACGAAGAATCTTTATGGTGAAACCATTGCCAATACTACAACCAGGCACATCATGAATCTTCATCCACCCATCAGCCCATCCATGAATTGGGACCAACTTCAAAAGAAATATTTGAATCAAAACACAATGAATGCTATCAAAGAAAGAGAATCTAAGAAGCATGATGGACAAATCAAACACATATGGATACCAAAGAATACAAAGAAAGATCATCCCTATCAAGCACCATCAGTAAAAGAACCTATGGGGAAAATTAAAAAAGGGAAAAGTATCCATCAAAGATGTCCACAAAAGAAAAAGCAGGCTTTTCAAGTGACATACAAAGTATATCAAATAGTTGGTCCTAATTCCACACACACTTTCGTAGCCACCCACCATTGCTCATCTTCCCAAGTTTGGAGAGTCAAAGATTCCAAGCTATCAACCAATCCATCTCCTACCCATAAACACACTCCATCCATGCCTCCACGTGTGATATCCAGTTCTCAAATTGACCATGTATTGGAAATGACCCTTCATCATAAGGATTTTGAAGGCACTCTATCCCAAGGTGTGCACAAAGATATAGTTAACCTTGGTATTAATAAAGCAGATCAAGAATCCCAAAAGTTGCATTCAAGTGCATGTATCTTAGCAAAGAAACTTCTTTAAGTAGGATATTGATGGCACATTTTGATAGGGGCACCTACATTAGCAACACCTTGTGATTTTGCATGAGCTTAAAATCTTTCAGAAAAATAAAAAAATAAAAAAATATGAAAATCCAAAAAAAATCAAAAAAAGGATTGAAAATAGTAAAGAGAAAAAATTGTTCTCTGGTGCTTTGGATAGGTATCATGATGAAAAACTAGAAAATAGGCATCATGAGTAGAATCTAGCATCGATGCGTGCCAGTTCAGATGAAAGCATCTCATCCCATCTATAATAAATTCAACATTCCATCCATCTCAGCCATAATAAATCCATTCATCCATGAACCATTTATTTAATCCATTTTCATCCATCTGCATCACTCATCCAATTTATCTTGATCTTGATGAAAGTTTGGGGCACACTTTACACTTGCTTACGGTAAACATCTTGACATGGTTCGTTTTCACTGATCCTATCTTATCCAACGTTATCTGAGCCATGAAACATTATCCAGATGAGCATTCTTTATATGAACACCTTATCTTATCACAAGATAATCCTTGGCATTCTTTGCATTCTTGCCATATCCATCCATCCATACACCTATCCAAGCATCCATCCATGGCATTACATACATTACTAGACACCGGCGGAAAATATTTACATCCTACTTTGGGAATAAATCTTGATCTATATCCTCAACTTATGTGGTGATCCAAACATTGGAAAATATGAAATCAAATTGGTCAAGCATCTATAATCCAAAAATCCAAATCACTAGCCCATGGCATATTTTGACAAGAATATGTTCCTTATTAGGCTTCATCTTTCATCTAACATCAATCCAAACAATCACTATTAGCCACATCTAATGTGTGCTTCAAACATCACACCAAATCATTCAAACAACTTTTTTCCAAATCAAGCTTCATCAATCCTGATCGATCAATATCCAATCAATCCATCATCTTGGGATATCCATCCTAATCCTTGTGTTGCTTAACACTATCCTTGCATTGTTGTGTATTCTCAATAATGTTATCATAAGCAATCCTGATCAATCTTGATCAATCCAATCCTTGCATTGTTGTGCATCCTCAACAATGTTATCATCATCAATCCATTTGATCAATCAACTTTAGCTTGGTTTTCAACAAAATCACAAAACAAGGCACTGATATCATCACACATATGCATATCCAAAGAAAGGATAAAGATGCACAAGGATAACAACAAACAATAAATGAGGGAAGAAAAAATTACTAACCCTAACCATATTTTTTGACGAAAGAAAGAACATTTAAGTGTACAAAACCATAACGCCAAACACCCATGTAAAATGACTTACATATTTCAGACAACAACAATTTTAACATAAACAATAAAAAAATCATTTATGCAAAATACCCATGCAAAACGACTTACAAATTGCACAAAACAACAGTTTTAAAACCCTCCAATCTCTTATAAAATGAATCTGAAGCCATGAATTTTTACCATAGTCTCCTCTCAAATGAACCAAGAAAATGAAGCAGATGATTTTTAGAATAGTCTACTATCAAACCAACACCACAATGGCTCTATTGACAATGCAACTTAATCAATATATTTTCTCGCACATTTCAAACTTTACTTTCCCACATTGCAACACCCATGTAAAATGACTTACGGATTCTGGAGAACAACAATTTTAATATAAACAATCAATAAATCATGTATGAAAAACACCCATGTAAAATTCCTTATAGATTGGGGAGAACAACAATTTCAAAACCCTTGATCTGCTATGAAACTGCCATGGAAATAGTCTGCTCTGAAACCAACACCACAATGGTTGTTTCGACAATACAACTTAAACAAATTATACTTTCCCACACTACAATATTCAATATTGCATTTACTTCGCCTGCCCATATTTACTCCATCTGTCCCAATCATACAACAACAACCGAATGATTAAACATTCCTACGAGAAAAAACTTAGGGTTCAGCTTCTGTGTATTGAGGACACCAACTCTACCACCCCCAACCCACATAAACACAAAGCTCCACATTTCCACAATAAAACTTGGTCTACTCATCATTGGTTAGGACATCTCCGGTGCCAGAAAATCCAATTCATGGCTAGGCTGATGAAATTCTCGGTGAAAACTTCAAACAAAATAGCCTATCGACTAAATACATATAGATATAAATAACTAAATGTTAAATTATATGAAGACTATGTGAATCTTGCATGGAATGTATTTTTAAGTACATTTTATGGCATGAAGCCACCAACATCCCCATTCATTAATGGGTGAAGTACACATCATATGGACTTGGGAATTAATGTGAAGTGAAGCAAGTAATAGAAAGACAAAGGTGATGGTGAAATGGTTCTTGATGACTCAAAATATGGAGATGAATCATTGTGAGAGAGTAATGAGTCCAAAAGGGCATGTAGAGAAATTTAGAGAAAAGAAGGGAAGCAAGAAAAGATTAAAAGCATAGATTTTCAGTTGAAGATTAAAAAATCACTTGTTGAAGTGGAATTTTTATGCAATTGGGCGAAATGTTCATAGGTTGAGTGAAATTAGCACGACTAGTTGGCCACGATGAGGAATTTCTACTACCACGGCCACTTTCGGTACAACGATAGTGGTGGCAGTTTTGCATGCTTCTGATCTTCTCCCAATGATAACAACAAGAAAACAAAGTGTTGATGCCAAATATGTATGGTAGTTGTACATGCTTTTGATCTTCTCCCAGTGATGCTTGAGCTAATTACAAAATGAACTGCTCTTTTAGAGGTTTTGTTCGAACCATAGACTTATGGGAAAATGTATGGCTTTATATTTCCCATTCACTTTAGTACTACCTACTTTATCCTCTAGACTCTATCCCACAAAATTCATAGCCCTACTGATACACGGTTTAAAAAATAAATTAAAAAAATTGATAAGTATGAGGTATTTTTCATAGCGTGTCAAATTGTGATATTGTTATCAAGATTCAACTTTTTAGTTTTACGAATCAAACTCATTGACCCATGTTTCATGAATATAATGACTTGACTCTTAAAACTACATAGTTGAATAACAATATCACAAAACACAATTGCTTAAAGTGGCTCAATTTTTCTGGAACATATTGTATGGGATGATGTATAGTGACTTGAAGTTGTCTTGAATGATTTTGGACCTTACACGTATGGAAATTTGAGTAGAAACCGGCCCCGGTAAATGACAAGACAGTGGGCTTGACGTTATCCCTCAATTACAAGGTGTGTCACTCAACCGTGAACAAGACGATTGCTACGCAGTGTTTGCAATTGAGACCTGATTCAGGACTACCCAGTCACTAGTGAGTTTATTTTGGTTGGTCTTATGTTTTTTCAATGGATTTTATAATGTAAATTGCAGTAATTTCTTCTTCATAACCTCAAAATTTGAATTATTTTGGCATCTTTTCAATATATGGGTATTGTTTTTAAATCTCAATATTTTAGACATCTATGTAAATAAGGGTTTGGGTTTTTTTTTTCTTTTTCTTTTGATGAATAGGTATATATATATTAAATATAAAGATAGAAATACATATTCATAAAAAAAGGTGGGTGGTAGAAAGGCACACCCCGAGAGTCACATGGGTAGAGCCTAGAAGTCTAGAGTTACATGGCCCAAGCCCAAAAAGTAAGAAATATTATGGTATTGTTTACATAAATTATGTTATTGTTTTCTCTATGGAAAAAGAGGTTAGTTTGTATTAGTATCAACCTTTCATCTTTGTGTATGGCTAGTAGCTTCTTGGATTAAGTGTATTTTGAAATAATGTGTATCTTTTAGGCCTAACTACATGGTTTAAACGTTGGCTCTATCCTTTAATATTTCTTGAGTATCAACTTAGACTTACTAGGGTTTAAAATTTTAGATTAGCTTTAGTTTTCGAGTAGGATAGACTCTTATCCATATTAGTTATTTTCAATAGAGATAATTTTATAGTGTAAGCCAATTCAACTTTAAACCAATGAATTTTTCTATTCAATCCTCATTGGACATAAACTATGAACAAAATTATGTTATAAACTTATCCATATCAGATCTATTTTCTTCATATAATTTTTAGATTAATCCTTTTGGCTCTATTTTCTATGAATAGAGATAGGAAATATTCTTAGACTTATAAAATTTCTTATTGTGAATAGAGAAGTGTTATTTTCTTAACCTTTTAGGCTTTACTATTGTGAACAAATATGTGATATTTTCTTAACTTTATTGACCTTGTTCAATGAATACATTTCAGTAACTACTTTATCTATTTGAGTTTATATAGAAAATTATTGTCTTTGAAACATGTTAGAAACCAAGATTAGACATGCAAACCAAAAAAACCTTCCACAAAATAGAAAAATAGAAAAAGCAAGAGCTTTGCATGAAGATGTGCAAATAATATTATTCAAGAATTCACAATTACATGAGATGATTTTCTTTATAAAAGAAAGCATGCACAACCCTAATCTTATATTGAGCAACAAGATAGATGAACAAGATAAGGATGACAATAATTAACCTAGGAATTAAAATATTACCTAAGTAAACTTATGCAAGTGTAATAATTAATTAATTACACTAACACCCCCCATAAGCACAACTTAAAGAGACTATAAAAGCAAGCACCTAAAACTAAGATGAATGCATGAAAGTATGAATGGGTCCCAACAACAAAGCCTGATCAGGTACCCATGTACAAATGCAATAATGAGGTAGAGAAGAAAAACCCAGTGGGACAAAACCCCCCTACAATGAGATGACTGTTGCAAAGAAGCACTGGAAGAACATTGTGGACTAACACTAGAACCAAAATCTAGCAAGCAAGGAAAGATATTTTTGTCTACAAGAAACTGTATGAGAGTCACTAGAGGACTCAAGGAGAATCATAATAATACAACAATAGACCTGACGCCACAAAACACTAAAAAACTTGCAAATTGGAACAACCCTGGAATTTGTGAAGCAACAATAGATGGTATGATGATAGAATCTAGAAACTGTGTATCTCGATGTCAATGCCAAACTAAGACTAAAAATTTTCCATGGGAAGAAGTTCCATAAAGACTTTGGAACATTTACCATAAAAACATGGCCCTCAAACTAAGATGGATCTAAACCAATGTATATCAATAACCATAGGCTCCCAATCTGAAGTTTGAACTGATGTGAATCTGATATGTGTCAAGCTAGAGAAAGATGTGGCCAACAAAAACTAAGAAGCTAGATATAACCCATGTGAGTTGTCAAAAAATCAAGATAAGATCAAAGTGCATGCACACTCTAATTATATTATTATGGAAGAAACCCCCCTGATGGAACTTTATCTCAATTAATTTATTACGATAACCCAAGTAATCTCCAAAACACCCATCGAAACAAATTTGGAATAATGATGAACTTGGGATAGATACAAGAATAATTTGCAAGTTCTTGAGAAGAGTGGAACCATATCTGATACTAGACCAAGTCGAGGAGGACAAGTCCACAATCATGCACCCGAGGTACCCTGCGGTTGCCAACCTGCCAATACCGTCAATCGACTGGGATGAACAAGAGGTTGATGATCTGGACACCATCACCCAGCCAATCATAACTCACACTAGGGAGTGGATCGATGGACAGGTGGCATATCTAAAGCAGCAAGGCGTAGTCCTGACCTATGAAGGGCTCAAAAGCAAGCCAAGTGCCACGGAGGATGTTGCTACCACCACGTCAACTGGTGAAACCTCCAAGTCTCCTCTAGTCACTAGATCCCAGAAAAAGAAAGGGACAAAGACCATGTAGTCTCCAGATCCCAAGGAACAAGTGAAGAAAGAAACGAGAGGCTCATCTCCCAAAAGGCTTAAGCAGGTAGTGGGTACAACAGAATTGCAACCTCCATTAGCTCTCCCTACCCCTCCTATGGTTGCCTCATCTCCGTCGGCGGTGGACATTTCTATCCATCTTGCCCCTTTGCCCCCAGCCAGGTCAGTAATTAACGTTGACTCCTCTTCCGGCATGACCACTCCCCCTTCTTCTGCTGCCATGTCACCAATTACATCACTCCCTCTAGCAACGATAACATCGCCTATTCCTGCTACCACTATGCCTGAGGCTCTTACAAGACATGTGCAAAACCTCCCCCCTGAGCTCTCCCAAATCTTAATGGATCCAACTCTCCAAGTAGCCCTTGCCCAAGTCCTTGTGACTGCTCAGCCTTCACAACTGCCGACAGGGCTGCCAGCTATGGAAGCCACAATGTAGATCTCAAAAGAGTTGGAGGAATGAGAATAGGAGGCCTCAAAGTCTATCAAGGAGGAGGCCGATGAGTATCACGAGCACCCTGAGTATGAGCACCGAACCATCGACAGGGTGGTCTATGAGGAGGAGATAGGCTCTTCTGAGAGTGGGGATGAAGAGGGTGTCTCAGGTGCTAAGGAAATCATCCAGACATTCAATGAGGACCTTGAGGAGGAGGTGGCGTGGCAGTTGAAGGATGTTGGGGTGGAGGCAGGGGAGTCACCCCATGGTGAGGAGGGGCAGCCACCGGAAGAGCAACAAACAAAGGATCTATCTGAGGTTGAGACCCATGTTGCCAAGAGCCCTGAAGCCGAGGCTATCGAGGAGAAGAAAGAAGAAGAGGCAGGGAAAGAAGAATGTCCCATCCAGTAGCCATCCACCAAGTTGCATGTCAAATGCCTCATTTTCATTCATGACTCTGACGAAGAGGAGGCTACCCAAAAGAAAGGAGAACCCAAAAAGGAAAAGGAAAATAAGGCCTTGCCTTTGACTAAGAAGGGCAAGGGTAGCCATGATTCACCCAAGGATAAGCCTGCTATGCCCAGGTGGTTAGAAAGGTAACTTGAGAAAATGACCCCAGTGCTAAAGGACCCAAGGGCAAGGTTGGAGGCCATCTTGGCTCCATCCCAGATCATGACGAAGAAGGAGAAGAAGCCCAAGGTTTGATCCAAGATAATAATGGATGCTTTCGGCTCCCGAGCAGCATAGATTACAATGCCTACTGTTGGCCAGAAAGGGGTGAGTTACAATATCTCCACCATTGACTTGGGGACAGCAACCAGAGAGCAAAAGGTCGAGCACCTGGAGGAGTCGGTGGATATGGTGGTGCACCTGATAAAGTAGGACAAAGTCTCCAAGGATGAGCTCAAGGCACAGGTCGTAACATTAACAGATTACATACAACAATGGTCCTCAGTGGATGACCTGCCCACTACATCCATGATTGCACTGCAATTGTTTTCCAAGGAGCAAATAGACAAAATGAAAAGAAGGAAGAACTTGGAGAAAACCACTGAGGACTGGCTCTGATAGGTTGCATACATTAGAAACATGGGAATCAGTAGGGCTATGCGGATGACCAACAAGTTCTTAGACTTGATACAATCTCTAGAGAGCACGAAGAGGCTCTGCACCAATTTCCCCGCAACCTACGACTCCACCTTCCCAAAGATCAAAGCTATCCTTCAGATGCTTGAGGCCACATGGGAGGAGAAGCTAGAGCTAAAAAAAGAAGATCACTCGCTAGTTGATGTGTGGCACAGAGACCTCAACAACCAGAAGGAGAGGTTGGAGCAAATCTTGAGCAGAGTGGATCCAGATATTAAGTGGATCAAGGAAATTTGGGTAGAATGCGCCCGATATCTTAAGCTGATGATGGGCTATGATATGCCCATTGTGCAAATGGATCCCGAAAAGATCAAGCCATACTTCCAGGAGAAGATGAAGGATGGGACAGCTGGAGAAATTATGACGGAGTTCTTGAGTTTTGCTGCCCGCGCCTTCAACCAATTAGAGTTGTTTAGGGACCAAGGCTCAAAGTATGATGATGATTGGAAAAGGCTGGAAGAGAATGCTAAGGAATGGAGCTACCAGGCATTGCGATATGAAATCCTCAAAATCGACAGGCTCCAGGCCGTCATCCTCAAGTATATAGAACATACAACTTCTGAGGAGTAGAAGGACAGCCCAGCCCAAGATGAAGACCTTCTTGACGAGTAGCTAGAACAAAGTAAACAGCAATCCACTAAAGGACAAAAGAGCTATAGTGCTATTCACTAGAGGACGAAATAGGGAAAAGACGAAAATGTAATTTTTAATTGAGATCTATTTGGGGGTAGGTGAAACCCTATTTTGTAATGAATCTTGGCCACACAATGAGAATGAATCTTGGCCATTCATGTAACTTTTTGAAAACTATAAATAGGGCACTCCTCTCATTTGCAAAGAGAGAGTTGAGTTGTTGTAAAGACATGCTGCAGAAATTTATAAGAAATAGCATTGACTTGGTGTATTTAATTGGTTTCTCCCATGTTGCTTGATTCATTCTGCAATGTTAGAAGTTTGACTTAGATCTTGTTGCTATTTAGTTAGCTGTTTTCTTTCTTTGGATAAATCTTAGGAATGTTGTTGGGTGATTGTGAAAATTCTTGCCTTGTCGATGATTCGTTAGTCCATACTTTTTGTTGTTTGCTGATGGTAGCTAGTTGTGCAAAGTTAGCCTGGACTTGATTTTAAAGCTGCTCCAAACATTTATTTTTGATTCATGCATGTATGTGGTGGATGAAGGATGAAATATCTGCAACCATTAGAAGATAGCACAATTTCCATGATACTGTGAAATCCTTGGTTAAGTGGGATATTGTTTTAAGAAATTGTCCATTGCAGGAACTCCATTGTCACTATTCATAGCAAGCTTCAGACTTAGGAAGTTTTCCTCCCTTTCACCCTTTTCCTTTTCTTTAGTAACTGACCTATGCTATGGTTCATTGTACATTGTAAAGCCAAATCCAACAACTAAACGGAGTCCAAGATTGTTGTTTGAACCTATAGCTGGTGCATAACAACTTTCCATCCTAAGAATTCCATTTCAAGATCCAACTTCCATGCTTTGTGTCCTTGCTTTGTATTTTCTGTAAGACCGCCTTGTGATTCCATCAAATCACATCAAACTACTGAGGTATCTAAGCATTGTCATGACCTAACACCCAAGAAACCTTGGGATAGTGTTCTGCAATCCAATTGTGGAAGATTGTCTTTCAAGAGAGGTAATACACCTACATATTACCTATGTTGATAAGTGCATAAAAACACCATCAACACCACCCTAGCAATAAACATTTCTTTAACATGTGTTAGATTTTTTAGCAATAATGGTTCTGGGCCTCGGTCCATGCCATTTGCAGAGCTAAAGCGGTGGGTGCCTTTTTAAAAATAGAATCTTACAAATGTTGTTGACCCAAACATATGAGTGCACATCTCTATGTATCTTTCTCTACATATCTAACAAATAGAAAGGTTTGACAATGCATCTATGCAGTGCCAAAATTGTTTCACCATAAAAAGGTAGCAATCTTTGAATATTTCTTTCAAGCATTGTTGTTGGCCTGATGCAGCAGGGGGATTGCTCTAAGATTGTCTATAAGGGGTGGAATCTACCATTTCCAATGGGTACTATGACAAAATATTGGTAGTAGACAAAGCAATAGTTTTACACGATGTACCTAACCTTTGATCCCTGTATTTTGTATGACGCTTCACACAAATTTCCTCTCTATGTTGGCTATAGTACAAATGATTCCTAATGCAGGAGCACCCAACTATCTTCATGAAAATTTGATCCAATTGTCAATTGTAAGGTTATTTTAGATTATTTGGTCTTTAGGTGGGTCAATATAGTCACTTGGACCATCATAGTGCGTCAATATGCTCATTTTTGTAAAGTGTTTTGAATATTGCCAAAATGATACATAAAGTTGCATAATATGTAAAGGTAGGTTTTAGAAGGGCTTAGTGTTTGTAGGGTCTTGATTATGGTAAATAAGGTCTTATTAGACCATTTGGGGTGTACTAAGTCATTTTGTGGTCATTAAGGGAGTTTTTGAGGTTAAAGTTGCAAAATTAACAATGTTGGAAATAGTTGTCAATGCAAGAAATGAAAAGTTGTAAAAATTGCACTTTAGGAAGTCCAACAGTCTTGAGAGCCCAAAAGGAAGGATGAACCATTGGGATGATTTGTTTTGTGTTTAAAAGGGTTGTGGAACCTCAAACAAGAGGTTAGAAAGAATTGTAATAAAGATTCAATAACAAGAATTCCCAAATTCACAGTCAAATCTATATTTTTGTATCCATTCTTTTAATCTTGTTGGTGTAATTAAAAGTGTTGTACCTTGTCCTAGGTCATTATTACACCTTAGTTAAGTTTACTTAGGGACCACATAGGAGGTAGTTGGATAATTTCCACTTTTGGTGGACTTGACATGTCATTACTTTATCACTTCCACCTTTTGTGGACACATCATGTGATTATCTTTCCACCTTTCGTGGCACCTGATTATCACATTATCACTTTTACACTTTAGGTGGAGTGATAGATTTTTAGAGTTGTCTCATGTCATAAGATTACGACACTTGTCATAATCTTATGCCCTTTTATGTTCTCACCTTGGCTATATAACCAAGGGGTCCCCTATGTACATTTTCTCATTCCATCATATTTGCATTCATTTAAAAATATAGTCTATTATTGTCATATTGTTTCTATCTCTCTCATGCTTGTACTTTCTATTAGGCCTGTAGATCTTAGGTGGCTACCTTGATAGCCAATCCTTACATAGTAGATCAGAGCCATTGGAGTGCCTTTAGATTGTTATTTTTGAAAGATTCTAGGGGGTTCTATTTTTGGCCTTGTATTGCAGGTGCTTTTTGGGAGCTTGGTGCATCATATTTGAGCTCATCATTGTATTTAGAGTGTTTGAGATAGTCAGATTTGTCTTTTGTTTCAACCTAGTTGGACATTGGAGGCCAAATCTGCATAGGTTTCAAGTTGGGTGTTGGTTGCTTGATTCAAAAGGTAGACACATTTTCAGAGCATTTTGGGTCAAAAAAACCCTACCATCACGTCTAGGAGGCCTGAAAACCTCAAGATTGACTATCAATTTGTCAATTTTGGACATTGTCAGTTGCAAGCTGAGGCAAAAAAAAATTGCCCAAAGGCCGTACGAAACTCCAGATCAGTAAATTTTTTATTTTCACAAAAACATATTTCAATAAAATATTTTCTATAATTTTTTCAAAATATTGGGGAAAATTTCATTGTTGGGGAGGTATATTCCAAATGTCGACATCGGCATTATCATTTGTCTATAGATCCACTGAATATTCCTTTGACAATGTCAGATCTGTACCATATGTGGCAAGCTCTTTCATCCAGCATACCTAGTCTTCCATTTGGTGGGTATTTTGAAGTAATCAATATCATACATCATCTCTACTAGTTAGATTTGTTGGCAAAGATCAACGTAAAAACCGTGGTCAGCGTCCTTGAAGATCTGAGCACTATCGAGCTTTTGTCTTTTGCCAAGCCTATGGATTTTACTATCATTAGTTATTCACAAGCAATATTGGATCAGGATCTTCTTTGTCCTTGAATCAGCTCCTTTCAACCAAAAAATTCCCCTTCTAGTTGATCTCGAGTATGGCTAGCTCTACATTGGTGGCCATACGTGTATCAAAGTTGGTGTATTTCTCAAATCGGCAGTGAGATCCTCTTCAATCCTCATTGCTGGCAATCTTTTTTCGATTTGTCTTAGCATACCCAACCAGCAGTACCTAGTTTGACACTTGTGAAATAGATCACTAGGGTTTGGTCTGCGTACCTCTCTACCATTGGACAGATTTGTCAAATCCAAACACTATGAAGTTGGCATCTCAGTTTGGTGTTGTCAGCTTGGTACGAAGTATTAATATAGTGAAGGTTTGATTATTGATCAATAGTTTTATCTACATATATAATAAAGCTTGGTTTATTCAAAAATTTTGTATAATATTTGAGGCTGATGGTGCAAGAATTGTAAAAGGCCGACATTTAGTGATAAGCTCGTGGGGTGGGGTGGCCACCGGGGCACCACCCCTGCTTCGCCCACTCGCTCCCTATGGCAGGGGTAATATTCTTTTAATTTTGAATAAGGGGTGGTAATAAGGATGACCTAGGGCCAGATTTTTTGACCCAATTAGTAATGTATTTTTACACTCAATTAGTGTTCAAAGGTCCTCTTTTAGGCCTTTTTTTGTTTTTGCATAACTTTTGCTCCATATGGCAAAATTTTGCAACTGAAATATCATCGAAAAGGTGGTGATCTCAAATTTCTAGTTGTACTAATGTTTCTTCATAATTTTGTTATTTGGCTACATTTTTTCTCATCGAAGTTTGAAGGTCCAGTTGCACTCCCAAGCTTTTTAGAGTTTCTCATGCAATTTTCCATCTTGATCATGGTTGTAGTAGTTCTCCTCTTTGTAATGTTGTAAATGCACTAAAATAAAGTGCCACAATCTACTATTTTAGTGTACTTTTTCATGTATTGTATGCTTCTTTGGGTTGATCTATGTATCTAGTTTTAGTTCCTATATACTCAGGGAATGCAGCAATTGGTTACCCATGCATTTTGTTGAGATGGACTAGTCACCATATAGACACTCCTATTTTTGAAGCACTCTACCTATCTTTGGAAGTTTGGTTCTACATCTAGAGACTTGGTGCATGGCTCCAGTGAGACTTTGATTGTACAATTTGTGCATGGCTCCAGTGAGACATAAATTGTACCAATCTGCTATTGATGGGCATTCAGTTGATGCTCATGTAGTTGTCTTCTTGGTTTTGACCTTTTTCATATTGTAGTGTGGATTCATCTACAATTCTTCATCAAAATATTCTATAGTTACTCTTGAGTTGACAGATTCAGCTCAGTCACCAATTATGTGGCATCTTCTGTAGTTGTACCTGATTCTTTCTTCAGTACTTGTCACCATTTGGAATTTATTTTGGAAACAACATTTGGAGGACTCGTCATCATCCTTGGTTCACTCTACATTAGTCTTCACATTGCTCTACAATTTTTCAGTTAAGATTGGGAACTCTTGGCATTGTGACATTTGAGCAGTGACTTTCCATTAAGAGGGTGTTGCATGGACTATCTTCATTCTTTCTTATGGTGGGGGACTTTTTCCTCACTCAAGGTTTTATCCTTCCTAAAGCATGTTTCTTGTTTTTTTTCTCTCTTTTGTGGAGGATTTTTATCCCACGTGGTTTTCCCCTTTTCTCCGCTTTATGAGAGATTGCATTGCATTTGTACATGGGTACCTAACATGGCCTAGTAGTTGGGACCCATCTTGCATTATTTACATTTGTGTACATTCTCCCTAAGTTACGCTTAAGGGGGGGTGTTAGTGTAATTAAAAGTGTTGTACCTTTTCCTAGGTCATTATTACACCTTAGTTAAGTTTACTTAGGGACCGAATAGGAGGTCGTTGGAGAATTTCAACTTTTGGTGGACTTGACATGTCATTACTTTATCACTTCCACCTTTGTTGGACACATCATGTGATTATTTTCCCACCTTTTGTGGGTGATCCACCTTTGGTGGTGATTATCACATTATCACTTTTCCACTTTAGGTGGAGTGATAGCTTTTCATAGTTGTCTCATGTCATAATCTTATTCCCTTCTATATTCTCACCTTGGCTATATAACCAAGGGGTCCCCCATGAACATTTTCTCATTCCATCATATTTTCATTCATTGATAAGAAGAGACTTTGTGAGAATTTAGTGAGCTTGTGCACACAATTTTCAAAGTTTTGGAGGTGGTTTTAGAGTTATATGTGATTGGGAGCCATCAAAACTAGCAAACCATACCCTTTATGGTGGAATTTTGAGGGGTTCTTCGAGCAGTAGGTAAATGAGAGTTTAGGGTTCTAAAACGTATTGAATCAGGATTTTTTTCATCTATTACTAAGATTTGAGTGATTATTCAAGTTCAATGAAGGATTTGAAGGGAACTTTCTTTGAAAAATAAGCCTAATTGGTCTATTATGACAACATTTCCTTGGGGTTATGAGTGATTTGTTTCAAAGGAGTTGATAGTTGTTTTGATATATGTTTAGTATGGCCTTGAAGGGTATTAAAAATAGTAAAGTGTTAGGTTGTGGAGCAAACCATTGAGAAGAAAAGTTAAGGAAACTCAGTTTATAGACCTAGTAGAGAAGGCAAAGTCAAACCAAGAAAGTTGGTTCTTGAGGTTTGAGAGATAGGTGTTCTAACTTGTTTGGTTTTTAATCAAGTGAATACCATCTTACCTTGCATTATTTTTGTTTTTGTATTTTACCCTTTTCTCAATTCAGCAAGTGATTGTGGTGTAGGAGCACCCTAACCAAATTTTCCTCCATGTGGAATGTTTTGAAAATTGATCCAAATTGATGTTTTACCTTGTAATAAGGATGATTTAAGTCATTACTTATGTGTCTAGGTGATTAGGAGGTTATTTGAATATTAAATGCAAAAGACGCCAATGTATGCAAAGAGAAAGCTATTACAAATTACAAAATTGTAAAAGTGTAAAAGTGCAAACAAAGAAGGTGAAGAGACACATTTGTCTTAGGTCATTCCAAGTTGGCTAGAAACTGAAAGGTCACATGTAAATTCCTATAAAAGGCCTTGTAACTAATGGAGAAGGTGTGGGTGATTGTAGGAGTGCAATTGAATGAATAAAATCATTGTTTTAGGGAGTTTTCTATAGAATTATTCTATGTTTCCAGGCTCTACAGGGCTTTGTACGGGTTGGAAAGCATGATTAAATGGTTTTTAGTGGTAATAGGCTCAATCACCTTCCAAACTTAATTTTTTTTAATGTGAATTGGTTTCATTTTGAGCAAGATGTTTGTAATTTCTTGAAAACCGGTGAAACCCTAGTTTAGGGTAAACAACATGCAATCAAAATTAAGTTTCTCTCATTTTACTTGGTGGAAAATCTTAAAATTTGGCATATAGGCTTGTTTTTGTATACTCTTCCACATTCCAAAGTTTTAATCCTAAAGATAATGGTTGGAAAAAGAAACAATGAAGCCCTAGTGTTGTTTTTGTACAAGGATCTGGTAACTTCCTGAGAATAGTGAGAATTCATGAGCTTTTAATAGGGTTTTTGATTTCCTCTTGAGCATAGTTGGTTAGAACAGTGTTTTGGGTGTATGGTGATCTCATTTTTTTTATGACTTGATGAAATCATATGGTTGTGAGACATTGTATTGGATTGTCCTATTAAGTAGACTGGTAAAACAAGGTTTTATGGAGTAAGCACTTAGGATTTGTAAAATATGTATGTAAGTGGACTTATGATGGACCTTTAAGCTTTAATGGACTAATATTGATGTTTTTGAAACATTGTTCAAGAGAATTTGGTTGTGGAATCATCATATCCAATAAACCTCATTTGGGTGTGAAGGCCTAATCCAGGCTAAGACAGTCATTATTGAAACAAATGTTCTAAAGGACCTAATGTCCATTTTTTAATATGTTCAAAACCAGGTTAATAGGTGTCTAAATATGTGATTTTTTTGGAGTTTTAGTGTATATTTTGAGATTAAACTTCTGAAAGTCCCTTGTGGATGGCTACAAGCGGTGACAATAGTTTGATAATGAATAGAGTTTAGAAATGTTAAATTTATGTCTTGAGGGTTTTGGACGACCAAAAACTATTATGGTAACCCTATGGAGATTGAATTGAGGCTTGGAACCATTGTGTATACATTAGAACATAAAATGGGCATTGAGTGACATTTTTACTCATAAGGGTAATCATAAAGAATTAATGGAATATGGAAAGGAAGATTAATGTAATGGGTTGTTTTGTTGAATTTAACGTTCTTGATGAATGCTAAATACAATGGTGGCCATGCTTGAGTTTTTTCTTGAATGAGTTAATGCATTGAAGGGTGTACTAATGAAGATTTTTGAATTCTTGTAACGTGAATTAAGGTTTGTACAGTTTGTCAAGGCCTAGACATGATAAACTCATGTGAATGAAGGTACTTTGATGGATATAATGAACATTTGGAGCTCTGAATGCAAATTGGAGTGTTTGAATTAAGTTATTGTGAGTGAGTTTTTTTCTTCCTTTGATCTTCCATCAAATTGGGTTGTGGAACTTGAATGTACTTACATAGCCTAGGAGTATACATACAAGCTCATCCATATTAGCATATATGAATATACATTTATAACCATAGATATATTTAAAGTAGTACTTACACATAAACATGTAACAAAATATATATGTGTATCCATGTGTATATAAAAGTATATGTATGGATGATCACAGGTATGTACAGGATCTTCATGGAAAAATAGGCCCTTAAGTAGCTAAATATTTAGAAAAATCAGAGTTAGGAAACTTGAAGTAAAAATTTGAATAAGTTATCCATATTATTTTAAAAATATGTAAGAATAGGGTATGTGTAGGATCATGATAGGCCAAAAGGGGGCGATATTATGGGTATGTGTAGGGTATGTGGCTGACAACTTTTTTTTTACCCAAAATTGATGAAACAAAAAGGGTTTTTAAAGGGGATTATCATCTCTCCACCAATATAAATTATGATTTAGTTTGAATTTAATAAATAATTATTATTCATTTTCTATTTGAATTATGACTAAAGTCCTAATAGATTAGTTGATTGAAAAACATCTATAGCTTTCAAATGGTAACACATTTTTTGAATCCAAAATATGTGTCACATTCTATGCTTTGCATACAAGAGGATTTTAAAAAAAATTGAATTTCATGAAGTTTTGACCAAGTTAAGGTGATAAGACATACGAGTTTTTATACTTTTTAAAAGTTGTAATTATAAAAAAATTCATAATTAATTATTTACTTGGAAAAAAATTACAAAAAAATATGCATCATATTAGGACATGAGTCCTCTACTTATATCTAAAATATTATAAAAAAATATTATCATTTTATTGTGGTTAGGGGTATGTGCAAGATCATGATGGGCCAAAAAGTTGCAATATGATGGGTATGTGGCTGACGACTATTTTTTTTATCCAAAATTGATGAAACGAAAAGGGTTTTTAAAGAAGATCCTTAGCTTTCCATCGATATAAATTATTCTTTACTTTAAGTTTAATAAGTAATTATTATTCATTTTCTATTAAAATTATGACTAAAGTCCCGATTGATAGGATGATTGAAAAACATCTATAGCTTTCAAATGGTATCACAATTTTTTAATCCAAAATATGCATCACATTGGGGCATGAGTCCTCTACTTATATCTAAAATCTTATAAAAAAATATTATCATTTTTTTTGGGTTAGGGTGGTTAGAAATATGCCTACTTCTTATTTTTTCCTTGAAATTTAAGTACCACTACATTGAAATTTAAATTTTTTACCAAATAGATTTTTTTTGAAAAAAAAAACCTAGTAGTTTAGAAACTACATTCTAATCTTACATATTTTTGAAATAATATAGATAACTTATTCAAATTTTTATGTCAAACTACCTAACTCTAATTTTTCTAATTTTTTTGCAATTTAAGGGCCTATTTTTTCCATGATGATCTTGCACATACCCTTTGGGTGCTCAAACATTCAGCTACTTCTTATTTTTTCCCTAGAACTTAAGTGCTACTACATTGAAATTTCAAATTTTTACCAAATAGATTTTTTTTTAAATAAACCTAGTAGTTTAGAAACTACATTCAATTTTCTATAGATTATATTTTTACATATTTTTGGCATAATATAGATAACTTATTCAAATTTTTACATCAAGTTGCGTAACTCTGATTTCTTTAAATTTTTCGCCAGTTAAGGGCCTATTTTTTCAATGATGATCCTACATATACCCAATAAAATATCTAGAAAATTGAATGTAATTCCTAAACTAATAGGGTTATTTATTTATTTTAAAATCTATTTGGTGAAAATTTGAAATTTCAATGCAATAGTATGTAAATTTCAGGGAAAAAATAAGTAGGTGTTTTTCTAACAACCCTAACAACAATAAAATGATAATATTTTTTTATAATATTTTATATATAAGTAGAGGACTCATGTCTCGATGTAATGCATATTTTTTTGTAATTTTTTTCCAAGTAAATAATTAATTATGATTTTTTTTACTATTCTGGGTGACCTGGGAATGAAGTGTACCTCTAGATTATGGGCTGGTTCCCCTTAAGATAACTTGAAAATACTAAAAACAAATAAGAAGGAAAAGAGTAAGAAGGATATGCTTGAAATTTAAAACCTATCACTAATAGGTGGTACACCAAAGATAAAAATTTGACAAGGCTGTTGAAACTCACAAAAATATCAATAAAGCTAAACAATCTCATAACATAGATATTTATGTCTACAAAAATGATTCTATGTAAGGTTCTAACTATTCTAATGCTTAAACATAAGTAAAACAATGATGTTTTCATAGATATAAATGTAATAGAAAGAGATCACTAAAATAAACCTGCACTATGACATAATATTCTTTGCATCTAGTATTGAAGGAATCTAATAGAATAAAATATTAGGGTATGTGCAGGATCATGATGGGCCAAAAAGTGGCAATATTATGGGTATTTGTAGGGTATGTAGCTAAGAACTTTTTTTTACCCAAAATTGATGAAACGAAAAGGGTTTTTAGAGGAGATTCTCAACTTTCCACCAATATAAATTATCCTTTAATTTGAATTTAATAAATAATTATTATTCATTTTCTATAAGAATTATGACTAAAGTCCTGATCGATAGGCTGATTGAAAAACATCTATAACTTTCAAACGGTATCACATTTTTTTAATCTAAAACACGTGTCACATTCTATGCTTCACATACTATAGGATTAAAAAAAGAAAAATTAAATTTCATGAAGTTTTGACCAAGTTAAGGTGGTCAGACATACAAGTTTTTTATATTTTTAAAAAGTTGTAATAAAAAATTCATAATTAATTATTTACTTGGAAAAAAAAATACAAAAAAAATATGCATCACATTCAGACATGAGTCCTCTACTTATGTATAAAATCTGATAAAAAAATATTACCATTTTATTATGGTTAGGGTGGTCAGACAGACACCTACTTATTTTTTCCCTGAAATTTAAGTACTACTGCATTGAAATTTCAATTTTTACCAAATAGATTTTATTTATTTTTAAATAAACCTAGTAGTTTAGAAACTACATTCAATTTTCTAGAGATTATATTCTTACATATTTTTTAAATAATATAGATAACTTATTCAAATTTTTACATGAAGTTGCCTAACACTGATTTTTCTAAATTTTTTGCCACTTAAGGGCCTATTCTTTTCATGATGATCCTGCACATACCCATTACACATAATTTTATCATGCAATTCACAACCAATACTAAAACAACAAAGAAAATAAGTGAAGGAAATGACTTTCTATTGAGAAAAATAAAGAGTCTTTGTATTACAAATCTATAGTATTCATAAAAAAATGAGTTACAAAGTCTTAATAATGCTCTCCTAGCAATCTTTTAACCAAGAACTCCCCCTCTCCCCCATCTTATGGCCTTGAAATCCTTCTTTATAGAAACAAAAGGAGAAACAAGCATCAGATGAAAAGAGGGCACATGTCGCCTGCCCATTGGACTGCCATGCATGGCATTTAATGCAGGAGGACTATTACAAATACCACCATTAATTCACAACCCTCGTCTTTGATCCCAAGAATTTTTCCAGAGTCGGTTGTGTACTTAGAAGGCATGGGCACCTACGTTGATTCTAACTCAGCAAGACAAGTCTCATCTACCATTAAGTCTTGTGGCTAACAATGGTGATCTCGACACCACTCCTAGAGTTGCCTTAAATACCCTATCAGACAATCGAGCCTTAACATTTATGTTGATCCACTTGGCTAGCAGACATCTCATCCACCATTAAGTCTCGTGGCTGACATACTGACCTTGGGCGATCATGCACTTAGGAATCCTGCTCATTGGACCACCCCATAGTGTTCAAGTTGCCGAAACCCTAATTTGTCTTGCCAATGGGAGTTGTCGACAAGACATATCTATCATTGACATCGGGAGACCTACTAGCGATAGACTCTATCACTGACTATTCTGGCATTCAGCATGATGTCTCATTGATAGCCCTATTCTCATTGATGTTTTGACCCTCCTCCATTCGGTTTACTTGGTCAATCGCCAGCCCTAATGATTAAGCATCAAGCACCTTTTTTGCATGATTATAACATCATCGTCGATTTAAAGCACATGATTCCCTTGACTGCCTTAGTAACTAGGTATTTAGTACACATCCCATGCTCCTAATGGTAGTTAAAGACCTTCCACCTTGATTTAGCAAGCTTGCGAGGAATGGATGTGATCACCCACCTATTTTACTAACAATCGTTGACCCAGTCAAAACAAGAAACAAGACTAGAGCTGGAACCGGAATGGAAACTAAAACCAAAACTAACCAACATTTCCAAGTTCATCCCACATTCCCATTTTTCCTCCACCAAAGTAAATAATCCCCAAACAAAAGAAAGCAAAGCAGGATCAGAACGAAAACTAATCCCAAGTGAAATACAGTGGGGGCGAAATCAGAACAGAAATGAGACCATGAAACTTTTCCAAGTTCAATTTCGGTTACAGTCCCAGCTCTACCTTTGATAATACACAAGAAAAAGGAAGAAATAAAAACACAAAGAAGATCAAAGAGAAGGAAACATCCCTCGATCACCGGCAATGAAAAAAGAAAAGAAAAGAAGAACGTGTGGAGCCGAGACCAGAACTAGAACAGAAATAGGAACTGGAACTTTGGAAAAGTACCAATGTTCGGTTTTGGTCTACATCCTAGGTCTGCCAAAACAAAGAAAATGCCCAAGGAAGGAAAAGAAAACAAAATACCAAAGGACAACAAAATGCCAACGGGATTGGAACAAAAACCGATCTTGGGCAAAAACTAGCTAGGGGCGGAAGCGGAACAGAAACGAGACCCTAAAACTTTTCCAAGTTCAAGTTTGGTTCCAGTTCTGACCCCACCTTTGACAACACACAAAGAAAAAATGGGAAAATAGCAAGAAAAAGAAACAAAGGAAAAAACCACCCCAGGGCCAAATGAAAGATCAAAAGAAAACAAATGCACAAAAGCGTGGAACCAAAAATGGAACTGGAACAAAAATGGAAATTGGAACTTTGGAAAAGTTCCAATGCTCGGTTTCGGTTCCCACTCTGCATTTGATAGAAAAAAATAAGAGGGGCCAAGGAAAACAAAATAGAAAGGGGGTGTTGTGCCCTCAGCACACACGCCTCGTTTCGAATGGGGACCATTTTTTTTCTTTTGCCTTGTTGGGTCATTTTGCCACTGCCTCATTTTGCATGCCACCCTTTTTGGTGTCTCAGATGGTCAATATCGCTTCAAAGTCCCACCATAAGTTGACCATGCCCTGCCCCTTTAATTTTGTCATGTTTTGGTGCCTTGCGGGGTCTCTTTGGTGGATTGCCCTCCCAATGGCTCTGGCCCCCCTGGGGCCCGGCCATCCAGATTTCCCACCCTAGGTTTCCTTTTCACTCCCACCGTCCCTAATGGCATTTGGCTTGCGTCCTCTCAACCCTCGGGGCCTGAACCTCCATTGGATGTTTCTTTCAAACTGCAAAAATCTTGGTGGCCATCTAGCCTCTCAGGCCTAGGACCTTGCAATTCCACTCTTGGGGTTCCGAGAGTGTTTCGCCATCCCTCACGGAAAACCTCTGGCATCATCTTGCCTTCCGAGCCCCGACATCCCCTTTTTAGCTAAGTGAATTTACCAAGTCGAATCTTCACGCGGCTGCCATCCGGTGCCCTCCTGGCCGTCGGACCCTGGGTCTCCTACCACCGTTATGATTTTAAAATCCACCAACCCTCCGTCTTGGCTTACCAAAATTCAATAGGATCATTAATGGTGATTTGGGGTAGAAAAGACCCATTCAAGTCTGTCATTTTCATTTGACAGTGTTGCAGAGGAATAATCAGAGCTTGCCACTGGATTCCACTATCTTTGAAGCTTCCAGTCGATCTTCATTCACTACCCTCGCTTGCTGATCATAAGTGGATCCCTACACCTTCCTTGTCGAGTGTTCAAGGTTGGTCTTTTGATCACCTTCCCGGGCATTGTTTTCATCATTTCTAGGGCTTAAAGTAGACAATGAGTATCAAAGTGACATGTGAATGATAAAATCCGACATCATAAACAAAACCATGTCTGTGAAAGCTCAATAAACTAATGTAGCATCCCCATGACCAATTCGAAGCTTTACCTCCACGTGGCCATTCTCCGTAGAGGCATTCATGGCTCTCAGGCCTGGTTCCTCCCTTTTTCGTCGGGGACTTAACGAGAAATCAGAAAGTCGAAACGTCCTTTGGGTCTCTCGGGCCCAAGACTCTGGACCTCCGTCCCCAGGATTCTACCCCTCACCCTCTGTCGGCATAACTCGGCCTTTCAGCATAACCTTTTGCTGACACCCTGATCCCTTTTTTCTTCGGTGAGTCGGGAGGACTTAGTCCGGTCAGCGTAACCTTTCACAGACTTAGAAATCCTTCACAGAGCACTTGTGTTTTACTCTCTTTTCACCAAGACAATTTGGCTTTCTTACCAACAAGAACCTCATTGTGTTGTCGGTGAAACATATGAGAGTCAGGGAAACCTTATAAAGAATATTTTACTTTCGCTGAAAGCCACCCTAGGTTAGTCCTTCGTTTACCAAGAGAAAGAAAATCTTGCCCCGAAAGCCATCATTATCTGTCGGTGAAACTTAGCAAGATCACCAAGACCTCTCCCCGATTTGAAAATCTTTCTCCGAAGTCTCTATCTATTGGCATAGCATGCCCAAGTCACTAAGACATTTCCTCGCTTAAGTGTTGCCCCGTCGACATCCTCGTTCAGCATAACTTTTGAATGTTGGGAAGACCCTATAACAATCATATGTTGTTTCACCAAAGGAACCCACTCATTCGCATGTCGCTATAGCAACCTTGTAGTCATAACGATGGGGAGACTTCATCATTCCATTTAGTGAGACCCTGAGCATCTCGCCAGGACTTATGCCAAAACAAAAGTCTCACTGAAGCATCCCGAACTCATGTTTGTTCACCAGAAGAATCCTTTAGCTTGGCCGATGGATATACACATGTGGTTATTTAATTCACAGTTGCCAAGATATTTTATCTCTCTCCCTGACTGAACCCCGTATGCCTAACATGTCGCTATAACCCTGAACCCTCAGCAAGACCTTATATAGGATTTTCTAAGTCATAACGAAGGTCTCTCTGGCACTGCAGGTCACAAAGAGAAAGTAGGACTTACACTGATAAAGGGTTATAAAGTTCATTTTCGGTGTGACCAAATTAAACTCACGTCGAAAGAAAACCAAATGCAAAGTCGGCGAGACATGTTCACGTTGTTGAGACCATGCACCAAGAGATATAGCCCTATACCGAAAGCTGATTAAAGAAAGCCCATTAAAGTTCGTCGGTGTAACATTTGTGTGTTGCCATGACCCTATATCGAAAGTGTTCCTGCTATACCGATGAGCCACCAAATTGAAAGTCGGGGAAACAAAGGGTTGTCGATATGACACTATCCCGAGAGTTGTAACCTATGCTGATAGGGACCTTCACTGTCGCCAAAGCATCCAAGAACCTATGCCGATATGCACCCAAGCACAAAATGCTTAACTCAACTAATTTAATGGGGCCATCCATAGTCCTTTGGTCATCCTTTGCCCCAAGGGGAAAACTTCACCCGCCCCTCCGAGCTTCAGGCTCCGCCCTTCTAACCACCACCAGACTAGGATGAAACCAAATGGTGGGCCCAGCTGTTGGGCCCAGTATTACTTTCGGTTGTGGGCAAGACTTTCCTCTTTGCCAAGACCTTTCCCTAAGGCATATTTTCACACCAATTGAAACTTAAATGAAGTGATGGCATTCTCCCCTATCAGGCTCGAATCTCTGGACTTCTGCCTGGCATTTGTTGTCCCAAACACCAAAGTGCCTCCCAACCCCCGGACCTTCTGAACCCGGTAATAGAAACTGCTAACTGCCTTTTGACCTGCCGAACCCCAGACTCTAGAGTTTCGTCTTCAAAATTCTGTCTTCAATTTGCTGTCCCCAAACGGCCATCTCCAGACGGCTCCCTGGCCCAAGACCTCTGGATTCTCCTAAACCGATCCAAATGAGCCTAAATCTAAAATCTACCTTTGACCCACATGCTTAATTTTGGTATCCTTCATTACGAACCTTTTAAAATACTAAAATTTGACTGAAGAGAATCTCTGGGAGCTTTCCACCTAATTTTTCCTTCCAGATAGCATTTCTGCTAGGGAAGTCTGGCCCTCCAAGCCCAGACTATCTCATTGCCCTTAATCAAAAGATAATGACACTGGGAGATGAAAGATCATGTTACGCTTAATAGATAATTTAAAATGGATGTCATCTTTAGAATCTCCGCTAACATGAATGCTTTTATGATCGACTACGCTGACTATGCCTTTGCTTGCAGAATATATGGAATCGGGCGCGGAACCTTCAGCAACACCCACCGAGGACAAAGTGAAAAGGTCAGGCAAGACTCCTCGAGGGAAAGAGGAGATCATTCCAGGGCAAGCCTCTGCACTCTAAAGTTACCACAGATTGGAAGGAGATCATTGACACCAACATAGACCATCTTTAGTAGCAAACACATAGCAGGGATTTCTTACTGCATGACTTTCGGACAGGGCATGTATAAGCTGCTAACTTTCTAGTGTGCCAGTAACTCTGAGAAAGAGCTGAAGGATTACCATTTTTACTTACACACTACTTTCCCATAGATAGACCTGCATGGCCATGTTAGGAAGGCATTGGGACCAAGGTATGCCCATTTGCACCATATCAAAGATTTCAAGGTAGACTGCCAAGATGATAAAGAGGTGTGGGCAAGGAATTATATGTGGATGACTGTGTAGTTTATAAGGAAGGTGTAGCCTTTCCCTATACCAGACCAAGTCCAAAAAGACAAAAGCGCCATAATGGATCCCAGGTATCTTGCGGTGGCCAATTTACCAATACCAATAATAGATTGGGATGAACAGGAGTTTGATGACCTTGACACTATAACCCAACCAGTCTTGGCTCGTACTAAGGAGTGGGTTGATGGGCAAGTAGCCCAACTGAAGCAACAAGAAATGATCTTAACTTACAAAGGGATAAAAAGTGAGCCAAGTGCCACAGAGGATGTTTCTGTCACCACGTCAACTGGTGGGACCTCCAAGTCTCCCTCGCTTACTAGATCCAAGAAGAGAAAGGGGACAGAAACAAAACCATCTCCGGACCCCAAGGTCTATGCAAGGAAAGAAATGGGAGGCTTACCCTCCAAAAGGCTCAAATAGGTAGGAAGCGCCATGGAGCAACCCTTAACCCAAGAGGGGGAAGTGAAGGATATAGATCAATTGAAGCCCCTCTTGGCCCTCCCTACCCCTGTTGTTGCACCATCTACTTCTTTGGCCATGATTGCTACCTTCCTGCCGGCAGTGGATATCTCTGTCCATCTCACCCCTTCCCCTCTAGCTAAGTCTGTAATTGTTGTTGACTCTTATTCTACCATGACTACTCCCCCTTCCTCTGCTACCATGTCGCCAACCACATCACTCCTTTTGGCCACAGTAGCGCCAGTTGTTCCCACCTCTGCCATACCTGAGGCCCTTTCTAAACACATGCAAAATATCCCCCCTAAGCTCTCCCAGATCCTAATGGACCCAGCTCTTCAAGCAGCCCTTGCACAAGCCCTCGCTACTGCACAACCTTCACAACTACCAACAGGGCCACTGGCTATGGAGGCCACCATGCTAATCTCTAAGGAGTGGGAGGAATGAGAGCAAGAGGCCTTGATGCCCTTTGAAGAAGAAGTTAATGAATACCATGAGCACCCAGAGTATGAACATCGAACCATTGATAGGGTGGCTTATGAGGAGGAAGGAACAGGCTCTTTTGAGAGTGGAGACAAGGCAGATGATGGTGGCAGGGCCATCATACAAGCTTTTGATGATGACCTCAAAGAAGAGTTGGCCCGACATCTAAAGGACACTGAAACAAAAGTAGAAAAATCACCTCGTGAAGAAGAAAAGTGGCCACTAGAGGATAGTCCCAGAGAGGAATTACCTGAAGGTAGATCCCAAGTTATCAAAAGCCTCGAGGCTGAGGGTGTTGAGGAGAAGAAAGAAGAGGAGACAGCAGGAAAAGAGAGTCCCGCGTAGCAACTGTCCACTAGGCCTCCAATCAAGCACCTCATATTTACCCAAGACTTCGATCGAGAAGAAGGGGATGAAACCCAAAAAGGAGGTGAAGGTGATCGTGGATCACCAAAGGATAAATCTACCTTGCCTAGATGGTTGGAGGAGCAACTTGAGAGAAGGCCTCCTATGTTGAAGGACCCACGAGAAAAACTAGAGGCTATCCTCGCTCATGCTTAGATTACAATGAAGAACAAGAAGGAACCGAGGATTAGATCAAAAATAACAATGGATGCCTCTAGATCTCAGACCGTGCAGATAGCAACACCCATAATATGTCAAGAAGGGGTAACTTACAATGTCTCCACCATGGATCTAGGGACTGCCACCAAAGAACAGAAGGTAAACCACCTTGAAGAGTCAGTAGCCATAGTGGTGCACTTGATAAAGTAGGATAAGACCTCCAAGGATGAGCTCAAGGCATAGGTCGCAGCCTTAACAGATTACATACAACAATGGTCTTCAGTGGACAACCTACCGACCACGTCCACAGCCACACCCCAGCTGTTGTCCAAAGAACAAATTGACAAGATGGAAAGGGGAAAGAACTTGGAAAAAACCATGAAAATCTAGTTCAATAGGTCTTGGACGTCAGAAACATGGGAATTAACCAGGCTGTTCGAACAGCCAACAAGTTCTTGGACCTGCAGCTATCTTTGGAAGGCACATGGAAGCTTTGCACTGACTTCCCTATGACCTATGACTCCACCTTTTTGAGGATTGAGGCCATCCTCCATTTACCAGAAGCCACGTGGGAAAAGGAGCTTGCATTTGAGAAGGATGATCATTGGTTGATGGATGTATGGTGATGGGACTTTGACAATCAGAAGGAAAGGCTAGAACAAATAATAAGCAAAGTGGATCTAGACATTGAATGGATCAAGGAAATCAGGGTAGAGTGCTCTCATTATCTCAAGCTGATGACAGAGTATGACGTGCCCACAGTGCAAATGGATCTGGAGAAGATAAAGCCCTACTTCTAGAAAAAGATGGAGGATGGAATGTCGAGTGAAATCACAGTGGAATTCATGAACTTTGCTGCCTATGCCTTCGATTAGTCAGAGCTATTTAGGGGCCAGGGCATAAAGTATGATGAGGATTGGAAAAATCTAAAAGACAATGCAAAAGAATGGAGCTACCAAGTGTTGCAATATGAAATCGTTGAAATAGAGAAGCTCCAGGTGGTCATCCTCAAGTTCATTGAATACACAGCTTCCAAGAGACAGGAGTATAGCCCCATCAAAGATGAAGAACTCCCTAAAGAGTAGCCACAGTAAAAAACAATTGTCTAAAAGACAAAGTGCTACAGTGTCATCACTAGAAGACAAGATAAGGAAAATGACAAAATGTAATTTTAAATTGGTATATATTGGGGGGTAGGTGAAACCCTATTTTGTAATGAATCTTGGCCACACAATGAGAATTGATCTTAGCCATTCATATGACTTTTGGAAAACTATAAATAGGGCTCTCCTCTCATTTGCAAGGTTGAGTTGAGTTGTTGTAAAGACATGCTACTAAAATTTATAAAGAAAAGACATTCACTTGGTGTAATTTCTGAGTTTCTCACATGTTACTTGATTCAATATCCATTGTTAGATGCTTAACTTAGGTTTCATTGCTATTCTAGTTAGCTATTTTCTTACTTTGGGTAGATTTTAGGAATGTTATCCTATGATCATGAAAATTCCTGCTGTGTTGATGACTTCTTTGTCCATAGTTTTTTTTGTTTACTGATGGTAGATAGCTGTGTAAAGTTAGCCTGGACTTGAATTCAAAGCTTCTCCAAAACTTTTATCTTTGTTCATGCATGCACATGGTGAATGAAAGACAAAACATTTGCAGACCTTCAAAGATAGCACAAGTTCCACGATACTGTGATATTTATGGTTAAGTGGAATATTGTTTTAACAAGTTGTCCATTGCACGAACTCCATTGTCACTGTTCATGATTAGTTACAAATTTAGGAACCTCCTCTCTTCCCTATCCTTTTTCTATTTTATTTAATGACTAACCTATGCTAAGGTTCATTGCACATTGTAAATCCAAATCCAATGACAGAATGGAGTCCAAGACTACTATTTGAACCTATAGTTGATATATAAAAACTTTCCTATCCTAGGAACTCCATTTCAAGATCCAACGTCATGCTTTGTAATTCTTGCGTAAGTCTGCCTTGTGATTCTAGCAAATCACATCAAACTACTGAGGTATCTAAGCATTGTCATAACCTAACATCTGAGAGACCTTGGGATAGTGTTCTGCAATCTGATTGTGGAAGATTGTCTTTCAAGAGAGGTAGTGCACCTATGCATTACCTGTGTTGAGAAGTGCATAAAAACACCATTAACAGGGGGAAAGCAAGGAAAAATCATATGATGCAGACCCAAAAAAATTGAACACCTACACACTGGGCTCAACCCTTATGGGAACTGCATTTAATCCATGTGCCAAATAATTTAAAACATAATTTTCCCCTAAAGCTGCACAAGAAGCAAACAATTTAGAAAATATGTTACTTTGATGCAAATGTTCCTCCGTATGGCCTTCATAAACACTTGAAGACATAGATTGCTTCACCTGATTGAGCCCGTAGGTGAAAATCGAGTAACATCTTTGGCGACCTTAGCTAGATGTTTTCCTGCTAAACATGCAAACCAATAGCCTAGGCCTATCCATTTGGAACAGAGTCATTGGGAACCTAGACCTATTCCTAGAAAACTCACCTAGAACTTTCCTAACTCAAATGATAGACATATACGAGGCCTTGGCCTATCAAGGACAAAGCAGTAGAAGGAAAACTATTCATTTGTGTTGAAACAAAACTTAGGGAATGAAAATTGCATCTAATCTAATGTGTGGAAGCACTTATTGATATCCAAAATTTAACAGCTATGTACAGATTTATATCCATACCTTAAAAGCAATGTTTGAGGTGAATCCCATTCATTGGGATTAGTTCCACTACACCATCCAACTTAGATAGTTGGAAAGTATTATGCTGCTTCTTCTTAGTGATGATATATGGCCAATCTAGAATGCATCAATTTGGAGTGCTTTCCAGGCATTCTTTTCAATTCATCCCACTTTAGCACTATGTCGCCTTCTTGGAACACTTTGGGAGATGATTTTTTATTGAATGACCTTTTCATTTGATCCTAATGTTGCTCAATATTTTTTACTGCTTCAAATCTGAGTTCTTCAAGTTCAATTAATAGAGCTAACCTTGCTGTCATAGGCTCTTCCTCAATCATATCAAGTTGGTTTACCAGATCAAGGGCTGGGAGTTCAACTGAAATGGGTATTTTTTCCTCTTTTCCCTACACTAACATGTATGGAGAAAGTCCTGTAGACCTTTTTGACATAATCCTATCAGCCCACAAGGCTAATTTCAACTTGGTGTGCCAGGCTCTTTGATTGTCTTCCATAGTTCTCTTAGTGATCCTTAGGAGATTCTTGTTAGTGGAATCCGCGTGTCCATTGCCTTGTTGATAGTAAATAGAGGATGTATTCAGATATATACCATTCTTGATAGCCCAGTTAGAAATTTTAACACTCACAAAAGCAAGGGCATTGTCTAAAACGATAGAATATGGGATACCAAATCTGGCAACTAACTCTTCATAGAAATTTAGGATAGTAGATTCATTAGCCTCTTTGAGTGCCACAGCTTCAATCCATTTTGAAAAATAATCAGTGGCTATGAGCACCCACTTGTGGCCTACACTTGATGACAGGTTTATAACCCCAATGAAATTCAAACCCCATTTCATGAAGGGCTGATCAATTTGAATTAGTTGCAGCAGGAGAGCTGTCAGCTTCTATTTTCCATCAAAAATGGCACATTCCTTACACTTCCTTACCCATAAATGAGCATCTCTGAATAAGGTAAGCCATCAATAGCCTCCTTTCATTATTTTAAGAGTCGTAGCTCTTGGAGAAAAGTGTCCACCAGCTGACCCTTGATGGAATTCATTCAATACTCTATCAACTTGATCAACTTCAATACATCTCAATAAGACACCATGAAAATATCTTATAAATAGTAAATCATTTAAAATAACATAAGGTATGGATTACAGTCGATAATACCTTCTTCTAGATTTAGTTAGATCAGGAGGGCACTCACCAGTCAATAAAAAATGTGTTATTTCTACAATCCAACCTGTAGGAGTAGGTATAGCAGCTTGTTGTCCATCTTGAAGTGCTAGAACAAAACTTTCTTCCTCCTTTGTGTTGTTGTTGTTGTCCTCTGTAAGCTGTTTGAAAAGACCTCTCCCTCTTATTAGTTTGGTAACCTTTATTTCAAGGTCATACTCCATCACCTTAGTGACCCAACTAGCTCTTTTATCACTCAAATCTTTGTTCAGTAAAAACTCTTTCACACTTGGATGAGCAACCATCAGTATAACCTTTTTATTGGAAAGCATGTGCCTAAACTTCTTCAAGCTTCTTATAACAATGAGAACATGTTTCTCTACAAAAGTATACTTGAGCTCGTAATCTTTGAGTCCCTAACTGAAGAACGCCATAGGCTATTCAGATCCTTCATCATTTCACTATACAAGCATGGCTGAAAGTGAATAAATATTTTCGTAGGCATATAAAATGAAATCTTTAGAAAAATTAGGATTCAAAAGTGTAAGTACAGTTGCTAATGCCTCTTTTATAAGCTCAAAACTTCTTTTCCCATCCTTAGTCTAGCTAAAAGATACATTCTTTCTCAGCATATGAGTTAGTGGACTTAATAAATCAACAATGTCAAGGATAAACCTCCTAACAAAGTTAATCCTATCGATAAAACTCTGCAAACATCTTTTGTGCATTGGTAAATGAAGAGCTAAGATAGAAATTATTCTTTTAGGGTCAATAGTATACCCTATTTAGACACCACATAACCAAGCAATCTTCCTTCGTGAATAACAAATACACACTTTTTGGGATTAAGTGATATCCCAAATTCCATGCATTTCACAAAAATCTGCCTCAAATGATTCAAATGATCCTTAGCCTCCTTAGAAAAAATAGTGATATCATCAAGATATACTAAGACTATCTTGTACATTAAACCCTAAAAGGCCATATCCATGGCTTTTTGAAAGGTTTCCCCAACATTAGATAAACCAAAGGGAATTTTCTAATAGGCCACAGTTCCCCATTTTGTGGTGAAGGTTGTTTTACAATACTGATTTTTATTTTTCACTAATTTATCTTATTGTAACCAAAATAGCCATCTAATAAGGAAAACCTTTGATACCCTGAAACCAACTAAAGTATCTGCTCCATAGAAGGAAGGGGATGATGGTCTTTTAAGGAGGCCCTATTTAAGTCACAAAAATCTACACAGAGTCTTATTTCACCATTTTTCTTCCTTACTCGTACTAGGTTTGAAACCCATGAGGTATACTTAATGGGGAAAATAATGCTACTTTCAATCAACTTATCTAGTTCCTTTTTCATCAAAGGTTCTAACTTAGGGTTCAATGGCCTCTATTTTTTCCTAACAGGTTTGACATTAGGCTTAAGTTCAATGGTATGTTGAGCAAGCTGGGGATTAAATCCCTTTAAATCAGTATATTTCCAGGAAAAGATATCATTAAATTATTGACAAAGTTGAATAAAAACATGCTTCTCTTCAATTGTGCATACCTTGCCTAACTTAAGAAGCTTTTCTTTGAAAACTTCAACTCCTTCGTAGTGATCTTCTTGAACTTGAATACTGCCCCTAGGTTTTCTAGCTTCATCATTTGTATTAAAAACAGATTCTAAGGTGACCAAGCCTTTTGGCAACTTGTTATTTTTGAGCTAAATAATTTGTCCACTATACTGGTGCTATAACATTTCTTGATTGGTATGTGAGAACTCAGCTTCTTCTCTTAAAAATCTGATAATCTGCTAGTCACTATCAAAGACTTTCCAGTGGATATTATTATCAGACACAATAGGCCTAACTACAATCTTAATATGCTAATTTTTTTATCACTACTAATCTCTTTTGGAATATCATGTTCAACTCCCATAGTAGCTAATCTATCAACACGTTTATTCTAAGTTCTAGGAATGGAAATCAGATTAAATGCATCAAATCCCTCTAAGAGGTCCCATACTCTATTCCTATAAGCCCTAAGTGTATCATTTTTTGTAACATTAAGCTTTCTCAGCTGATTGACAACCAACTTGTTGTCACCATAAACCTTTAGATGGCTAATACCTCTCTGTCTTGCTCACTCCAAGCCTTGGACTAGAGCTTCATATTCAACAGAATTATTAGAATAGATAAAATAGAATCAAAAAGCTAAATAGTACTTCTGACCTTCTGGTGATACCAGGATACATCCACCACCAGCACCTGCCCTACTCCTTGACCCATCAAAATACAGCTCCCATACATCATTTTCATGTTGTCAACTATGTTGTTCTTTGTCCTTTTCAATATTAGGCATAAAAGAGTTAGTCTCATGCATCATATAAACACCAATGTCGACCTCCAATTGCTTACCTATACCAACTTCATGAATTTGAGATTCTCACTCTTTAGGAAGGATATTTGATGTTTTTTCTATTTGAATTTTAGCCTCTTGAATAGCAAGATGCTCCACTTGTACACTTGTTAACAAGTTGGAATTAATAGGAGATGGATTGTAAGGTTCAATATGAACTTTGGCTATGGGTTCTGATTTAACAGTGACTTTAGTACCATATCTAGTTCTAAAGAGCAAGTGAGACCAATCAGAGGATAGGTAACTACCTATCTTGGCTGTAAAATCCCTAGATAAAGAAAGAGAAAAGTACGGGGGCAACTCAATAATGTAGATATCTTGTGGTATTACAAAATTTGGACAGGCATGTAAAGTTAAGCTCAAATTTTTAATGACCCCTACTGTGTTAACAACAATACCATCCAATTGTACTACCCCCTTTTCTAGTGGTTCATACTCAATTCCCAATTTATCAACAATTTGTTTGGGCATAACTGAACTACTAGCCCTAGAGTCAATTATGCAATTGTGAAAAAGATGATCTCCTATGATCAATGACAAATAAAAAGGAGGTGGCTTGGCTATAGCAGCTTGATGTTCTTTATCACTAACAACAGTACTAGTCAACAAAACTTTCTCCTTTTCTACACTAGGCTCATCTAAGACACTTAAACCTGATAAAGGAGATTGAAGCAAGTCTTTTTGACCTAGAATATTTAGAGAATCCCATATTGACATGGGTACATTAATTGTCTTCATATGCTCAAGTATATTGAAAGATGTAGTAGGTTTAACTTGACCCTTAGGAGGAATAACATCACCTTTAACTGAAGGAGCCTGGACTAATGAATCAGACTATTGCTTGCCTACCCAAGGCTTCCCTTTTGGTATCATTCAGATTTGGTCAGCTTTTGATGAGCCAAGAGCATTCTAATTCTAGTTCAGCCCTTGTTTCAATTATGTTTGAACTACATCAAATTGATGTCCTTCATCTATTGCCCTCTTTTTACTGCGTGTGTTGTCTGCAATTGAAGAATCAACATGGTTCACTACAAAAAATTCTTCCCCTTGCCAATTTAGGAATGTACACTCATGTGTGTTGCTCTTGTTGTTGTACTTTCGTTGCTATAGGCACATTAGACTGTATTGTTGAACTATTATGAACCATCAAGGCTTGATTAAGTAGCCCATTTACATAAGTACTCTAATTATGGGGTTGATTACATGAAATGTACCACTCATAATCTTGAACTAAATTTTTCTAGATAGGTGCAAGCTCTTTGGAAGTGCTTGCAGCATTGGATTCATAAGCTTGATATGGCCTTGGGCTAGAAGTAGATCTTTGGCCTTGATTATAAGGCTGATAAGATGGTCTGTTGGTATGATTTTGCTAGTAATTAGACTGAAATGAGGGCTGATAAGGCTTAAAACCTTGATTTTTCTATTTTTTGAGATTAACCATCTCATTGCCAAAGGTTCTAAGAAGTCCTTTAATCTCTTGCAGTTCATTAGACTGAGCTACAAATGCATTTACTTGGCCATTAGGCTGGGTATCAGGC
Source organism: Sequoia sempervirens (assembly GCA_007258455.2). NCBI lineage: Eukaryota > Viridiplantae > Streptophyta > Pinopsida > Cupressales > Cupressaceae > Sequoia > Sequoia sempervirens. The sequence continues at coordinate 68,287,878 of VDFB02000002.1, forward strand.
ACTAGCAATGCTAGTGCACTTGGAATAATATCCAAAGGAGGTAACTACATAGGGATTAGAAGCTGAATAGTAGGAAATATTGGCATAGGTGGTCTTGGGGAAAGTTTACCAACCTATATGAGGCTATTTTTAGCTCTAACAGCCACACCATATGTTGTAGGAAGTGTATCCTATCCCATCGATTGAATCATTAAAAAAATATCACTATTTAAAGCTCTTAAATAGTATAAAAATGCATGATTAGCAATAGGCCTTATCATTTGTGGAATTCTATCCCATGTTCTCTGGAAACGGTGGTTGAAATTTGACATAGCTTCATGAGGAGCTCTTTTGATTATAGACAGCTACTCCACCAATGACAAATGGTCCAAATGATTTATCTTTAAAAAACTTGCACAACTGCTGCCTAACTCATCCCATGTTGCTATGGAGTTGACAAGTAGACCTCTGAACCATTGTAAGGCTTTTCCTTTAAATGACACTGCCAGCAATCTGAGTGCAATGTTTTCTTCAATCACATGATGAACCACACACAGGTTAGCAACATATTTTATATGCTTTGTTGGAGTGGTATGATACTCACCATGAAAATATGGCAAACTTTTCAAGGCAGCAACAAGAATAATGTCATGCTGAACCAAATCTAGTGGGCTGCCTTGGTTAAAAGCAACAAATGGTTGATTTCTCACTCTTGGAATCATTGTAATTGGGACGCTCTTAGCAATAATAACAGGAACAACAATATGGATTCTCACAGAAGGATTTGACTTGGATCTTCTAAAATAAATAATTGTCTTTTGAACCTTCTAGACTTCCCTCCCCCTTCTTCTAGGCGGGGACAACTGCAAATACTCAAAACTAGCTGAGTTACTCCTAGTCTACACTCTTCTCATGAGCAGCAATGCATTGGAATTGCTAAATCTAAGCTCAGAGTCACCAAGTATGCTAAAACTTATCTTTTAAAGACTAAAATTTCTACTACACATACCAAATAGCAGTATGATAATTTTGGTTTAAGACTGAAAAACAGTTCTCAGTCCCACCGGATGTGCCAAAAAATGTTGTCAAATAAAGTTTGCACCCTTGCTAAGCTATGAATTGTAGCAACCTATTGACACATGGGAACACTTCGAGGTTGTGGGTGACCTGGGAATGAAGTGGACCACCAAATTATGGGCTAGTTCCCCCTTAAGATAACTTTAAAATACTAAAAAAAAAATGACAAGGAAAAGAGTAAGAAGGATATGCTTGCAATTTAAAACCTATCACTAACAAGTGGTACACCAAAGATAAAAATTTGACAAGGCTATTGAAACTCACAAAAATCTCAATAAAGCTAAACAATCTCACAACACAGAGATTTATGTTTGAAAAAATGATTCTATGTAAGGTTCTGACTGTTCTAATGCTTAAACACAAGGAAAACAATGATGTTTTCATAGATATAAATGCAATAGAAAGAGATCACTAACATAAACCTACACTGTGACATAATATTCTTTGCATCCAATATTGAAGGATTGTAATAAAATAAAAGATTACACATAATTTTATCATGCAATTCACAACCAATACTAAAACAACAAAGAAAATAGGTGAAGGAAATGACTTTCTATTGAGAAAAATCAAGAGTCTTTATATTACAAATCTGTAGTATTCATTAAAAAAAAATGAGTTACAAAGTCTTAATAATGCTCTCCCAACAATCTCTTAACCAAGAACTCCCCCTCTCCCCCATCTTCTGGCCTTGAAATCCCTCTTGATAGAAATAGAAGGAGCAACAATCATCAAACCGGAAAGGGGCACATGTCACCTACCCATTAGACCACCCTGTGGCATCTAACATAGGAGGACTGTTACAACTACCACCATTAATTTGCAACCCTTGTCCCTGACCCTGAGACTTTTTCCAGAGTTGGTTGCATGCTTAGAAGGCATGGGTGCCCATGTTGGTTCTAACTCAATGAGAGGAGTCTCATCTACCATTAAGTCTCATGGCTAATAATGGTGACCTCGACACTGCTCCTAGAGTTGCCTTAAATACCCTATTGGACAATCGAGCCTTAACATTTATGTCAATCCACTCAACTAGCTATCATCCCATCCGCCTTTAAGTCTTGTGGCTGACATACTAAGCTTGGGAAATCATGCACTTAGGAATCCTGCTCATTGGACCACCCCATAGTGTTTAGGTCACCCAGACCCTGATCCTGTCTTTCCGACAGGAGTTCTTAGCAAGACATGTATCACCGACATCGAGGAGACCTCCTGGGGATAGAATCTATCACTGATTGTTCTAGAATTCAGCATGATGTCTCATTAATAGCTCTGGTCTCACCTATGTTTTGACCTTCCTCCATTCGGTTTATTTGGTCAATCGCCATCCCTAATGATTAAGTATTGAGCACCTTTTTCACGCGATTATAACAACGCCATCGATTTAAAGCATGTGATTCCCTTGACCACCTTAGTAACATGATATTTAGTATGCATCTCACACTCCTCACAATGGTTAAAGACCCTACACCTTGATTTAGTCAGCTAGTGAGGAATGACTGTGATCACCTGCTTATTTTACTAACAATCGTTGACCTAGTCAAAACAAGAAACAGGATAGGAGTCAGAATCAGAATGGAAACTGAAACTAAAACTAACCAACATTTCTAGGTTCATCCCACATTTCGATTCCATCTCTGCCAAAGTAAAGAAACCACAAACAAACGAAAGCAGAGCGGGATCAAAACAAAATCTGATCCTAGGTGAAACATAGTGGGGGTGGAATCAGAATAGAAACGAGACCATGAAAATTTTCCAAGTTCAGGTTCAGTTATAGTCCCGACTCTGCCTCTGACAATACATAAAGCAAAAGGAAGAAATAAAAACAAAAAGAAGATCAAAGAGAAGGAAACATCCCTCGATCACCGAAAATGAAGAAAGCAAAGAAAAGAAGAATGAGCGGAATCGGGACCGGAACCAGAACAAAAATAGGAACTGGAACTTTGGAAAAGTTCTAATGTTCAGTTTCAGTCTGCATCACAGGTCTGCCAAAACAAATAAAACACCCAAGGAAGGAAAAGAAAACCCAAGGTTCACACAAAAATAAAGACCAAAGGATAACAAAATGCCAACAAGATCAAAATGAAAACCAATCTCAGGCAAAAACTAGTGGGGGCGGAAGTTGAATAGAAGCAAGAACCTTAAACTTTTCCAAGTTCAAGTTTGGTTCCAGTTTTGACATCGCCTTTGAAAACACACAAAGAAAAAATGGAAAAAAGGAAAGAAAAAGAAAGAAAGGAAAAAACCACCCCACAACCAAATGAAAGGTCAAAAGAAAACAAACGCACAAAAGCACAAAACCAGAACAAAAATAGAAACTAGAACTTTGGAAAAGTTCTAATGTTCAGTTTCGGTTCTGACTCCACCTCCTCCGGAACAAAAAGAAGAGGTTCCAAGGAAAACAAAACAAAAAGGGGGAAAGCAAGGAAAAATCATAAGATGAAGACCCTCCAATAAAAACTCAGCACCTACACGCTGGGCTCAACCCTTATGGGAGCCACAGTTAATCCACGTGCTAAATTTAAAACATAATTTTCCCCTGCAGCTACACAAGAAGCAAACAAGTTAGAAAATATGTAACTTTTATGCAAATGTTCCTCCATTGGGCATTCATGAACACTTGAAGACATAGATTGCTCCTCCTGATTGAGCTCATAGGTGAAAATCGAGTAGCAATTACAACTTTTAAAAAATATAAAAACTCATATGTCTGACAACCTTAACTTGGTCAAAACTCATGAAATTCAATTTTTTTTAGTCCTATAGTATGTGAAGCATAGAATGACACATGTTTTAGATTCAAAAATTGTGATACCGTTTGAAAGCTATAGATGTTTTTCAATCAGCCTATCAATCAGGACTTTAGTTGTAATTGAGATAGAAAATGAATAATAATTATTTATTAAATTCAAAGTAAAGTATAATTTATATTGGTGGAAAGCCGAGAATCTCCTTTAAAAACTCTTTTCATTTCATCAATTTTGGGTTAAAAAAAGTCGCCAACCACATACCCTAGACATACCCATCATGTCGCCACTTTTTTGCCCATCTTGATCCTGCACATACCCTCACAAAATGAATAATGTACTTTGAACATTGTGATATATAAAAATATATACAAAATTATTTTATAGTTTTTTTTGTCAATCATTTCCACTATTTCACTATTGTTATATTCCCCATTTTAAACAATACAATGATGAAGGACATTATAGAACACCCATGCAAAATTTCACAGAATTCCATTGCACATCATACAAAAAAAAAGTACAGGGAAATCTATTGTCTTCATATGTGATCTATCATATTCTACTCTTTTGAAAATGCAACTTAATCAAATTATACTTTCCCACACTAGAACATTCAATATTGCATTCACTTCAACCACCAACACCACACAACAACACATGATGCATTAACACTCATGTGAGAAAACACTTACCATTTAGCTTCCATATATACATATGCATATACATACACATACATATACAAATACATATACATATACATATTCATATGCATATGCATATATGTATACATATACATAGACATATACACATACAACAATGACATGATGCATTAACCCGAGTCAGGTGGGAAAACACTCACCATTAACCTTCTACATATCAAGACAACCAACTCCACCACCACCAACCCATGTAATCATGAAGCTCCACATCACCATAAAAAATCCAGGTCATGTTGCCACCAACTAGGACATGTACATATAATTATGCCTATACATATGCATATACATACACATACACATACACATACATATAGATATACAAATACATGTACATATCCATATGGATACACATGCACATACACATACATATACATATACATACACATATACATATACATATACATATACATGAAGGGGATTTTTGTATATGTTGGAAAATATCAATTTGTATCTCCCTGCACATCTATATGCTTTGTTAAGTCCACCCATGTGTGTATACACCTAAAAGTGAAGAAAATTGGAAACGATTACACCGAATTTGCAATAGGTATAAAAAAAAGGAAATTTATACTTACATAATCATAATCTAAAGGTCGGTGTTTCACGCCCTCAGAGCTAGACTCTGCAATGAAAACCATATAAGATCTGAACAAATCAATATTAAGGGGCTCTAGAGACCCACCCGCAAAACCCAATTCCATAGACATAGTTCTGGGAACTTTTTTCAGAGAAAAAAATGTTACAATTTGAGTTGACTAATTGACATCTCTATTTCACAATAAAAAAAAGAGATTAATGTATTGCAACATCCCAATGAAAACTGGTAGATAACTTAGAAATATCAATCTATAACCATTCCAGTTTTAAAACTTAGCAAACAACATGAGATACAAGAACAAGAATAGAAATGTACTTTTAATACTACCAAAACACCAAGGGATACATCAACAAGAATAAAAATGATAAATGATATCAATATACCCCTATATGTATTTTTTTACCTTTGAGGTTGCTTATATATGTATCCATGTAGTTTATTATTATTTTACTATATTTCTACATATATCTATATACAAAAATATTTGTATATGTTGCTAGCTAGTCCTTTCACCCTTTCTTAACAAAACAATAGGCTATACAACAATAAGACTAGAAATGATTAAGTAAATATATGCATTGAGTCTCCCCTTTGTGTTCACATTTAAAAACAAAAAAATATAACCTAATATATATATCGATATGTACACACATATACACCTATTTATATACAAACTACTATATCTAAATAGATGTGTATACCATACTTTTTCCTCACTATGTAACTCCTCCCCTTGAAATTTATGAAGAGAGCAAACATCAAGATTGAATTTTCCATCAATTTTCTAGTTAAGAAGGGTAGAAATTCAAACCTTTTGTTGCCTATAGGATCTTGTCCACTCCAAAGTAATAGGGAACAAAAGGTTTGAATTCATAGCCTTCTTAACCAGTCAATTGAGGGAAAATCTAGTTTGGATTTTTGTTGTCTTCATAAATTTCAAAGGGAGGAGTTATTAATCTACAATTGCTCCTATGTTAATGGTTACACTGCAAAAGATGAATAGTATTGCCTCCATGTGGAATCTACACAATGTGCAAAGTGAAGGGCAAGCAAATGGCTAAAGCTTTGCAAATCAATAGCATTTTTTTAACTCCAAAGCTTATTAAAATACATGCACCACAAGGGGATTCCTGCTACCTTCAGACACTAAAGCACAATGGGAAATGATTGCTTTTGTTGCTTGGACAAATCAATCAAGATGGAAACAACAAGCCAATGCAAGCTACACTATTTTTGGTGCTTTTTGAATGCATTCACTTTGGATAGGGGCATCCACTATGAAGGAGGAATCAATTTTGCATATTTCTTATGAACATATTACACATACTTGACCATTAAATTCTCTATTATTAACAACATCTCAATGCTATATCATTTAATGCTATGGTTGTATTGTAGGAATTTTTTCAGAAGCTAAATAATACTTACATATGCTATTTTTAACTCTTTTCAAATCAAATTCTACCTAAATACAAATAAAGATAGCATACAAAGATATTTAGATATACATGTGCATATATAAATTGTTGTTGCAATCAGATGGGACATGGTGGTCTTGGTCTATATGTATCGATATATATTTTTTCCTGTATGTGTTTTTTAAAATATCAAATAGGGAATTCAATACATATATATAGACATAAATTTGACCTATGTTGCCGACTAGTAAATATTGTAAAGAAACAAAGAAATTACAAAAGAGCTATTAGACAAAAAAATCCTATTCACAACTGAGTTGATGAAAATCCTAGTGGAAACTTCAAACAAACAACCTATCAGCTAAACATATAAAGATGAACAAATAAAAGAGCTATTAGAATAACACTTAAAAGCCACAACTTTTTTTTTCTCCACGCTTATACAAATATCTTTTCAACTTTCCAAATTAATTATTTAAACCCAATTCTTTATCACCATACCTATTTTCTCTAGGCCATGACAACAATTATATGATGCAAAAGTCTCTGAAAAAATGTGTATAATACCATAGGCTTAATTGTAAAATTTATCTACATTTCTTGCCATTAAATATTATAGAGAAATCATTTATGCAAAAACCCATGTGAAACAACTTGTAGCAAATAATCGTCATTTTAAAACCTCTTATACAATTTCTCTATTTCTCTTCAATATTTATTAACAAAGAACATAGCTTGAATCTTGTATCAATACGTTTCATGATATTCTTTTTTTCTTGATATGCTTGAAGCTCCCTAAAACAAACTACCCAAGTTTGTTTACGTAAGGGGGTAGAGTTTGGTAAAAACGTGGGTTGGAAATGTCTTATATCAATATGCTTCATTATATTCTTTTTTCCTCATCTATTTCAACTTCCCCACAACAAACTCTTCTTCATGATATGGGTATTTACAAGATAATGATGGGCCAAAAAGTGGCGATATGATGGGTATGTATAGGGTATGTGGCTAATGACTTTTTTTTACCCAAAATGGATGAAACGAAAAGGGTTTTTAGAGGATATTCTCAACTTTCCACCAATAATAATTATGCTTTACTTTAAATTTAATAAATAATTATTATTCATTTTCTATTTGAATTACAACTAAAGTCTTGATTGATAGGATGATTGAAAAACATCCATAGCTTTCAAAAGGTATCACATTTTTTGAATCCAAAACATGCATCACATTCTATGCTTTGTATACTATAGGATTAAAAAAAAAATGAATTTCATGAAGTTTTGACCAAGTTAAGGTGGTTAGACATACACGTTTTTATATTTTTTAAAATTTGTAATAAAAAATTCATAATTAATTATTTTCTTAGAAAAAATTACAAAAAATATGTATCACTTCGGGACATGAGTCCTCTAATTATATCTAAACTCTTATTAAAAAATATTTTCATTTTATTGTGGTTAGGGTGGTCAAACAGACACCTACTTATTTTTTCCCTGAAATTTAAGTACCACTACATTAAAATTTCAAATTTTCACCAAATAGAATTTTATTTTTTTTAAATAAACCTAGTAGTTTACAAACTACATTAAATTTGATATAGATTCTATTCTTACATATTTTTGAAATAATATAGATAACTTATTTAATTTTTTATGTCAAGTTGCCTAACTCTGATTTTTTTGAATTTTTTGCCACTTAAGGGCTTGTTTTTTCCATGATGATCTCGCACATACCCATATTCTATTTTCTAGTTCTCCATAACAAATTGTTGATTATCGTAGTTTGTATGTTCTATTCTCTAAATTTTAAACTTCTATTTAATGTGGCTTCTAGAAAATTTGTTATTTTCCTATTATTCTTAAGTGTTTTCCTAATAGCTCTTCCAATTTCACTTGTTCTCTTATACCACTATGTTTCATGATATTGCTTTCTTCTCAAATTAAAAATATATAGTTGAATAGATAAAAGAACTATTAGAATAACACTTAAAAGCCACCAAACTATTTTTCCCTCCACACTTATACACATATCTTTCTAGCCTGGCAAAACAATTATTTAAACCCAGTTCTTTATCACGATAGCTACTTTCTTTAGGCTATGACAACAATTATATGATGCAAAAATCTATATAAAATGCATATAGCACCATAGGCTTAGTTGTAAATTCGAGCTACATTGCTTGGCATTAAATACTTTACACAAATTATTTAAGCAAAATACCTATGTAAAACAACTTGTAGCAAATAATTGTTATTCCAACACCTCCTATACAATTTCTCTATTTGTCTTCAATATTTATTAACAAAGAACATAGATTAAATCTTGTATCAATATGTTTCATGATATTCTTCTTTTCCTAATCTACTTGAAGCTCCCTAGAACAAACTGCCTAGGTTTGTTTATGTAAGGGGTCAAGCTTGCTAATTACATGGGATGGAAGTATCTAATATCAATATGTTTCATTGTATTCATTCTTCCTCATATTTTTCAACTTCCCCACAACAAACTGTTCTTCAAGATATTATTTTTTTAGTTCAACATAGTTGTTTTGTAATTTCCCTATTTTGTCTATAATATTTAGTGGGGAATAATGTAGTTCTATTTAATGTGGGTTTTCCAATATCTATCATTTTCATGTGATTGTTAACATTTTTCCTAATAGGTCTTTTGTAATTTCCCTTCAACCAAAATTTTTAGATATGGACATCTATGTATGTGAAATTACTAACAAAGAATATTCAAAGTAAAGAACCTAGTTCAAGTCAAATGCATGTATAGTTTTGAGTTTGCAGCATATTCCTACTTAGCTTAAATTCTATCACTATCTAGACAAGGTGTAACAACAAATTTTATGTAATAGTTGGCTTCTCAATTCAAAATTCAAGCTACATAGTTTCCCACTAAATATTATAGAGAAACTAGGAAAATAGTAAAACAACTATTAGAAAAACACTTAAGAATCATACATAAATCACAGATGATCAAAAACCCACACCAAACATATTCATACAAGAGCAATTGTATATTAACATAGGAGCAAATTTTTTTTCACCCTTTGTTTATTGTTTCAGTTATGTGTATGAATCTTCCATTTATTGTTTGTGGTTATCTATGTGTATCTTTGGCGTTGCATCCATTACCATGGGAGAAATTGTAGTTCAATGAGTAGCAATAAGCTCTACAAAAATCCTATAATGCCACACACCCAATCAAAAATTGAGCTACATTGCTTGGCATTAAATATTCTATACAAATAGAGAAATTGTAAAAGAGCTATTACAAGACAAATCATATTCACAGCTTAGCTAATAGAAAATCCAAACGAAAACTTCAAAAAAATAAATTGAACAGATAAAAACACCCACCAAACTAATTTTATGTCCAACATGTTTCTACTTTCATACTAACCCTCTACATATATATACATATGCAATCACTCCTATCTTAATATGCAATTGGTCCTATCTCAATGGGTGTAATGACAAAGATGCACAGAGATAACTAAAACAATAAATAGAGGGTGATAAATTCACTAACCCTAACCATATTTTTTTACCAAAGAAACAAGATTTAACTACAATTGCTCCTATGTTAATGGGTATAAGGCCATATATTTATGCAATCACTCCTATGTTAATTTTCAATTGGTCCTATCTTAATGGCTGTAAAAGAAAATATGCATAGAGATAACCAAAAAAATACACACAGGGCAATAAAATTACTAACCCTAACCATATATTTTGACCAAAGAAAGGCCAAAGATGCATAGGGATAACAACAAACAATAAATGAGGGAAGAAAAAATTACCAACCCTAACCATTATTTTTGATGAAAGAAAGAAGATTTAAGTGTACAAAACAATAATGCCAAACACCCATGCAAAATGACTTACAGATTTCAGACAACGACAATTTAACATAAACAATAAAAAAAATTATTTATGCAAAATACCCATGTAAAATGACTTACAAATTGCACAAAACAACAGTTTTAAAACCCTCCAATCTCTTATAAAATGAAGCCGAAGCCATCAAATTTTTCCCATAGTCTCCTCTCAAATGAACCAAGAAACTGAAGCAAACAATTTTTAGAATAGTCTACTATCAAACCAACACCACAATGGCTCTATTGACAATGCAAATTAATCAATATATTTTCTCGCACATTTCAAACTTTACTTTCTCACATTGCAACACCTATGTAAAATGACTTACGGATTTTGGAGAACAACAATTTTAACATAAACAATCAATAAATCATCTATGCAAAATAGCCATATAAAATGACTTATAGATTGGGGAGAACAACAATTTCAAAACCCTTGATTTGCTATGAAATTTCCATGGAAATAGTCTGCTCTGAAACCAACACCACAATGGTTGTTTCACAATACAACTTAAACAAAGTATACTTTCCCACACTACAATATTCAATATTGCATTTACTTCGTCTGCCCATATTTACTCCATCTATCTCAATCGTACAACAACAACTGAATGATTAAACATTCTTACGAGAAAAAACTTAGGGTTCATCTTTTGCGTATCGAGGACACCAACTCTACCACCCCCAACCCACATAAACACAAAGCTCCACATTTCCACAAAAAAACCTAGTCTAGTCATCGTTGGTTAGGACATCTCCGGTGCTGGAAAATTCAATTCATGTCTGGGCCGATGAAATTCTCGGTGAAAACTTCAAACAAAATAGCCTATCGACTAAATACATATAGATATAAATAACTAAATGTTAAATTATATGAAGACTATGTGAATCTTGCATGGAATGCATTTTTAAGTACATTTTATGGCATGAAGCCACCAACATCCCCATTCATTAATGGGTGAAGTACACATCATATGGACTTGGGAATTAATGTGAAGTGAAGCAAGTAATAGAAAGACAGAGGTGATGGTGAAATGGTTCTTGATGACTCAAAATATGGAGATGAATCATTGTGAGAGAGTAATGAGTCCAAAAGGGCATGTAGAGAAATTTAGAGAAAAAAAGGGAAGTGAGAAAAGATTAAAAGCATAGATTTTCAGTTGAAGATTTAGAAATCACTTGTTGAAGTGGAATTTTTATGCAATTGGGCAAAATGTTCATAGGTTGAGTGAAATTAGCACGACTAGTTGGCCACAATGAGGAATTTCTACTACCACGGCCACTTTCGGTACAACGATAGTGGTGGCGGTTTTGCATGCTTTTGATCTTCTCCCAGTGATAACAACAAGAAAACAAAGTGTTGACGCCAAATATGTATGGTAGTTGTGCATGCTTTTGATCTTCTCCCAGTGATGCTTAAGCTAATTACAAAATGAATTGCTCTTTTAGAGGTTTTGTTTGAACCATAGACTTATGGGAAAATCTATGGCTTTCTATTTCCCATTCACTTTAGTACTACCTACTTTATCCTCTAGACTCTATCCCACAAAATTCATAGCCCTACTAATACACAATTTTAAAAAATAAATTAAAAAAATTGATAAGTAGGAGGTATTTTTCATAGTGTGTCAAATTGCGATATTATTATGAAGATTCAACTTTGTATTGTTACGAATCAAACTCATTGACCCATGTTTCATGAATATAATGACTTGACTCTTAAAACTACACAGTTGAATAATAGTATCACAAAACACAATTGCTTAAAGTGGCTCAATTTTTTTGGAACATATTGTATGGGATGACGTATAGTGACTTGAAGTTGTCTTGAATGATTTTGGACCTTACACGTATGAAAATTTGAGTAGAAACTAGTCCCGGTAAATGACAAGACAGTGGGCTTGATGTTATCCCTCAATTACAAGGTGTGTCACTCAACCGTGAACAAGACGATTGCTACGCAGTGTTTGCAATCGAGTCCTAATTCAGGACTACCCAGTCACTAGTGAGTTTATTTTGGTTGGTCTTATGTTTTTTCAATGGATTTTATAATGTAAATTATAGTAATTTCTTCTTCATAACCTCAAAATTTGAATTATTTTGGCATCTTTTTAATATATGGGTATTGTTTTTAAATCTCAATATTTTAGAGATCTATGTAAATAAGGGGCTGGATTTTTTTTTCTTTTTCTTTTGATGAATAGGTATATATATTAAATATAAAGATAGAAATACATATTCATTAAAAAAGGTGGGTGGTAGGAAGGCACACCCTGAGAGTCACTTGGGTAGAGCCTAGAAGTCTAGAGTTACATGGCCCAAGCCCAAAAAGTAAGAAATATTATGGTATTGTTTACATAAATTATGTTATTGCTTTCTCTATGAAAAAAGAGGTTAGTTTGTATTAGTATCAATCTTTCATCTTTGTGTATGGATAGTAGCTTCTTGGATTAAGTGTATTTTGAAACAATGTGTATATTTTAGGCCTAACTACATGGTTTAAAAATTGGCTCTATCCTTTAATATTTCTTGAGTATCAACTTAGACTTACTAGGGTTTAAAAATTTGAGATTAGCTTTAGTTTTCGAGTAGGATAGACTCTTATCCATATTAGTTATTTTCAATAGAGATAATTTTATAGTGTAAGCCAATTCAACTTTAAACCAATGAATTTTTCTATTCAATCCTCATTGGACATAAACTATGAACAAATTTATGTTATAAACTTATCCATATCAGATCTATTTTCTTCATATAAGTTTTAGATTAATCCTTTTGGCTCTATTTTCTATGAATAGAGATAGGAAATATTCTTAGACTTATAAAATTTCTTATTGTGAATAGAGAAGTGTTATTTTCTTAGCCTTTTAGGCTTTACTATTGTGAACAAAGATGTGTTATTTTCTTAACCTTATTGACCTTGTTCAATGAATACATTTGAGTACCTGGGTATGTGCAGGATCATCATGGAAAAAAGAGGCCCTTAAGTGGCAAAAAAATTAGAAAAATTAGTGTTAGGTAATTTGACATAAAAATTTGAATAAGTTATCTATATTATTTCAAAAATATGTAATAATAGAATCTGTAGAAAATTGAACATAGTTTCTAAACTACTAGGTTTATTTAAAAATAAATAAAATCTATTTGGTGAAAATTTGAAATTTCAATGCAGTAGTACTTAAAGTTCAAGGAAAAATAAGAAGTAGGTGTTTGTCTGACCACCCTAACCATAATAAAATGATAATATTTTTTTATAATATTTTATATATAAGTAAAGGACTCATGTCCAGATGTAATGCATATTTTTTGTAATTTTTTTCCAAGTAAATAATTAATTATGATTTTTTTATTACAACTTTTAAAATATATAAAAACTCGTATGTCTGACCACCTTAATTGGGTCAAAACTTCGTGAAATTTAATTTTTCTTTTTTTAATCCTATAGTATGTGAATCATATAATGTGACACATGTTTTAGATAGAAAAAATGTGATACCATTTAAAAGTTATAGATGTTTTTCAATTAGCCTATCGATCAGGACTTTAGTCATAATTCTAATAGAAAATGAATAATAATTATTTATTAAATTCAAATTAAAGAATAATTTATATTGGTGGAAAGCTGAGAATCTCCTCTAAAAACCCTTTTCATTTCATCACTTTTGGGTAAAAAAAAGTCATCAGCCACATACCCTACAAATACCCATAATATTGCCACTTTCTAGCCCATCATGATCCTACACATACCCACCTACTTCATCTATTTGAGTTTATATACAAACCTCTTTTTTTTGAAACATGTTAGAAACTAAGATCAGACATGCAAACCAAAAAACCCTTCCACAAAATAGAAAAATAGAAAAAGCAAGAGCTTTGCATGAAGATGTGCAAATAATATTATTCAAGAATTCATAATTACCTGAGATGATTTTCTTGATAAAAGAAAGTATGCACAACCCTAATCTTATATTGAGCAACAAGATAGATCAACAAGATAAGGATGACAATAATTAACCTAGGAATTAAAATATTACCTAAGTAAACTTATGCAAGTGTAATAATTAATTAATTAAACTAACACCCCCCCATAAGTGCAACTTAAGGAGATTATAAAAGCATGCACCTAAAAGTAAGATGAATGCAATAAAGTATGAATGGGTCCCAACAACAAACCCTGATCAGGTACCCATGTACAAATGCAATAATGAGGTAGAGAAGGAAAACCCAATGGGACAAAAACCCCTACAATGAGATGACTACTGCAAAGAAGCACTGGAAGAACATTGTGGAGTAACACTAGAACGAAAATCTAGCAAGCAAGGAAAGATACTTTTGTCTACAAGAAATTGTATGAGAGTCACTGGAGGACTCAAGGAGAATCATAATAATACAACAATAGACCTGACTCCACGAAACACTAAAAAACTCAGAAACTGGAACAACCTTGGAATTTGTGAAGCAACAATAGATGGTATGATGATAGAATCTAGAAACTGTGTATCTCAATGTCAATGCCAAACTGAGACTAAAAATTTTCCATGGGAACAAGTTCCATAAAGACTTTGGAACAATTACCATAAAAACATGGCCCTCAAACTGAGATGGATTTGAACCAATGCATATCAATAACCATAGGCTCCCAATCTGAAGTTTGAACTGATGTGAATCTGATATGTGTCAAGCTCGAGCAAGATGTGGCCAATAAAAACTAAGAAGCTAGATATAACCCATGTGAGCTGTCAAAAAATCAAGATGAGATCAAAGTGCATGCACACTCTAATTATATTATTATGCAAGAAACCCCCCTAATGGAACTTTTCTCAGATAATTTATTACAATAACCCAAGTAATCTCCAAAACACCCATCGAGACAAACATGGAATAATGATCAACTTGGGACAAATACAAAAAAATGTGCATTGACATTAATGTAGATCTCCTCAATATATTTCCAACACCGCAAAGAAGGCGAAAATCAGAGATCATGGAAAAAAATTATGAGCTTGGAAGCCATAAATGAACATCTAAATTAAAATAGAAATAAATAAATATAAACAAAAAATACTAAGAAATAAGCTGCACCACTGGATAGTGCTCGAAACTAGCTTTCCAATGGTATCTTTTTGCAAGAAAATGATATCGTACGCAAAAGTTACACCCATTTTTGTGAAAACTACTCTAGGAAGGCCAATCTGGCATACAGGGGCCCTAGGGGGCTAAAAAATAATTTTGGCCTTTAGTCCTATGTGCAACTAGGGGCTGGTGGGATAGGGTTGTGGTGGAGCCCTTGGTCCTCCATAGGACTGGCAGTAGTCAGACTAGACTGCAGGGGTTGTGCGGATGGCCCCTGGTCCTCCATGTGATCGGGGAGGGGCAGAGGGAGCCCACGTGGGTTGGTTGACCAGTGGCCTTTGGGTAGTGCCACTACCCTGAGTAGTCAATGGGTGGCCACCTGGTGGTGGAACCGATTAGAATTGGGAGAGCTGGCTTTGATCATGAAAACCTTCTTTTTTTGCATTTTTTTCAAAAATCATGCCTCAAAATGCATGTTGGCGAGGTCGTACGACCTCTCTAGCAAAATTTTTTTGCCTTAGAAACCAGTTTCTCCAAAATCAATGAAATGAAAGGAAATCTTGGGGTTTTGGGGCGCTACGAACATGATGGTGACCTCAATTTGTGCCCAAAATGCTCTAAAAATTTGGCTACCCCTAGAGCTTGCAAAAAATCTCTTAGCTTGAAACCTTCGTAGATCTGGCAAACAATGACACAAATCTTCAAAATAAAAGCCAATCTTGACTTTTTCCAGTGCTCTGAATCCAATGGTGAAGCTCAATCTAATTCAAAACTCTACATAGATGAACTCAAGGCATGAAACCCTCAAGGAATCCCCTCTGTAATGATTTTCTCAAAAATCTGAGAAGGGGCTACAAATCAAGGCTTTGATACCATGTTAGAAACCAAGATCAGACATGCAAACCAAAAAAACCTTCCATAGAAGAGAAAAATAGAAAAAGAAAGAACTTTGCATGAAGATGTGAAAATAATATTATTCAGAAATTCATAATTACATGAGATGATTTGCTTTATAAAATCAAGTATGCACAACCCTAATTTTATCTTGAGCAACAAGATAGCTCAACAAGATAAGGATGACAATAATTAACCTAGGAATTAAAAATATTTACCCAAGTAAAATTATGCAAGTGTAATAATTAATTAATTACACTAACAAAACATGGGAATGTGCACGATCATCATGGAAAAAAAGGCCCTTAAGTTGCAAAAAATTCATAAAAGTTAGAGTTAGGAAACTTGACGTAAAAATTTGAATAAGTTATCTATATTATTTCAAAAATATGTAAGAATAGAATCTATAGAAAATTGAATTTAGTTTCTAAACTAATAGGTTTGTTTAAAGAAATATATATATTTAGTGAAAATTTAAAATTTCAATGTAGTAGTACTTAAATTTCAAGGAAAGAAAAAGAACTAGGTGTCTGTCTGACCACCCTAACCATAATAAAATGATGATTATTTTTTATAATATTTTAGATATAAGTAGAGGAGTCATGTCCTAATGTGATGCATAATTTTTTGTAATTATTTTCCAAGTAAATAATTAATTATGCAATTTTTATTACAACTTTTAAAAATATAAAAAACTCGTATGTTTGACTACCTTAACTTGGTCAAAACTTGATGAAATTCAATTTTTTTTAATCCTTTAGTATGCAAAGATAGAATGTGATGCATTTTTAGGATTCAAAAAATGTGATACTATTTGAAAGCTATAGACGTTTGGGTAAATGGAATCAACATGATTATCCATTTAAGATTTGATGTATTAGTGGAATGATTGTGAAAATGAATGTGAATTTTTTATTTTTTTTATGTGATCTACTCATTTCTATTATCAAAATAAATAAATAAACTGGTGTTATCTAATGGACCAAATGGGCTCATTACAAACAAAGTATTTTACAAGAATTTTAATAATGTTGTGATCTTCATAAAAATTATCCTAAATGTTTCCTAGTGAGTACTTTTAAAATAGTCACAAGAATGTATAACTAAGTATACATCCATTATAACTTTGGTTTCACTTTGAACTTCTTTTATTTGTAAAATTGACATATTATGTGTTATATGTAGGCATAGGTTTTTCAATAGAACTAGTATTTTATCTCTTTTTTAATCATAGGAGGATCCTCATTACCCATTTCCAATTTCTTAGTCTTATCATGGTGAGGTTATAAAGATGTATTTCCATAATCATATATACCCTCTACTTAATTCATGTTTGTAATGATAAGTGATGTAAGAGAAAATCAATGATTGTATCACTCAACACTATTTATTTCATGTAGGCTATCTACTTGGGAAGCTTGTTTGCTTATTTTACACTTTGTGGATAAGTTATATTTTTTATGTTTAAGTTTTGTGAGTGTTCTTGGATAAATGATTCTATGATGTTTTCACCTACTCACATGTAGCATTTGATTGCACTGTGACTTTGGAGCTTTACATCCAAGATTTAAACTCTACGTACATGATTTTTACTTGCACATAGGAATATTTGATGGAAAAATTATGTCATATTTTCACATATCATTAGTATTCACACATATGATGTTCATGAACATACACTTGATATTTTTTATGTAACAAAGTTTAGGAAGTGATTGAAAGGAAAAAAACATTTATTTTATGTTGACCAATGATAGTTATGGAGAATTCATGATGCATTGGAAATTGTTCTTGCATTGCTCATAGTTATGATTTCCCATTTACAAAAACAAAAAAATAAGAGGTTGGAGAGGATAGAAGGAAAGAGATAGATTTGATGAGAAGGTGAAGTGCAAAAGGAGGTGAGAGATAAATCAATTCATGACAATTTGATTAGGGATGTTGGAAAAATCAATAATTTTATGAAAAAATAAAGAGGTGGGCATTCTAGAAGATTCTATGTGAAAATAGGGAAACTTTCTAAACAAATTTTAGATTAAGTGTAGGGCCCCTCCTGTTTACATCTTGTTAATGTGAGATGGATGTTTCAACTTCACTACTTCCTCATGATTTCTATTCTGACTATTCTATGGCTTTGGATGGTGTGCATGAACAACCGCATGTTTGAGATGATGCTCCTCAACATATCAGTTGTTGGAATTTTATACATTTACATGTTTTTTTATCATTATGCTTTAGTTCATGTATATACATTATCTATTTAGTGATTAAATGTGAACCTGATTATTGTTGTTCAAAAGAAATGATTTATATGATAGATTTCTAGATGTTATTTATGCTTTATATTTTTGGCCATTGTTGGATGATTATGTTGTGCTTTGTCTATATATATATATATTTAGTAGGTACCCTTGACATGTGTTGAATGGTTATAGATACAAGGTTATTTTTACACCTAGCTACACAAGCCTATTTCATTCCCCAATGGTGGTTAATTCAAAGATGTCATATTGGGCCTCCCTATCCATTCTGTGATCATACTTCAATTGAGTATGGTATGTGTCATGTTTGACCCTATGTGAACATGAATCTAAATTATAGGAAGTTTTGGATTATGTTTGTGTCATGAACAACCAATAAATGTCTAATTTAATTAATAGCTCAAATTTCATATTTTCTTGTAAATGAAATGTTAGGGATTCCATTGATTTACTATGATGGTTATTAAAATATTTTTTGTGTTTTGGGAAAGGGGAAAATAAAATGAAAGTGGAAATGAAATTAAGCTATTGTTTAACTAAATTGTGAAAATTCCTTTAGTTGAGAATTGTAGGCTATGTTTGACTTAAGTAACTTCTATTTGAATTTTGAATTCCATAAATTTAAAAGAATATATGCTTATATGGATTTAAATCATGAATTTAAATGATATGGGTTATTTAGAAATTGATTGATGTGTCCATTTGGAGTTTGAGGAAAATGGGAATTAAGGAAACAGAAAATAAATTTTATACTTAGTTTATTTGGAAAGTGAAAAAGGGTAAATAGGAAAAAGGAGTTTCATTTTCATTATATAATTTTATTTTGGGAAGAGTTTTGGAGAGAAGAAAACCCTCTTTTGGGAGAAATTTGAATTTTTAATTGCGAGATAATTTGGAAGGGAAAATTCGACGAGGTTAGATTTGTTGGATTAGGAATGAAAAGGAGAATGTGCTTGTAATTGATCTTGTGCATTCATTTGGTGTGCTTAAGATATTCCTCCTTTGATGTTTTAACATAATTTGAAGTATTTTGTTTATTTCTTTTAAATTAGTCAATTTATTTCAAATGTGAATATTAAAATAAGATTGGGGGAGTATAGACATCTCTCAATGCAATTCGATTTGTAAAATTGCATGATTAATTAATTATTTTATTAAAATTTTAGAAATTTTTCAAAATGAATGTTTTATAGTTTGAAAGGGGTGTTAGAAACTTTTGCTACCAAAGGGTATCTTTACATTTTTTATTTTTTTTTAATTTCAAAATTTGAAGAAATTTTAATGGGGTTTTGGGAAAATTTTTGTGTTGTAGTGTATTGGATAAATAAGAAAAATTGAAATTTTTTAATGAAATATGATGAGTTTGAATGTGTTTAGTAAAAGTGTCCATAAAATATTGACATAGTGCTTGTGGAGTGTGTTGTGATGAAATTGATTTTTATGCATCAGTTTTCATGCCACTCATTGGTGAGTATAAAGAGCCTAGGAATAAGGTACTAGACAAGGTATTGGGTTGGATCCCAACATGTCCTTTACCCAAAGTGGAAAGTAGGTTGGTAAAAAGTAGTGATTCATTTAATCAAGCAATAATTAATGAAACATGGGCAATAAACTAACTAAGATAATGAATACTTCTCTGATGCCTTGAGCACTTGTAAAGACTATGGATGTTTGGCAAAAAATGTCAGCTTCGGGAGTTTGGGTCTTGTAAGATCAAATACTATTGTATGTATGAGAGAGGTACTAAATTTTGTGTGTCGTAGCAATGAGCATCGTGACAGCACTCCCTCCTAGTTCTCTATCATTTTACCCTAGTGTCTTGTGTGTATAGTATGTCATTGGTGATTTTCCCAATCATGGTCCTTATGGTACCCTGGTAGTGAGTTATCCCATAATGTTTATATGACGTGGCATTGGTGACTTGTCCCAGTGCGGGTTATGATGTGACACTAGTGATTTTTGCCAATGTAGACTATGTTATTCAATTTGTGATTGTACCAAATGATGACTTCTCTTGGATTCATTATTATGGTTTGGATAATTATTTGATATATGATGCATATGTTGAGTGTTTTCATGTATAGTGTGTGTAAGCCTTCTCACCATGTGTTTAGCATGGGTGTTGTGCTTGTGGCCCATGTGACTATCTTCTAGCATAGTTAGACTAGATATTTTGATTCCACGAGGTCAAGTGGCATGGAACCACCATTGTGGATCAAGGGACATAATGGTATCATGTTCTACCAAGTTTAATTCATGTATTTAGATATTTTCCATTCATAAAAATTATAATATTGATGAAAGGACCTCTCTTTTAGATGAATGAAAATTAGATAATAGAGAAGAGCATTGGCTTATTTACATGTCTCAATATTGGTATTGAGCATGATTACTCTATGCTTTTCAATATTATAATATGAAAAAGATAAAAAAAAACTTAGGATTACTTCAATTGGTCCTTAAAATGATTATTAATGTCATTTTATGAGTTTGTGTGGCATGGTGTTGCATCTAGGTGGCCTAGTTTGCTCACTAGCCTCCAAAGTCAATCAAAAAAATTCTAAGTCTAATTGGAAAGCCTTGTGTGTTTGGGTGGCTTAGTTGCATGTTTGGATGGCTTGGTCATCAGTTGGGCAGCCAATTTTTGTAGGCTTAAAGCTCAAAATTTTGTCTAACTCTATTTGGGTGGCCTCGTTTTCATATAAAAAAAGAATTTTAACCCTCTTAACCATGGTTAGCTAGTGATTTTTCAAGCCCAATTGCAATGACAAATAATTTTTAAGCCTTGTATTTTTCCCATTCCAATCATTTTAGTTGTTGAAACCCTTGAAAACTATATAAAAGAAATGTGTTTATCATGGTACTAGGGGTCTAGTGGCATTGTGTTCATGTTCTTATATGTTTTTTTCTAGAACTTATGGCTTCTCTTTCCTCATTTTGTGTGCCTTCTTTTGAAGTTGTCCAATTATCAAACCTAGAGTTAGGGAGATTGTACACTTAGTATTGTGAAGACAAGGGAATGTTGTAATCCTTCATGGTTGGCCTTTTTGGCATCATCCATATTCCTCATAGGTCATGGGGTGTTAGGGAGTAGATTATTCCACTTACGTGATGTCATTTTGTGATGGAATGTCTTGGTGAGCATGTGGTTATCTAGAAGTGACCCATCATCATTCCAACTAGTGAAGTGTTGTGTCTCATGGGTAACCAACCTCTCATGAAGGTTTTTCCATGTCTTAGATTTTTTTAGTGTGTTTAGATTTGGATTGGAGGTTGATGATTCGCTCATCCTATCTTGGTGTGGTTTTATAAGTGTTGTCCTCTCTCTCTCTCTCATTTGTTTTTTTGTGTGGATTTATCCCATGAGTGGTTGTATTCAAATGTTGACATCTAGCTTATGCAATGGTGAATTTTTCTTTTTTTTATTGTCATTGTTTCATTGTGAAACTTGTGTGCACATTGTTTTCAAAGAGCAACATGTCATTGTTGTATTATCAACGGTGTTGTCAATGTTTCAAAAAACAAATGTTCCATTATGTTTTGTTCTAAGTTTTTTGGTTTGGGACATTACATTAAGATTGTAGCATTTGATTCATTGCATATCTGTAATATCTTAGTGATGGGAAACATATATTTGCAATTATTTCTACAAGAAAATAGATATACTATTTCCTCATCCCCACAACAATATTTTGAACATTTTGTTGTGTATCCTAGATTTTTGTTAACTATTTCATTTGAATTGCTACCAATAGTACATTAAATGGCATTAGAACAAGTGTTCCAAGTCTTGAAAGGGTTGATTTGTGGTCTACAACTACAAATAAGTTTGCACAAGTATTTTATTACAAGTGGTATTGATGTGAAGATGGTCTATAGAGTTAGGAGAGCTGGTACAAACCAAAGAGAATTGTATGATAATGATCTAGCTAACATGGTGAAATCAATCTAGGAAAGTCTTAAGGTCTTTAAGACTTCTTAGTGATGAGAAGTGGTTATGGTTGAGGATATCAACTAGCATACATATATTAAATATTAATATATATAAAATATGTTGAGAGTTATCTTTTCTTCAGGAACCTATTTTCATCAACTTATTCAAAACAACAGTAAACTACCCATATGCTATCACTGTTTCAATCAATCAAATAATATATGAGCAAAATAAATCAGGCAGAAAGACTCAATAGTGAAACAAAGCCAGAAAATACTCAATAGCACATTAGAGGTTAAACACATAGATGCCTAGTTTTCTTATGAGTTCCTCATGAAATTTGAATTCACTAATTTAAATTATAATTTGATTTTCAATACATATGTCCAATTTCTTCTTTAAAAAAATGTGATACAGTTGTTAATTAAGATAAGATCAAATATTACATTTATGTATTTTCTTCACAAAGATACAAGATAAGGTAACCAAACCCTAGTTTTGATTTTAGAGCGTATTAATAAAATGTAACCTTGCCAAGTTCCAAACCAAATGAACCCTAGAAAGTCTGACAAAATCAACTTGGGATACTTTCCATCCCATTCAATAATAAAACAACCATAATTAAAAAGTAATAAACCTTACGATTCCTTGAATCTTTGTTTTGTTTTACTGCAATGTTCAACAGATTATAACAATGCAATTGGTTTTAACAGGACTAAAGACAAATTTGTGATAGCTAAACTCAAGTGAATCCCAAAAATGTAAAGCCAAACTTGCAACCGTGAAGTTTTGAAACGGTTATGATTCAACAACCTCTTTTAATATAGGTCTTCATGAATTCAAAGATAAGAAAATCTAAAGAAAGTTGTGAATAAAACAGATTTAAAACTACTTTAAAAACAAAGCAAAAAAATAAAAAATATTGAAAAATAAATAAAAACAAAATAAATACACTATTGAAAAAAAAAATTATAAATAAATACATTGAAATTTCTTATAATTATAAAAAAATATTTTTTTTTACTACTATAAATAAATGTTCACTCTAAAAACTTAAAAATTTATTACATGACACGAAGTATTTATTTTTAAGTTATTCGAATAGAGGTCTTCATGAATTTGTGAATAAAATAGCTTTAAAACTGCTTTAAAAACAAAGCAAAAAAACTAAAAAACTATTGAAAAATAAACAAAAATAAAAATACACTATTAAAAAATAAACAAAAAAAAATTACAAATAAATACATTGAAATTCTTTATGTGAATAAAATATCATTAAAACTGCTTTAAAAACAAAGCAAATAATCTAAAAACTATTGAAAAATAAACAAAAAAATAAATACCCTATTGAAAAATAAACAAAAAAATAAATACACTATTGAAAAATAAACAAAAAAAAAAATTGCCAATAAATACATTGAAATTTGTTATAATTATAAAAAATATATTTATGTTACTACTATAAATAAATGTTCACCCTAAAAACTTAAAAAATTATTAAATGACACTAAGTATTTAGTTTAAATTTATTTTTTTATTTAAATTTATTTTCAATTCTAAAAAAACAACATTACCACCACTACATAATAGCCTCTTAGTGTAACTCTCAGCACAATTATTTAAATAAGTGTCTCAACGTATTATATATAAATAATAATGTTATATAAATACTAATTTATTTTAATAATTACTATAATTAAATTAATTATAATTATTGATATTAAATTTTAGTATTAATAATAATTTGGATAGAGGCAAAGGTTTTGTAGGTGGTTTTCTTTCAAGGAAATATCTCAAATCAAAACAAGTTTACAAGGTAGCTTTTGAGGTAGTGAGAAAAGACTTTAAAAATGATGTTCCTTGGGCTTTGAAAAGAGTTTTAAGTTTTGTTTTTGAGGAACTAGGGAGTCCAATGGTGGAAAATATTATGGAAAAGTTATATGCTTTATCTTATCTGCTAAATCATCATGTCAAGAATGGCCGTCCACTTCAGCTCAATTTCAATCTTCAAAATCAAACTAGTTAGGATGATGAAGAATAGGGTGAGAAGGAAAATCAGTAAGAAGGTGAGGGGGAAAATTATTCTGAAGATAATCAAGATGTAGAGCAAAGATGGGAGCAAAATGCAGAGCATGGTGATAAATTCTTGGAGGTAGAGGTAGCTGATATGGAAGAGTAAATAGGTCATATGCTCCTACAAATTTTGTATGATATAAACAATGATTTTTTTTTATCTATTTCAATCGGGCATATAGTCAGGAAATATTATAAAGGTGAAGCATGTGTTTGTATTTGGATAAAACTATACTGGTTCTATGGTAGAAGTGTCATATAAATGAGACATATAAATGAGACATTGTTGTGTTGGTGCTAAATCTGAGTTGGCTATTATCATGATGAAGCTAAATGTAAAGTGAAGGTTTCCTATAATGTTAGACAAAATTTTGAATATTTTGGCATTCTGTTAATTAGTACTATAAATCTGATTAATCATGTAAAGTTTATTATGATATTAATATAAATAGTTATCCCTTAGCCTTTTGTCTTAAAAAAAAGAAAGGTGTTTTAAAGTGTATAAGATATCAAATCAATTTAAAACTATTTTTAAATGTGTTTTAAATCTGCTTTAAATCTGTTTGAAAAAATGTCTACATACAATGATTGTAGTTATGCTAGTTGCATGTCATTTGAATGTCTACATACAATGATTGTAGTTATGCTAGTTGCTAGTTGTAATATGTCTCTTAGCATAATGAACAATAGAGAAAATTGTGAAGGACATAAGAGGTGATTTAAATCTAGAGGGTGAACTCAATCCTAAAGAAAAAATTTCCATAGTCTTGGTGAAGGAAGTGAGAAGGATGATATTTGATTCCTAAGCTACGAAAGAACATAAATTGAGTGGAACTGCTAGAAGCAAATAGGAGAAAATATGGTTTGACTGAAAGTGTTCTTAATCCCACATGCATCGGTGAGAAAAAACAATGCAGAAACGAATTATATACATAGAGGGGTAAGAAACTTACTATCACACAAAGAAAATTGAAGATATAGTCATAAGCTACCAATTATTTTAACTAAGTGCTTTATAATTAATTGTTTCAATAATTTCAATTTTTATTTTGTCTTTCATTTTTAATTATTTTATTAATTTTATATTTAATTTTATCTTTGTTTTTAATTATTTCTAACAGTTTTATTAGTTTCAATTGAAAAATGATTCATTTATCTTTAAATATTTATAAAGGTGAAAATTATAATTTTCTATTATTTATTTATTTTATTTATTTTTAAATGTCTTGGTAAATATGTATTATGACAAATATCATATTCTAATTATAAAGTCAGACACATATTTTACATATATGTTACCTCATTTTTATCTACACAAGATCTTTTGTTTATCAACACTTCACTTCATATTTCCATAAACTTGATCTATCCATCTAATTATCCATAATAATATATGCATTGATTCTTAAACCCTAGTTATCATGATCTACTCCATCTATTTTTTCCTAAGTCAAGTCCATGATCACGGGGTCATTCTTATAACTATAAACTCAACTTGCCTAAATTCAAATTGGCCTATTAACCCCCTTTGTGTTGCTCACCTTAAGTTAATATAGGTTAGATAGAGGATAGATAGCCCTTATTGTTGTTGTTTTGTTGAAGCTGAAATTTTAAATGTTGTAGGGTTTGGAAGAGACTTTGGGGGTTTGAATTTTGTCAAGAGTAGGTTAACCATAGGGCTCTAGGTTTTTCTATTTTGTTTTCTTATAATGTCTGGCATAAAAGGGAATTCAAGGTTACCTTTACAAATCCTCTAAATGAAATGTGTTCTCCTATTACATTCTTGACTCCCTTATCAATGTAGATGTCAAATGTGTGAGGGAGGGAAATCTTCCTCTAGAGGCCATAGATTTAAATGTTTCTAGGGCCTAATCTAATACCCCTTTCCAAATTTTGGGGTATCAAGCTAAGGGGACAAAACATTAAGTCTATTCCCCTGGCCTACCTATCTCATTCTATTCCCCTAGTCCCCACCACTTCTTCCATCGATGAATAGATCTTGGTGGATCATTATTGGTGGCATTACTCAATGCTCGCCTGCTTGTATGGAATTAGGGTGAATGAATGTTACGTGAGGAATGTAACGTAGACTAATTAGGTGCATTCACACCCTTTCCTTACTAATTGGGAGTACAAGGCTTATATTTCTATCAACCATATCCATTTGAGGCTACAAGCATAATAAAAGCATAAAGGTATAGAATAAGGGGCCCACGTAACCCGGCCACCTAAGCAGTCAAATGCTTAAGAGTGTGTCGGTTAAGCCCGGCCCTAAAGGAGCAGAGGCAACTAACACAAATCCCCTCCGCTTTCTCACCCTACGCATGTGGGATTAAAAACATTCGCATCAAACCAAAGATTTTCAGTGTTACAAAGTTAAAAATGAAAAACATTTTCCAAAGTACAAATCTAACAACCTATACTGAGCTGATTGACAAAATGCATAAATGAAATAACATATCTAAATCCAAAAGTAGAAAACAAGCGACTTCAACAAATTGCAGGGCGAGCATGTTCAAATTTTAAAATGCAATATGATCCCTCCAGATTATAAGATAAAATACTGATCATTGCAAAACACAGTTTCAAGATATTCATGAATGTTTGATATGAAAATAATGATCCATCATTTCCCTAATCGTGGGTTTCTGTTTAAAACATAAACTAGTGCCAATGGCTAAATTGGCTAAATTGGATTAGATTTCTTGTTTAACTCCAAATTAAAAAAAAAAAAAAAAAAACAGACCACCAGCTTCATGTAAATCTACCTTATGAATTAGCTCGATCCACAAACCGCTTCTCATGATAGAATTCCCCTTGGCCCAGAACCCATCCCAAGAAACCCTCCGGTAACAAAGCTTCCCATGATAGAATTCCATGGGTCCTCCTTTTGTCTCACATAAGCCATAGAATGTTCTATTGAGTGACCCAACACACTAGCAGCTGTAAAATGACACGCGGACAATGGAGTTCTCATTCGTACCGCTTGGGTTCCAGCAATCAAACGCTCACGCAACCCGGTGCGACAATTGTAAGAGTTTGTGATAAATTGATGGAAGCCACTCAATGTGCCTGCTAAGCCCAAGGAGGCCCCAGCATGCTGTAAAATCTTCTCCAGGCATAGCTCTCGTGGGTACTCAGCCCTACTGCTCATCATGAAACCCTACCCTGCAAAAAAATTCAAACGTTTAGATAAATTATTTATAAACCCTATTCATGAATGAAAACAGGCATAGATGAAACCGCAGAACCAATGATAACAACAGAATTGTTTTATAATGAAATGAAACACACCCAATAATAATCCAGCAGCGTAAAGTTTCCAGAAAAAAAAACACAAAAAAATCAAAGAAGCGAAAAAATCGAGATAAAAAATCGGAAATCCTGAGGTATCTGCCGGTTTCCGCTCGATTTCTGTGAGTTCTTGGGTTTGTAGCCGCGATTACCTGTTAAAAACTTCTGCGCGATTTTCAATTTCGTTTTCCACGACTTTTGGCGGCGGCAATTTCCGTTAGGGTTTCTCCTATCTTCGTGTTTTTCCTTTCACCATGAAATGGACGATCTGTTTTTACAAATCAATGGTTCAAAATATAGAAAGTATCCCGTCCGTTCATCACTTTTCGGCTTTTTTCGTGCTGTACTTTCATTTTTCATTTTTTGGGTCATTTTTTAACCTAAGCCTAATCTGAGGAGAAACCTAATCTGAGGAGACGTATAGTGTGAGCCGCCTCTATTTAGCTTAGGTAATATAAGCACGAAATACATTAATTTGAGGAGACGTCGAGTGTGAGTCACCTCTATTTAGCTTAGGTAAATGCCATAATTTAAGGTGCCATGGATATGAGATGCAAAATTGTTTGAAGGAAAAGAAAATAGTATTGTTGGTCATGATATCAATGTCCAAGAATGTTTCTATTCGTTATTAAAAATAACCTATGCAATATGTCATTTGTTTCTTTGAATGTAAACCTAAAAATACATCCAAGGCATCCTTCTCCATAATGATGTTAATGCTTCAAATTTGAGCTTCATTGATTCATACATGGCATGACCTAATGAATTGGAAAAATGTTCAATACCAACAATTGTTTGAGTATCACCTATTTCACTACCTTTCTAACAAAATATATACATTTTGAATCATTCTATTAGAGTGAGCTACTCTTATATCAACCCTTCTAGAGAATTCACAAGGACATTCACTCGTCAGAGCACATATTCTAGATGTGCTTCTTATAGAATAGTTTACAATACATTTATGTGTTGTTGTAATAGAATGTGTTTCTTATAGAATAAGTAAAATTTAAAATGAGTTTTGAACCAACATTCCATATGAGTCATCCTCCACTTCATTGTTCTAACTTTGAATTAGTACTCAAACATACTCATGTTAGGAACCTCTTTTATCAAGCTTCTTTTTTAATGTTGGTATAGAATTCTATGTTCTAATTGTCTCAACCATCTACCAAGAAAGCACTCTGTCAAATCTCCTAGAATTCCAAAGCTGCTTGCTCAAACTATTTTCTTTTAAGCCAATTTCCAAACTTTAACACACCTAATTATCATATTTTAACATACTCACATGTCAATTTCTTCCACTGGGTTTTAACTTCATGATGACAATGTTAACTACAAATGTTATTGCCAACATTCTTGTAGCATGTTTAGTCTTGAAATTTCTTTAAAGGTTACATCTATAGACTCCATTTAACAACCTTATTCTACAAATGTCAAATACTAGCAACAACTCTCTAACGGTATGCACACATGTATCTTTCTCTGCTTCTTGAACAACTCAAACATCTTGTTTGGGAAGAGGCTTTTGTCAAAGGTTTTGTTGTCCGTCTGAGAGAATATACTTGCAAGATATTCTACAAACCCACATATGTCTGTATTTTTCTAGTGTTTTTTTATGGCTTTCATTTGTTCATCTTCATCTCCTTAACAAATTATTGGTCTCCTTTAATATCTACAATATTGTGCTCATTGGATACACTATTATATTTTTAAAAATAAATTTCTTTTAGTAATATATCTATTGTCTTGTTATAGCATAAAATTGTACCTAGTGCAATTTCCCATAATGTTACCTCACTTTAGCCTTACAAACCCGATAATGCAAAAAATTGCCACCTTTTCCTTTCTTTTGCACGTGCCATTGGCATTTTTCATCAGTGGAGAGAATTTTGTCTATGATCCTTTTGCATCACGTAGATGTTCATGCACTGTGCAAAAATCCCTACCAGATTCTCGAGTCAGTGAACACTGGAGGCATCACATTCTCTACCCCCTATGAATTGTAACACCCCCTTCAAATATTGACCACCTAAAAACATCCTCTTACCTCCCAAAAACACTTTTGAACTTGATTCTTGCAATTCATTTGATCTTTATTCACTCTTTATTCTATTCTTTATCACTTCTATTCACTCTTGTTCTACACTCTACACCATATTCTATTGCAGGTTTCCCAAGCTTCATATTATCGACATGGTTGTCTTTCTCTCTTCCTTCGTCTCTCAGCTTCTCCAAGCATGTAGAAAGGAGGGTAATATCTATTTACTTGTATTGTCTTATTTGTAGAGTAGCATAGATTGTAATTGCACTCTATAATTTGTGTCTACTTTTTATTTATTTATCATTTCTATATCTTGTGGTCTATCAACTATTTGTGGAGGTGTAAACATCAAAATGAGGGTTTGACTTCAATAAGCTCTGAAACAAAACCACAAAAAAATTCTATCACTATGTGTGTAGGTACAATTTGTTCATGAGGAGCTTATGGGAGGTTACACCTTCAGTGAGTTGGTCTTCTTCTTCCTTTCTCTTATCATTTTGTTATTAGATAGTTTATCTTTCAAAGTTAAATTCTTCTTCTTATTTTTGATAAAAGGGGGATAAATGGGTTTTACAGGGACCCGAAACCACAAAGTAACAATACAGGAGAAGACCAAAACAGCGGTCCAAAAAATAAAAAAAATGCTCGAGAAAATAAAACCAGCATCAACAGGTAGCAAGAAAAAGCCTCAAAGAGGCCACCAAACAACCAGCAAACAGAAGAAGTAGGGCCCGACCACCACTAATTCATAGAGTTCAGGAGCTCGTCCACGATCTCCTCCAAGTCCACCATTTCCTGAGCCCCCTCCATAAAGATCTGAGCCATACTAGGGGTAGTTTGGACTTTCCTTTTTGTGCTAGATCTGGTACGTTTGGATATACCAGCTTCCTCATCCTGCTCTTTCTCCTGATGAAAGTCGACGATCAGAGCTCTCTTCTGGGTTTTCTCCAGTCTTTCAGACATAGCCTTGATGATGATAGAGTTATGTCTGGCAATTCTGCAATTTTGCTCGGCAATCTTTTTCAAGGTTCCTTTGATTTTCTCAAGTTCATTCTCGGTGGTGTTGTCTTTTTGAGGAATATCCTTCATATTGATGTGCTTCTCCACTTCGAGCTTAGTAAGTCGAGCGACTTTAACTTCAATTTCCCCCAGTTTGCTATGAAGAGATAGATTTTTTATTTTCAACTCACTTATCTCATGAAAAACCCATTTGGCAGAATTCAGTTGGTCTAGGGAGTAGATTTTGGCTTTACCAACAAAGTCAAAAGAGGGGTCACTTTCAGGATTGACCCCAAAAAACACTGACTTCGCACCTCTCATGGGGCTCAAGTTTTCCTGTTGAATATTCTAGGGGGCGTGAAGTTCCTCAAGGCTAACCCCAGTCGTCTTAGCAAAAATAGTAGGGGAGTCATCGGGGTAGGAAACAAGCTTATTAACTGGGGAGCTAAAGCGAGCCGCATTGGCATTAGGGTTAGTGTGGCCAGAGGCCAAAACAAAGCAGGCTCCAGAAGGTTGAGGGGAGCGGCCAGAAGTAGAAGGAGGGGGCAGAGGAGGCAAAGGGCTCTAGACACGATCGGGAGAAGCTTTGGCTTTGGATAAGCTAGGCTCAGTATCATCTTCGTCAAGCTCCAGCGGGGCAAGAGGGTTAGGAAGGGTGGGCATATTCTGAAAGTGCTCAAAGATAAGTCTTAAAAGACCGGAATGAAGAATCAGGTATCTTTTAGGGCTTCTTCTATGATCAGAAAAGCTATTTCTCAGATAGCAAAGCAAGAAGAAGGGGATAGAGAGACACACCTTATGCCGGAAGTGATTAAGCAGCACGAAGTGATAACCATAGACCCTTGTGAAGCAGCCATCGAGTGTGATGTACTCCATGATAACCCTTAGCACTTTTCTCCACTGAGCTTTTATAGTGTCCACTTCATAGTAGTTATTCGACATCTTGACCAGGTTTTGTTTCTCCGTTTTAGATTTGGAAAATTTCAGAACAGCTTCGTCAGAGAATTTCTTGTCTTTGAAGAATTTGTGCTCTTCCATTGGAACGCCCGTGACCTCCGCAATCAAGGCTTCATCAATTTGAACTTTCCTCCCAAATAGGACAACCTCCCCATTATTCTAGTTCTTCTCAAAGAAGTCAGTAATTTCCTCCTTAGGGCCATGGAGTTTCTCAATGAACGGAAGTAATCCACCCCTTCTAATTTTACTCCAGGCTTTTGCATTCTTGGTCTGTGATTCAAAGCTATCCACCCTCTTCAGTTCCCCACACATAATAGACAGGTTAGTGTGAAAATTGTTACAAACATAGGTCCTGTTCCAGAAAGTTCCTTTGTTTCTCAGGACCCACAATACGTGCCAAAGAAGATAATTAATCATCTGAATCCACTCAGCCCCATTATATTTTTGGATATTTCTATTCATGAATTGTACCTTTCTCATTATGACAGGACGCTACCTTTTTTCCGTTCACTACATTGAACTCCAAAAGAGCTTGAACATTGGAGTGGAGTTCGGTCTTCTTATGCCACGTAAGGAAAATGTCACTCTTAACTCCCTCATTGGCAAAAAAATTAGCAACCGTGTTTGCCTCACGGTAGGCATGAGTTATTTTTATGTTGTCAAAATTACTAAGTAAGGCCTTAGAATCATCAATCCAATTTTTTATCGACCATGTGGGCTGTGATCTACCACAAAGACTATCAATAATATTTTTTGAGTCACCTTCAAGCCATAGATTTTTGCATTTAATTCCTGCAGCCAAGTTGATTATGTAATAAGCCCCCACCGCTTCCACCACATGATTGGTTTAGACTCCCAAGGGAGAGGCAACAACACCCATAAAGTTCCCTGCTGAATCCCTTAAGACCCCACCACACCTAGCCTTTCCTAGGTTTCCCTTTGCCGCTCTGTCAAAGTTGGCTTTAACCCATCCTTCCGTAGGAAAACTCCATCAAATTCCAACCTTGGAATTTTTGGTAGATTTAGGGGCAATGGAAATATTCCAACTAATTCTCCATTCCCTAGCAATTAGGCTATCATAAGGGGAACAAGCCACAGTATCAATCTTATCTTCCCTGAAGTGGACAATAGAAAAATTTTCCTTGATCATTCTAAGAATTCTCTCAAACACAATTTTCTCTGAAGATTCCTTATCCCTGAAGACCCGGTTGTTTCTCTCTTTCCAGATTCCCCAAGCCAGATGGGGGAACGAGAAGGCCCAAATTTTTTTAATAAAGGGGTTGAAAGAGGGGGATTTCTATTGAACAAAAAAATCCTCAACAGACTCTAGAAGGACCCAAGAGAAATGCCAGCATTTTAGAAGTTTTTCCCAGACCAGGGAGGACAAAGAACAATGAATAAAGAGGTGATTAGCCATTTCAGCATTACTTTTGCAGAGGTAGCATCTATTAGGGATCAGAAAACCTCTTTTCCTAAGGTTATCCACAGTAAGAATTTTGTTTTGCAACAAGGACCAGAAAAAAATGTTAACCTTAGGAAGGAGATGCTTAGTCCAGGCTTGCGAGCATAGGGGGGAGGGTTAAGAGCCTGGGATATCCTGGCAAAGGCAGAGGAGACCGAAAAGCAACCAAATAGCTCAAATCTCCAAATAAGTCTATCCTCTTGATTAAAGAAAAGTTTGACAGCATTCAAGGAGGAGTAAATAGGGATCAACACATGGTTAATCAAGGGGAGATTGATCCACTTACCATCCCGCCAATAGTCTTTAACAAAAATACCAAAAGTGTCTTTACAAAAATCCACCCATCTACTAAGATAAAGGCTCATCACGCAGCCAGCAATTATCCCAAAATCTAATCTTGTTTCCATTATGCACCTGCCATTTCAATCCCAAATTAACCACCTTAATCCCATTAGACAAGTAGTTCCAGCAACTTGATCCTTTCGGGAGATTGGGGTTATCCAAAAAATCTCTGAGGGAGTTATTGTTTTGCAGATACTTACTTTTGATTATATCACTCCATTCAACAGAGGAAGAAAAAAGTCTCCATATCTGTTTAGCTAGGAGCGACTTCTTCAACGGTCTAATTCTTCTTAGCCCCAAGCCTCCTTCCTTTTTAGATCTAAAAACCAAATCCCATCCAACAAGAGGCATTCTTTTTCTTTCTTCAACTCCAGACCAAAGGAATCTCTTTTGAATCTTCTCGATGGTTTCAGCATATTTGGAGGGGATTTTAAAAAGACTGAGAGCATAGATAGGGAGATTCTGCAAGAAGGCTTTAAGAAGCTGGAGTTTTCTAGCCTGGCTTAGGCGAGCACCTTTCCAGCCAGAGAGTTTTTCTCAAATCTATCAACTAGAGAGATCCAGAAGGTGTCCGGAGGTTTAAAACAAAGGGGTAACCCCAAATAAGTAGCAGGAAGGGACTCAATCTTGCAGCCAAGAATTCCAGCAATCTTTCTCTGTCTATGCAAAGGAGTGTTAAAGAAGAACAACGAACTTTTTTGCTTATTTATGACTTGACCAGAAGCTCTACCATAGGTATCCAACAAATTCTTCATCTCTTTAGCTTCTAAAATGGCAGACCATCCCATAAGAAAAGTGTCATCCACAAACTATTGATGAGAGCATATCAAATTGTTCGATGAAGGTTTAATCCCCATAATAGATCTTTGAGCAACCAATTTACTCATGTTTCTGCCTAAAACTTCAGCCATAATCGTGAAAAGGATAGAAGAAATGGGATCTCCTTGTCTTAACCCTCTAGAACTCTGGAAGAAGGTAGAAGGGGAGCCATTAATAAGAACCGCCATAGAAGAAGAGGAAATGAGTTGTTCAATGAGCTGCAAAACCCTTTCATTAAAACCAAAGGATTTTAAGATTTTAAAAAGAAAATTCCAATCCACCCTATCATAAGCCTTCAAAATGTCAAGCTTAAGAAGAAAACATTCTGATTTGGAAACCACGAGGGAATGAACATTCTCATGAGCATGGACAATAGAGTCAAGAATTTGTCTTCCGGGCACAAAACCATTCTGTTGAGGGGCAATAATAGATGGAAAAATAATGAGCAGCCTAGAGGTAAGCACCTTTGAAATAATTTTATAGAAGGAATTACTGAGACTAATGGGTTTGAAGCCTTCAAAATCCTGCACACCAGGCTTTTTGGGGATAAGGACTATGAAAGTGGCATTTAACTCTTTCAACAGGTTTCTAGAATAGAAGAACTCTTTCACCACCTTCTCAACATCCTCCCTAACAATATCCCAAAACCAATGGAAGAAAAGTAACGGGAAGCCATCAGGACCAAGTGCTTTGCTTCCTTCAAAAGAAAAAATAGCTTTTTTAATCTCCTCACTAGTGGGAATAGCAGTTAACATTTCATTATCTCTAGAATTGACAATACTGGGGATAGTCTCCAGTAGCTGATTTTGATCATCAATATCAATATCCTCTTTCTCAGACAAGAGGTTCTTAAAGAAAAGAACAGCTTCTCTTCTAATCTCCTCCTCCTCCTCATAAGTTCTACCATCAACCACAATCTTAGTAATTTTGTTAGTAGCTCTGTGTTTAGAAGCTGAAAGGTGAAAGTATCTAGTATTTTTGTCTCCAGCTTTTAGCCACAGAGCTCTAGACCTTTGTCTCCAGAATTCCTCTTCTCTGGTAATTACCTCATGAAGTTTTGAGAGAATCTCATTTTCTTTTTCCCTAGTATCAACCAAATAGCCTTCTTTCTAAATTTTGTTTTAGATTTCAGACAGCCTAAACTGAAGATCAAATTTGATTTGAAAGATATTGCCAAAAGACTCTTTTTTCCACTTTCTGAGATTCATTTTAACTTCCCTTAGTTTTTTGGTGATTCTAAACAAATTAGTGCCTTTAATTTTGATATTCCACCACTTCCTAACTTCCTCTCAGAGGAGAGGATGGGAGAGCCACATCTTCTCAAAGCGAAAAGGGGTATTCCTCTTAATCTTTAAGGGGTCAACAATGAAACTAATAGGGAAATGGTCAGAACCAATCCTAGGGAGGGTTTTCAAAGAACAACAATAATTTAAAAATGAGATATCAGAAACAAGAGTTTTGTCAAGTCTCACCTGGATCAAGTCCGACAAAATTCTTCTATTCGACCAAGTGTAAGAGCTACCTTGCAAATCCAAATCAATCAAGGCATGATTGTTAATGAAATCCAAGAGGTCTTCTTTACTTTCTTCATTAATATAAGACCCTCCAAACTTCTCACCCAGAAGGAGGGGAGAATTGAAGTCTCCCATGACGACCCAGGGGTCATTTTGAAAGATATTCCGAAAAGTAGCCAACTCTTTCCAAAAAGCCTTACGAGCTTTTTTACAGTTCAGCGCATAAATATTAGACTGAATCCAACTGAAATTATCTCTAATATGAGTAAATCTAGTGGCAACATGATTAGGATGACAGAAAAGATGATCACCTCTTATGACCATACAGTTCCAAAAAGTTGCCACCCCACCAGAAGCCCCAACAGAATCACTGCCCTGAATGGAGCAGTGCTGGAACAAAGAGATCTTTTCAACCTTTTCTCTTAACATTTTGGTTTCCTAAATGAGGAGAATATCAGGCTTATGGTCCTAAGAAAAATTGTGTAAAATATACTGCTTGTGGGGATTATTTAGTCCCCTTATGTTCCAAGATAATAATTTCATAGAAATTTGGGCGAGAGAAGGAGTTCCGGGATGGTTTTTGGGACCCATCCGCAATTTCTTGAAAACTATGATGCTCTCTTATCAGGTTTTTGGGTTTTCTACCTTTGGCCACGGAGATTGCCCCACAATCCGCTTTTGCTCTTGACCTTGTTGAAATCCCACAGGGGGTGATTTTGATTCTGATCTTTGATTTTTTCTTCTTTTTCTTAGAAAGCACTTCTTCTCTATCAGTATCCTCTTGACTGTCTGATTCTTTACTAGAATCCCATTCTTTATCAGAAAGGAATTTCTGCTCCCAAGGGAGGGTATCCATAAGTCCATTCTTGGAAGGCAGGGAGTTGCATTTTTCAAGAATACTTTCTTGGCTAGGGTCCGAGAAGGTGTCTTTAACAAAATCAGAAGAAGCTAGATCCGAGCAAAAATCAGCTCCTAGGATATTTATCCTTGCCGGAGACACACCCAGAGGAATTCCAACCTCAATAGAAAGACCCTGAGAAGAAATATAATCTAGCCCTAGCGTCATAGGGTTCTGAAAAAGGGGGCTCCTCTCTGAAGTAGAAGAAATTTCTAATTTATTGAGGGCTAAATTCTCTGCTTCCCATTCCACCCTATCCCCATTAACCAGAGAATCGGCTATAAGTTCCAGAAACAAAACTTGGGGGATCTGGGTGGCAGAGCCTTCAATAACAACTTCTTCAAACAACTTGTGTTGAGATCCATCCATATTATTTAGAGCCAAGGTACCAACAGTACAGTCCAATGCTTCACCTTTGTTCTGAAGGCCCACCTTGACCTCAGAGGCAGGTACTTTAGGGATCGAAATAGTGGTGCCAGCATTACCAACTTCACTCGAGTGGATGTCAGGAGTAACAGCAGCCTTTTCCACAATCCCCATTACACATTCTTCCTCTTGCTTCTTTTTCCAAACAACTTTTGAGACCCTATTGGGTTTTTCCGTTACTTTAACAACTTTCAAGGGGCAGTTCTTCGCCCAGTGACCAGATTTTCTGCAGTTAAAGCAAGCAAAAGGAATGGTCTCAAACTCAATAGCTTGTGACCAAGAACCAAGTTTTGAGAGGATCTCAACAGAGGAGGGGAGATCAGCATCCTGAGAGACACCCACACAAATTCTGGCAAACACTAGTCTCCTTCTAGCAGCAGTCATGGGGTCAATCGATAAGAGTTCCCCAAAGGAGCTAGCAATCCCTCTAAACACATCCTCATTCCAATATTCCAGAGGGAGACCATGAAGCCTAGCCCAAACTGGAGCATTCTCAAATATGGAATCCAAAAGATCTAAGTTTGAGGACCATTTTTTGAGTGCAAGAGTGGATTTCCCAATAACCCATGGTCCTCCACATCTAACAGCCTTAATATCATCCAAGTTCGAGAACTCAAAAGCAAAGAACCCATTATGGAGGGCTGCACCAGAAACACTACCATTTGTTCTCCATTTTTTTGATGAAATCCCTAACAATCTCAATATTTGGCCTTTGGCCCATGAATTTTCCAACCAGGGAGTTTTCCATTATTGCAATATTATGATCAATGATCTCGTCAGGGATAGAGATAGCAAATTTACTAGCTGAAGGGTTGGAGATATTGCACACTGGGGGAAAGCAAGACTTACCATTGGGTTTAACCCCAAAAAGTGAGGCCCACTTCTTCTGTTGCCCACCATTCGAGTCACCAGATCCTGCTGCCTCCTTGAGGTTACCTTTTGGGTCCTCGCCGACAGGAATAAAAGGGGGGGAGCCAAAATATTCTTTCCCCCTGGATCATCTGCACACTTATTTTGGGAGTCCTCCCGCTCCGGCTCCTCCACACTTTTCTTGATGCTTGAGGCAGGCCCGTGACTCACCTGGGCCATCGCAGATCCATCTCCATCACCTGCTCAGTACCAGAAGATTCAAAAGACCGTTTTTCCCACCAAAGCTCCGCTCCCGTCCGCTCACCATTTCCCTTGAGATATTTTAAATTCTTCTTCTTATTGCTTCAAATTATTTCATGTATTTTTTGAACTGTCAAATTGTCATATTGAGGATCTCGAATCGTTAGGACACCCTATGATTTTCATTCTATAAAATTTTCTCTTTTTTCGTATGAGACACCAACGTGCCTAGGTAGGTGTAGAAAGATGGGGGCCAAAAAGTGGCCACCATCTTTCAAAAAGAAAAAAGCCATAACATGAGCATGTTATGTCATGTTAAAAGAAAAAAAGATCATTTCATCTATGATTATGCTATTTCCTCCACCTGTGGCAGGGGAAAACCCTTCCCAAGTGT
Organism: Sequoia sempervirens; assembly: GCA_007258455.2. Classification (NCBI taxonomy): domain Eukaryota; kingdom Viridiplantae; phylum Streptophyta; class Pinopsida; order Cupressales; family Cupressaceae; genus Sequoia; species Sequoia sempervirens. Next base: position 68,326,802 of record VDFB02000002.1, read on the forward strand.
GCTAACAATTCCTCCTTCACCTTATGCCCAAATACCTACTAAACAACAACCCCAACAAACACCTCCAATAATTCCTCAACATGCCCCTAGAACTCAATAAAACTTAATGCGAGAAATTGAAAATAACAAAAAATAATTAAGGAGTTAATTGTGAGGTTGAAAGATCCTACCAGTTCAACCTCGCAAAGAACCACACTTGCACACTTGAATCTATGTTAACACATGTAGATTCAATTAGCAAGAAATTAAGTAGTTGGGAAGAGAAGAGACAAGAGTATAGAGAATATTGTGCAGATAAACTATCCTACAAAAAAGTGAAAGAAGAAAAAATTACAAAATTTGACTTGTGTTTCCTATTCACAAAGCCTAGAACCAATCAACCTTTACACTCTTCAAGCAAGAGGTTCCCTATCCATTGGTGCAACCACCAAGGGATAAGGAATAATTTTTGGAAGAGTTGATGGATGGTTTCTGACCATCCTCCATGCAATAACAATGAGTTGCCACAATATTTTTTAAGGAAACTCTATTTTGAGCTTGTCTTTGAAATTTAATAACTTTAAACATAAGGAAATCATTACTTCTTTCTAGAAGTAAATTATTATTTGTAATCAAAATAGTACTAGTGATGGGAAAGGTCATTGATCTCACAACTTGCATCATTTAATTTATCAATTTGTCTAACCAGGTGTGTCTTAGAGTTGTATGTGATAAGGATGGTTGTCACAGACTTTTGGGGGGATTTCGCACTATAAACAGTGACTTTTAGGTTGTAGTTTAGCTTCATTAGGAGCTATCAAGAGCTATCAGGAGCTCTCAGTAGCGGATCATAACAACAGGTTTCTAAGTAATTCTAAAAATTCTAATCTATCTCTTAACTAACGATTATCCAAACTCTAATAACTTTGTTCAAACTTCACTTGACTTATTTGTAATGGATACATGGAAGTATTTATGCTAAGAAAATTAAATTTTTAATTAAGCTAAAACTTGAATGGAAATGTACTTGTAATTACATTTGTAGAAAATAATCTAATTACATTTTTAGAAAAGGAAATTTAATCTAGAAAGCATTAACACTAACTTCTATGAAAACATACGAAATGAGCTTTAGTTTCATTCTTATGTAAGTCATTACAGTCTTCTCCATTATGGTATGTGATTTATAATAACCATTGAATCTAATCTATGAACAACAATTAAACATACAGTAACTGAGTAAATATAACTCTATAGTAAAGAATAATGAATTACTCTAAGGATTCCATGAACTTAATCTAAGAATATGAGCATTCATAGTTACTAACAATAATTAATCAAAAATCTAATTTTCTATTTTCCAACTGAGATGAATGAATGCAAAAATCAATTGAATCAACGAAAATACCACAAGTCACCTCCTTCGATTGAGTGGACCCTACTCTTCATCTAGTGGGACTTTAAACACCAAGATTCAGATTAACTCCTTGTTTTCATTCCAATATGCCTAAATAGGCGAGTGGTACAAAAGTGTAGATAATTCCAAATTGCAATGCTAAAGAAAATTTTTTAACTAACTCCTAAACTAATACAAGGGTGGATATATACAGGAATATCCACTTGTTTCAATACAAAAGTTGGCGCAGCCTGCCAAGATGTGAATGGTTCCAACAAAACTAGAACATAACTAAAAGTGTCATAAAGAAATCCACCATGTGAAAGGAACTGAATAGAAAGCTCTCAGACTGACTGAAGAAGTCAATTTGGAAACATTCATCAGGAGCTAGCTGGAGCGATTCAGGGGCAAGACAGATTTCAAATTTGTTAAAAAAGAATTTTAACATGTCCACCTCATAATAATGATACTTCAATCAACCGAACAAAATCCTCGAGGATAGGATGTATTTAAGACATCAAAAGATCTTCAACTTGCATTAATCATCATCAATAATCATTCAAAAGTAAGACATTTACTACAAAATACCATTTCGCATGTCTACTATAATTAGTTAAATGTAATGTGTCATTAATCAAAGATTTAAGCATAAATTCTACCACCACATAGTTAATTATCATATAATAAAATCTTTTAAAACATAAAAGGTCATAATTAGAATGTCCCTTCTTTCACTCATCATTTCTCCCCATCATGTTGTCAACTATTTCCTCATAGTTGAGGATTTGGTAAATCCCAATTTCTGCCTTCAAGCCAAGTAACAAGATCACCAATATAAGCCATAAACTATATGAATGTCCTTTGTTGAGCATATCCATTTTGTTCTTTAATTGTCCTTAACCAATCTCTTAGACTTTCTCTAGCAAATTGTGGTGGAAAATTTAATGCAAGTGCAAGTGCTATGAGTAATGGAGGTTTGAACCTCATTCCTATCACATTTGTATTTTTCTCCTCGATAACTTGTATCAAAGATCCTAGTCTCATGAGACCCCAAGTGATATTACTTGGGGAGATTGGTTCTCTCCTTCCAAGTGGTGATGGAATGTTACTGAATCTTTCCCTGACTATAGTTAAGGCTATGTGTGGAAGGTGTTCTTGGACACTTGTAAAAACTCTAATGCTTTCATTCAAATTTATTCTATAAATAGGTTTCACATTATCTACTTGTTTAAAGTAGATAAATGCAGCTTTGAAGGCCTTGGACCAAGGCGTTTCATTCCTCATTGGAATGCCCAATCTCAACTGTGCCTCCTTATACTGATCCATTCTATTATCCCACTCAACTTGATTTTGTAACAAAGAGACAAAGGAACTTATTTGCAACTCACCAACATAAATATTTGGGAAAGACTGTGAGAAATTACCGAGAATGGAACCATGCTAAAATTATTTGCACATCTAGTTTTGGACTATATGATGTTTGTAGATATCCTCCAAAAATTCTCAGTCATCCTCATAATTTATAGTCTTCCTTTTCAAAACCAATTGATTAATTTTCCATTGTAGAAACCTTTCCCTCAAGAATAATGCATAAAATTTGGAAGGTTTCCACATTGATAACATAATAGAGGACAGCTCAACTATTTTTTGCAATCTATCATTCGCCTCATCTCTCTCTTTTTCTAGCTGTTGATTTTGGATCTTTAATTGGTCATTCTCATGCTTAAACTTGTATGTTGAAAGGAGAGGTATCTTCTTGGAGTTGATGAAGTAGAAGCCTCAAGATCATGCAATCTATTAGATTGTTGTTTTAACTCCTCTTCTTTTTGTTGCAACTCAACTTTTAATCTCTCTATTTCGTTAGCACCAAGCCTTGTTGTTTCTTCTATTTAAGCCAATGCATGTATACAAGCCTACTATAAGGCCTCGTCTATTTGACTCAATTGTGTTTTCAAAGAATTTTCTTTTTCTATTATCTCCTCTAATTTTTTAGCTTTGGAAAATGATTTTTGTAGTTATTCTTCCTTTAAATTCTTAACTTTTCCTCTCGAAACTACATTATTTTCCTTTCCTCATCCACCTCTGTCTGTATTCTAGAAATTGCCATAGCCTTGGCTAGTTCTTCCTTCTCTTCTTATTCTTCTTCCATCTCCCCTTCCTATTGTATTTGAGGAGATTTCTATTTTTTAGTGATGGGGTCCTTTACTTTTCTTCTTTTAAACACCAGAATAGGAGGTGAAGAAGATTCATTAGACACTCTAATAGGGTTATCTCCTTCTGTTATATCAAAGGACTCTTGTTTAGATGGAGACCCATGAGACACTCAAGAAGGGGAAACTTGTGGAGATGAAATTAGGGATTCAGGAGGGTTTTTGGGCTATTCAAGAGAATAGACAAGCTCTTGGTCATGAGTGGCAGCGAGGGTTTCAAATGGTTTTTCAAGGGATGATGGAACATTGGTGTCCACATCAACAATATCAAGGCTTTCCTTTGGTGTTGCATGCCTATTTCTTTTACCAATACTTTGGGTTTCTTTTTGAAATTCCTCTATCTTTCTTTTTCCCTATTTTTGTACTTTTTCCAAAGATTCCCCTTTCTCAATTTTTAACTTTTTCATAGTGGGCTGCTTTTTTTATTTCTTTCCAATTTTGGCAGTGGGGGTTGATAAAAATTCCAACCAACTATCCTTCCCAAACTCCATAAAATGATTTTTTATTATCAAATGAATTAGGCTATGGTATCTTATGGAAGGAATTCCTTTAGACTTTACCCTAGTTAACCATAGAGGAGATTTGTGTAAATAAAAGGGCAAGAAGATTGATTCTTGCAGAAAGTGATGCGTTTCCATACCTTATGTGTGTAAGCATCCACATTCTTGGCCCAAGAATTGTGCCATACTGGCCTTCACAGGTGAAAATTTTCATTAACCAGGTCACAGTCGATTTCCACAGTTCATCCAAACTACTGCGAGCAATTCCCTTTTGAATTCCTCTATGCCACTAGATTTTTGGTTTCCTTTCTAGTTCCTCGTGGAATTTAGCTACCAATTCTTCAAAGCCCACATGTCCTTTTTTCACTAGCTCACCCTCAGCTGGGATTTCAGAGAGCTCACTAATAACAACGGGGGTAAGTTCAATTACTTCTCCTCTTACCTTGGTGATGTTTACATGGAAGTTCATCACAAATTATTCAACCAATTCAAGTTCAAATCCTTCGTACATATGTATAAACTCTAGCCACCTTACTTCTCTTAGCAACCTCTCTGTTTCAGGAACAAGAATGAAGTTTTTTGGTTTTGAGTCCCTTTTCTCCCCATCTTTAACTTCTACAATTTTTATCAAAGACAATGGTGGATGCAACCCTTGAGTGAAATACAAATGTCATTCTTCTTTATAGACACCACATTTTTAAAGAACAAAAATGCACATCATGTCAATTAGTTAAGCATTTACTCAATCTCGTTCCGTGTGAATGCTTCATACGCACCAGTCATCACTTTTCAAATTATGACTTGAATAAGTTGGCATAGGTGGCAATGATAATATCATCGACACACACATTCCATACTGATTTTAAATCTTTTGAATAATCACATTTACTCCAGCAGTTATTTCAATTACTAAATCCTTTTATTTTTGATCTGATTTGGAATGATTTGGACTCATTAATTATAAAATTAATAACTATGGTGGAGATATCTATACTCAAGATCTTCTTTTACTATCACATCACATTAACTAAAGTAGAAGTAATATTTCAAAAATGATATTCACAATAAATGCGTACCTTTTTCATTAATTGCAAAAGTCAATCAGAGCATGAATTAACTCAGTTGGCAATAATTCCAACAAGTTAATAAAAAAGAGCTCAAATTTAACCTGGGTAATTTCTTACAAAGAACCTTGGAAGCGTTAGAAGCTATCAAGGGTCGTCAAGAGTCATCAGGAGTCATCAAGAGACCACCATTTTTGGTTTTCAGTCATCCACCTTTTTTTTTTCTAACAGATAAACCACCATTTCCGGTTTTTAATTTATCTTGTTTATTCAAAAGTATAGACATGTGAAATTGACATTGAACTCATACTTAATTTAAGTCATATTCATTGATTCATCAAATAAATCAATTTTATTTGATCAATCTCCTAAAGTCATCAATTTAAATTAAATAAATCAACTTTATTTAATTTGATCCTAACATCACCCTCCTTGATCAAATAAATCAAACCTTTATTTATTTAAATGTAAAATCACCTTTCATCTCCCCTTGATTTAATTTAAATCCAAATATTTAAGTCAAATGGGTCAAAAGCATCTAATCATCATCTAAGTTAATCTAATCCTGATTAACCTAATCTAATCACCCATCACATCCTCTAGCTTTTCCCACTTGCACAAATAAATCAATTTATTGATTTATTAAATTCATCATTTTCTTTCAACATGGCATCTTTGAGGAATATTCTCCAAATTTGAATCTCCCCACAAGTTGACATTTACATCCAACAAAGCACTTATGAGCTCTTACATGGCTCTTACATGTCTTTTGCAAAGGTCAAACTCAACATTTAACTCTCAAATTCAGATTTGAAATCTCCCCCTCTTTGGCACATTGACCAAAATGTGCTCATTCCTCAACCTATTACAATGGTGGATCTTGAGTCCCACATCCTCCATATTTGGCATTCTTCTATCCTTTTTGGCTATAAACAGAGAGCTTCTCTATTGTATCAATCCTCCACAATCTTTATATATTTTTCCATATCATTTTCATTTGAATCCGTATCATATCTTCATAGAATTTTATATCATATCTTCCTACCATTTCATATCATCAATATCATGGAGCTTAGCAAAGGATTGGGAAAGGGCTTCTTTCCATAGAAGCACCAATCCACTATGAGATAAAGTTTGATCATGTTTTTATATGTTTTATTTAGTTATTTTAAATATTTTCATCTTATGTGCATATTTTAATATGATTGAGTATTTCATAGGAACACTACTTTATTTGCTTATTTTAGACTAACATTATGCTAATGTGTGATGAAGTTTAAACGGTTTGTAAATTTGTGGTGCTCACATATGGCAATAGAAGGAGGGAATATATGGACCCCAATTCCATTTTGCATGGTGCAAAGAAAACAAATCACATTGTTAGGCCATAATGTGGACCTTGATTCCAACTTGCATGGTGCAAAGCAAACAAATCACATTGTTAGGAAAGAATTGCAATGTTAGAATAAGAATCCCCCATAAAATTGATTTTCTTTGTTAAAGAACAAGGAAGAAGATGAAATAAATGAGAAAATATAAACAAAGATAACTATTCCTATTCTAAAACAAAGCAAGCACTTGATCTTATGGGGGGATTGGTGCTATTTTGATGTGGAAAATAGCCCTTTCCCAACCCCTTTTTGATAAGCTCAATGATGAAACTCATATGAAAATGCTACGAAGATGATATGGATTCAAATGATAATGATGTATTAGTGCATGAGATGGTGGATTTGACAAAATTAGCTCTCAATTGAAGAGATTAACTTTGCATGAGGATTTTGGATCAAGTTGTGGAGGAGTAAATCAATAGAGATAATCTCTATTTATAGAATAGAATGATAGAAGAATGCAAAACATGGAGGATGTGGGACTAAATATCCACCAATGAAAATATGCCACTTGTCAACTTGTGATAGGTTGAGGAATGAGCACATTTTGGTCAATGTGCCAAAGAGGGGGAGATTTCAAATTTGAATTTGAGAGTTAAATGTTCAGTTTGACCTTTGCAAGAGACATGTAAAAGCCATGTAAGAGCTCATAAATGCTTTGTTGGATGTACATGTCAACTTGGGGGGAGATTCAAATTTGGAGAATATTCCTCAAAGATTCCATGTTGAAAGAAAATGATGAATTTAATAAATCAATAAATTGATTTATTTGTGCAAGTGGGAAAAACTAGAGGATGTGATGGGTGATTAGATTAGGTTAATCATGATTAGATTAAGTTAGATGATTATTAGATTCTTTTGACCCATTTGACTTAAATATTTGGATTTAAATTAAATCAAGGGGAGATCAAAGGTGATTTTAGATTTAATTAAATAAAGGTTTTATTTATTTAATCGAGGAGGGTGATGTTAGGATCAAATTAATTAAAGTTGATTTATTTAATTTAAATTGATGACTTTAGGAGATTGATCAAATAAACTTGATTTATTTGATGAATGGATGAATATGACTTTAAGTAAGTATGAGTGATGTCAATTTCAGATGTCTACATTTTTCCCCTCTTTGAAGCAATGTACTTGTTGCCTTGGTTCAAAGAATAAAATTTCCATGATCAAAATTCAAAAAAAATCTGATTTTTTTGGATGCCCTAGTGAAAAGAAGAACACTGGTACATTGCCCCTCAAGAGATTGAGTGAAAAGATTCGATTTGAGGGTCAATCTTGTGATAAAGAGGTTCAAAATGGATTGTTATGATGATGATGCAAATGAGATGGTTTTAAGATTCTTAGAATAACCAATATATATTATCCTAAACAACTTAAAATGATGATGTAATGTATGATATGGATGATGTGATATGCTATGGTTATGTGATGGATGTTCTAAGCAGATGCTTAGACTAACAAATCTATATTATGATGATGACGCAAACACAATGCATGTGAAATGATTAATGTTTCCTAGTATGATATGTGGTATGCTAACGATTTATGGATGCATGATGGATGCATGATAGATGCATGATGGATGCGATGGAATGTGTAGCTGAGGGAGAAAAGTTCACGTATTTGGATGACATTTATTTTCTCTAATAGATTTCACACAATAACTGCTAAATCTGGTAGACCAAAACTTCTGCTAAATTTGGGAGGCAACAGCTAAAGCAAACTTCCATTCACACAACTCATAAACTCACACCAACACTAGCAATGTCAATTGGTTCCATGTGATTGCTGCTTTTCTAGCATACCCGGTATAGGCTTTGAATTGTTTAGAGAATGTGCATCAAGGCAGGTCAGAGTAGAGTTGAATATGGGAATTGGCTCACATTAATTAGAGCCCATAAATTTGCACTAAGTGATAGAAATTTTTTATGCATAACACTCGACTGTTTTATTACCAGCCTACTTATTAAGGACATTGATCATATGTTCATGGAAAATTGTACTTAAGCATTATTGTTGCTATTAGATATCCAAGTGTTTGCAGATTTGCTAAATCTCCTTCAAAACTGTTGTTCATGCAATCCTTTTTCATTGGTCCCCTATTAGAGAGTCTTTTTATTCTTCTCATTAACATTAGACTGCACACATTGGCGAAGTCTTTGTTTTTATTTAAATATCAAATGATACATAAATAACTAATGGTTCGTGTTTTTTTTTTTTTCTTTCTAAAAAAGCATTATATTATTAACTCTTGCAAGAAAAATCACTGACATATGGAAGAGCATTATTTATTTCAAATTTTCATTTTAATTTAAAATGATCTTTTTTAAAGACAACAACCATCAATATATGGTCTATATTATACCTTTGAAGTGCTTAGACTATTGAAATAACAATAATTATCACTTCATAATGTTCATTCGGTGAATAATTTGATTGATTTGAATCATGAAGTGAGGCTTCAATAAAGAAAACAATACTAGATCTTGAGAATAAAGGATTGTAATCTTACAATTCCATTGTAATGCCTTGCATTTGTCCCTTAAATACTGTTTCTTGGGGGTTCACCAAATCTGATTTTTAAGCTATAAGCATTACTTGTTTTTCAAGATTTTACATGATGGGTAATTTCTTTGTGATAATCTAATCTCTAAGATTCTACATTTTATTGTTTGTAGGGGAAGGTTTACATAAAGGTGAAGGTTGACATCAAAATCAAACATTGGAACCAAGGGAAGAAAAAAAACAAGATTGGAGTTGAAGGGTTGATCTTCAAATTTCAGATCCACTAAGAGTTTTTAAATGCTTTAAAGGGTTTCCATCTTATGTTTTATTTTTCTATTTTTCAACTCACATCTTTTTGGGGCTCTAAAAAGAATGTTTCGATTTTTGCAACAAAAGGGATTAAAATGAACTTTAGGACACAAACTTACTAGAGTTGGTTTTTAGATTTAACAAATTGAACAAGTAAACCCTCATATCTCATTTTCGTGCTTTAAAATGAATCAAAATCACTGCTTTGTGGACTTAAAATGAACAAGTTCAAATTTGCTTTTGTGATTTCTTACTTAAACTAACATCATTGAAAAGGACGTATGCACTTCTCTCACGCTTTACGACGATCTTGAGAATCAAAAGGCCTTTTTTCTGATCTTAGGTTGAGATAAAGTAATGACCTCCACACTTCATTTTGTGTTTAAAAATTTAACAAAGCACTTTGTGAGAGTGAGTAAACCTATTGCATGTGTTCTCCCTTTGTTTCTAAATGAAGGTTGATTGAACTATGAATATGTTTGCTCACTTTTGTCTATCTTAGAGGGCCTACCTTGGGGAAAAAGTACTCACCCAAGGGAATAAGTCAACCAATAACACTTTGAACTTGAGAGTATTTCCAACTAGGATATAAATGTGGGTACTGGAGTAAATGCTAGTATCACACAGCTGACTCCAATGAGATGGATCTGAAAAGGGACTCTCGTCGTATGGGTTAATCTCCACAAATGAAAAGTTTGAACTAAAGCCCTTGTTTGTAGTAACCAACTAGTCCATCCAACAAGTTTATCAAAGTGGTGCATTAGAACTTAGATTCCAAGAAGTTACTTGCCATGTCCGATCTTGGTTAAAGTATACAGGTTAAGACTTCATTCTTAACATACCTTTATATTTTTCTCCCTTGGTTGGATGTAAAATCATCTTTTCTACTATGAAGGGCATGAGGAAAGCCCACCAAGAAAAAAATACCCATTGAGCTAGGATGTTATATTGCTTGTGAGTCAAAACACAATGCTTGGATCCAAAACATCAAAACCAACATTCAACGAATCATCAAAATTTCAAACCCTTTGTAAGGAACAAATACCTTTGAAAAGTCCATGTGTTACTGCCTGTCACTAGGGGTTCTTATCCCTAGAAGGCTTCTAAACACTAGGACATATATCTCGATTTGTTCATTCCAAAGTCAAAAATAGGAAACTATGCTCTTGAAACCTTGATTTTCACATAATGGACCTTGTGCAATGAAAATGAATTAAAATATAGATATTCAATTTGAAAACTAATCAAGAGTGTGTTTGTGATAAAAAAGAATCCATTAAGCAATGATTGAATCAATTGGACCCCACACGTGTGCTTGGTCTATTTTGGTCATATGGTTTGCACGCAAAAATTGGTCTTTTGAATTTGAATTACTCTTAGAGAAAGGCATATTCTTCACTATCTTGATCTCATAAACAAGTCCTTCCTAGGTTCATTTAGGATCAAATAAAATACTTCATCCAAATTCCAAAAATTTATCATCAAAATCAAAACCACCTTGTTTAGTTAGGAGTATGGGAATGCATCCTTTCTCATACCTCTAGTTAAATTATCACCCCTTTGAACAAGTTCATCTTAAGATAATATCTAACATCTTAGGTTTTACAAGTTCAATATCTAAATCAAACCAATCAAAATCAAACCCTAAGTCTAGCATTGATCCAAAATCCCTAAATGTCCAAACACCCATATTATTCACCCCTTTCATCCTTCATCTCATCATTCATCCTAAATTCCTTAGAGGTCAACAAGGTCAAAATAGAAGAAGAACATGGAATATAAACTTGATCCATGCATCATGAGTAATCCAAGTAAATTGAACTTTCAAAGCCTTACAATGTTGATTGATTATCAAAACTCACACTTATATAATCCATACATGGGATCATTACCTTCTACAAACATCAATAGTACAAATGTGAGTATGCCCAAATTGAAGTTTGGAACACCTTTTCTGATGGTAGATTTAAATACAAGTCCAAACCTACAATTCTATCAATCGAACAATTAATGCATGAGCCTTCAAACAAACAATGCCATCCCATCAAATCCCAACATGCCAAACGTGAATATACCAAGTACAACTTTATGATACATGAACATTTTGGATCCAAACTTGGTAAACTTTAGGATAGATATGTTTGCAAATCACACAATTTTTTTCATAGTCCAAACAAGATGTTAAAAACTCAGTGTATTAATCCAAGTCAAGGTAACACATACAAAATCAAAGTTACATAAAGCAAGGCAATGTGATTCCCAACATAAACAAGGTTCAATTTCAACTTATCATACCAAATCTAAACATCATCCCAAATTAAAACATTGTCTAAAATCAATTTGTCCATGATCCCATTGAAAAACCACAAGTATACATCCCAAATCTGCCTGAACAAAAACCAAATCAACTATATCAAGGGAGTCAAGATTGAAATCAAGATCAAATTGGTAGACTTACCAAAATAGTTGAGTCATTGCACCAAGAGACATCTCCACCACCATTACCCATATCAACATCATTCCTTGGTTTAGGGCTTTCCCCTTTACCTAGCACCAATAACTCCATCCAAATCAATCCACCTAACACCAATCAAGCCATCACATCAAATCCTTTGAATATACCATTGACATCACACCAACATATGGTATGTAATTACATGACATCAATCTTGACAAATGAAAATACGGTCTCCTAAGGACCTATTACCTTGATCACTCCAACCACCCCTATCACACCCATCATATCTCAAACCTTCATGATGACTCCAAATGTATCTCAATGACTTGTCACTACATCCAACACAATTCCAAATCCACCACCGCTACCACCAAAACCAATTATAGCAATACAATATAACATTGCACTAAA
>VDFB02000002.1:68339130-68539636 GCA_007258455.2 Sequoia sempervirens
AAAAGGCCTTTTTTGTGATCTTAGGTTGAGATAAAGTAATGACCTCCACACTTCATTTTGTGTTTAAAAATTTAACAAAGCACTTTGTGAGAGTGAGTAAACCTATTGCATGTGTTCTCCCTTTGTTTCTAAATGAAGGTTGATTGAACTATGAATATGTTTGCTCACTTTTGTCTATCTTAGAGGGCCTACCTTGGGGAAAAAGTACTCACCCAAGGGAATAAGTCAACCAATAACACTTTGAACTTGAGAGTATTTCCAACTAGGATATAAATGTGGGTACTGGAGTAAATGCTAGTATCACACAGCTGACTCCAATGAGATGGATCTGAAAAGGGACTCTCGTCGTATGGGTTAATCTCCACAAATGAAAAGTTTGAACTAAAGCCCTTGTTTGTAGTAACCAACTAGTCCATCCAACAAGTTTATCAAAGTGGTGCATTAGAACTTAGATTCCAAGAAGTTACTTGCCATGTCCGATCTTGGTTAAAGTATACAGGTTAAGACTTCATTCTTAACATACCTTTATATTTTTCTCCCTTGGTTGGATGTAAAATCATCTTTTCTACTATGAAGGGCATGAGGAAAGCCCACCAAGAAAAAAATACCCATTGAGCTAGGATGTTATATTGCTTGTGAGTCAAAACACAATGCTTGGATCCAAAACATCAAAACCAACATTCAACGAATCATCAAAATTTCAAACCCTTTGTAAGGAACAAATACCTTTGAAAAGTCCATGTGTTACTGCCTGTCACTAGGGGTTCTTATCCCTAGAAGGCTTCTAAACACTAGGACCTATATCTCGATTTGTTCATTCCAAAGTCAAAAATAGGAAACTATGCTCTTGAAACCTTGATTTTCACATAATGGACCTTGTGCAATGAAAAGGAATTAAAACATAGATATTCAATTTGAAAACTAATCAAGAGTGTGTTTGTGATAAAAAAGAATCCATTAAGCAAAGATTGAATCAATTGGACCCCACACGTGTGCTTGGTCTATTTTGGACATATGGTTTGCATGCAAAAATTGGTCTTTTGAATTTGAATTACTCTTAGAGAAAGGCATGTTCTTCACTATCTTGATCTCATAAACAAGTCCTTCCTAGGTTCATTTAGGATCAAATAAAATACTTCATCCAAATTCCAAAAATTTATCATCCCATCCCACCAAACAACTTTAGAACTTTGGAAACATCATTGTAGACTTGGGTAAATCATCAAAATCAAAACCACCTTGTTTAGTTAGGAGTATGGGAATGCATCCTTTCTCATACCTCTAGTTAAATTATCACCCCTTTGAACAAGTTCATCTTAAGATAATATCTAACATCTTAGGTTTTACAAGTTCAATATCTAAATCAAACCAATCAAAATCAAACCCTAAGTCTAGCATTGATCCAAAATCCCTAAATGTCCAAACACCCATATTATTCACCCCTTTCATCCTTCATCTCATCATTGGTCCTAAATTCCTTAGAGGTCAACAAGGTCAAAACACAAGAAGAACATGGAATATAAACTTGATCCATGCATCATGAGTAATCCAAATAAATTGAACTTTCAAAGCCTTACAATGTTGATTGATTATCAAAACTCACACTTATACAATCCATACATGGGATCATTACCTTCTACAAACATCAATAGTACAAATGTGAGTATGCCCAAATTGAAGTTTGGAACACCCTTTTTGATGGTAGATTTAAATCCAAGTCCAAACCTACAATTCTATCAATCGAACAATTAATGCATGAGCCTTCAAAGGAACAATGTCATCCCATCAAATCCCAACATGCCAAATGTGAATATACCAAGTACAAATTTATGAAACATGAACATTTTGGATCCAAACTTGGTAAACTTTGGGATAGATATGTTTGCAAATCACACAATTTTTTTCAAAGTCCAAACAAGATGTTAAAAAATCCATGTATTAATCCAAGTCAAGGTAACACATGCAAAATCAAAGTTACCTAAAACAAGGTAATGTGATTCTCAACATAAACAAGGTTCAATTTCAACCTATCATACCAACTTTGAACATCATCCCAAATCAAAACATTGTCCAAAATCAATTTGTCCATGATCCCATTGAAAAACCACAAGTATACATCCCAAATCTGCTTGAACAAAAACCAAATCAACTATACCAAGGGAGTCAAGATTGAAATCAAGATCAAATTGCTACACTTACCAAAATAGTTGAGTCATTGCACCAAGAGACATCTCCACCACCATTACCCATATCAACATCATTCCTTGGTTTAGGGCTTCCCCCTTTACCTAGCACCAATCACTCCATCCAAATCAATCCACTTAACACCAATCAAGCCATCACATCAAATCCTTTGAATATACCATCGATATCACACCAACATATGGTATCTAATTAAATGACATTAATCTCAAAAAATCAAAATACGGTCTCCTAAGGACCTATCACCTCGATCATTCTGACAATTCCTATCACCTTGATCACTCCAACCACCCCTATCACACCCATCATATCTCAAACCTTCACGATGACTCCAAACGTATCTCAATGACTTGTCACTACATCCAACACAATTCCAAATCCACCACCACTACCACCAAAACCAATTATAGCAATACAATATAACATTGCACTAAAAGCTCACTAGGCCTACCAAAAGGCCATCTAACAATATCTAGCCACACAACAAGCAACGCAAGCTCAACAAGTGCAACAAGCCTCTCAAGTTGCCCAAGCCTCTCAAGCTACCCAAAAAACACAAGCACAAACACGAAAAATGATAACTATTGAGGATAACAATGAACATTCAACCACTGGTGATAGCATTGACAATCTCCCCACCACAATTGTTGAAAGCAATGATCAAGATATATCCATCAAAGTGCACATTGAAGATGTTTCTATCTCGTTCGAAGATCAAATCAACATAGGTCAAGAGTCACTTTTCAATCATGATCAAAATCCACCAACAATACTTGACAATGATCCAATTCAAGGAATGTCAACATCACTTAACCCTATGGTTGAAGACATTCACAATCTCTTTGCCACAATTGTTGAAAACAATGTTCAAGATCTCTCAATTAAGGAGCACATTGAAGATGTTTCTACCCCATCCAATGATCAACTCACCATACATCAAGAGCCACTTTTTAGTGATATATTTCAAGGAGTGTTAGAAGTATTTAATTCTATTGACATAATGCATGGTCCATCGACCAATGATCATATTGAAAATGTCTCTACATTTCCTTATGATTTAGAGGACATATCTCAATATTTTATTCCAAATCATGATCAAAATCTTTCACCAAAGTCTAGCAATGGCCCTTTTCAAGACATTTTGACCCCCTTTGACCTTATGGTTACAGATACTGAAGGAACCCTAAAATCAACACTTGAAGATATTCAACCACTTACCATGTCTAATGATGACGTCCAAGAACCCCTTATAAGCAATCCATCCTTTGAAATTGACCCACATCAAGAACTTGATCCAAAGCATGTCAAAAGCAATTATGAAATTAATCAAGATCAATAATTTGTATCTCCAAGATACTACAATGATCTAATGGACAGTCTCCTATCTATAGAAGATGTCACAAATGATGATCATATCCACATAGTACATACTCCATCTACCCATGAGATACTTTATGCAGATGGACACGTAGATGATATTCCTTCAGAACAGGATTCTTGTACTTCTTGCATTATAACACAAAAGAGCAAGTTATTGATTCCTACAGTCAAACTGAATTATCAACATCAGGATTAGATATATCCCAAATTCAGACTGAGAACATCATCTATGAATATATCTAGCATTATCTAGTCAAGGAAACATGTGAGATAGAATAGAATATTCTAGAGTTAGTAGAACAACAAATTCAAATAACATCATTTGCAGTGGTCATTTATCTAAGAATGCATTCTAAACAAGAGCTCTCAAAATAGGTAAAATCAAAGCATGAAGGTACTACTACCACCATACTAGGGGAAACTTCCTCTAGTGTAAATGTCAAGATAGGGAGCACGAAGAATCTTTATGGTGAAACCATTGCCAATACTACAACCAGGCACATCATGAATCTTCATCCACCCATCAGCCCATCCATGAATTGGGACCAACTTCAAAAGAAATATTTGAATCAAAACACAATGAATGCTATCAAAGAAAGAGAATCTAAGAAGCATGATGGACAAATCAAACACATATGGATACCAAAGAATACAAAGAAAGATCATCCCTATCAAGCACCATCAGTAAAAGAACCTATGGGGAAAATTAAAAAAGGGAAAAGTATCCATCAAAGATGTCCACAAAAGAAAAAGCAGGCTTTTCAAGTGACATACAAAGTATATCAAATAGTTGGTCCTAATTCCACACACACTTTCGTAGCCACCCACCATTGCTCATCTTCCCAAGTTTGGAGAGTCAAAGATTCCAAGCTATCAACCAATCCATCTCCTACCCATAAACACACTCCATCCATGCCTCCACGTGTGATATCCAGTTCTCAAATTGACCATGTATTGGAAATGACCCTTCATCATAAGGATTTTGAAGGCACTCTATCCCAAGGTGTGCACAAAGATATAGTTAACCTTGGTATTAATAAAGCAGATCAAGAATCCCAAAAGTTGCATTCAAGTGCATGTATCTTAGCAAAGAAACTTCTTTAAGTAGGATATTGATGGCACATTTTGATAGGGGCACCTACATTAGCAACACCTTGTGATTTTGCATGAGCTTAAAATCTTTCAGAAAAATAAAAAAATAAAAAAATATGAAAATCCAAAAAAAATCAAAAAAAGGATTGAAAATAGTAAAGAGAAAAAATTGTTCTCTGGTGCTTTGGATAGGTATCCATGATGAAAAACTAGAAAATAGGCATCATGAGTAGAATCTAGCATCTATGTGCACCAGTTCAGATGAAAGCATCTCATCCCATCTATAATAAATCCAACATTCCATCCATCCCAGCCATAATAAATACATTCATCCATGAACCATTTATCCAATCCGTTTTCATCCATCTGCATCCCTCATCCAATTTATCTTGATCTTGATGAAAGTTTGGGGCACACTTTACACTTGCTTATGGTAAACATCTTGACATGGGCCATTTTCACTAATCCTATCTTATCCAACATTATCTGAGCCATGAAACATTATCCAGATGAGCATTCTTTATATGAACACCTTATCATATCACAAGATAATCCTTGGCATCCTTTGCATTCTTTCCATATCCATCCATCCATACACCTATCCAAGCATCCATCCATGGCATTACATACATTACTAGACACTGGGGGCAAATATTTACATCTTGCTTCGAGAATAAATCTTGATCTATATCCTCCAACTTATGTGGTGATCCAAACATTGGAAAATATGAAATCAAATTGGTCAAGAATCTCTATTCCAAAAATCCAAATCACTAGCCCATGGCATATTTTGACAAGAATATGTTTCTTATCAAGCTTCATCTTTCATCTAACACCAATCCAAACAATCACTATCAACCACATCTAATGTGCTTCAAACATCACACCAAATCATTTGAACAACTTTTTTCCAAATCAAGCTTCATCAATCCTGATCGATCAAAATCCAATCAATCCATCATCTTGTGATATCCATACTAATCCTTGTGTTGCTTAAAACGATCCTTGCATTGTTGTGTATTCTCAATAATGTTATCATAATCAATCCTGATCAATCCTGATCAATCCAATCCTTGCATTTTTGTGCATCCTCAACAATGTTATCATCATCAATCCATTTGATCAATCAACTTTAGCTTGGTTTTCAACAAAATCCCAAAACAAGGCATTGATATCATCACACATATGCATATCCAAAGAAAGGCCAAAGATGCACAAGGATAACAACAAACAATAAATGAGGGAAGAAAAAATTACTAACCCTAACCATATTTTTTGACGAAAGAAAGAACATTTAAGTGTACAAAACCATAACGCCAAACACCCATGTAAAATGACTTACAGATTTTAGACAACAATTTTAACATAAACAATAAAAAAATAATTTATGCAAAATACCCATGCAAAACGACTTACAAATTGCACAAAACAACAGTTTTAAAACCCTCCAATCTCTTATAAAATGAATCTGAAGCCATGAATTTTTACCATAGTCTCCTCTCAAATGAACCAAGAAAATGAAGCAGATGATTTTTAGAATAGTCTACTATCAAACCAACACCACAATGGCTCTATTGACAATGCAACTTAATCAATATATTTTCTCGCACATTTCAAACTTTACTTTCCCACATTGCAACACCCATGTAAAATGACTTACGGATTCTGGAGAACAACAATTTTAATATAAACAATCAATAAATCATGTATGAAAAACACCCATGTAAAATTCCTTATAGATTGGGGAGAACAACAATTTCAAAACCCTTGATCTGCTATGAAACTGCCATGGAAATAGTCTGCTCTGAAACCAACACCACAATGGTTGTTTCGACAATACAACTTAAACAAATTATACTTTCCCACACTACAATATTCAATATTGCATTTACTTCACCTGCCCATATTTACTCCATCTGTCCCAATCATACAACAACAACCGAATGATTAAACATTCCTACGAGAAAAAACTTAGGGTTCAGCTTCTGTGTATTGAGGACACCAACTCTACCACCCCCAACCCACATAAACACAAAGCTCCACATTTCCACAATAAAACTTGGTCTACTCATCATTGGTTAGGACATCTCCGGTGCCAGAAAATCCAATTCATGGCTAGGCTGATGAAATTCTCGGTGAAAACTTCAAACAAAATAGCCTATCGACTAAATACATATAGATATAAATAACTAAATGTTAAATTATATGAAGACTATGTGAATCTTGCATGGAATGTATTTTTAAGTACATTTTATGGCATGAAGCCACCAACATCCCCATTCATTAATGGGTGAAGTACACATCATATGGACTTGGGAATTAATGTGAAGTGAAGCAAATAATAGAAAGACAGAGGTGATGGTGAAATGGTTCTTGATGACTCAAAATATGGAGATGAATCATTGTGAGAGAGTAATGAGTCCAAAAGGGCATGTAGAGAAATTTAGAGAAAAAAAGGGAAGTGAGAAAAGATTAAAAGCATAGATTTTCAGTTGAAGATTTAGAAATCCCTTGTTGAAGTGGAATTTTTATGCAATTGGGCAAAATGTTCATAGGTTGAGTGAAATTAGCACGACTAGTTGGCCACAATGAGGAATTTCTACTACCACGGCCACTTTTGGTACAACGATAGTGGTGGTGGTTTTGCATGCTTTTGATCTTCTCCCAGTGATAACAACAAGAAAACAAAGTGTTGACGCCAAATATGTATGGTAGTTGTGCATGCTTTTGATCTTCTCCCAGTGATGCTTAAGCTAATTACAAAATGAATTGCTCTTTTAGAGGTTTTGTTTGAACCATAGACTTATGGGAAAATTTATGGCTTTCTATTTCCCATTCACTTTAGTACTACCTACTTTATCCTCTAGACTCTATCCCACAAAATTCATAGCCCTACTAATACACGATTTTAAAAAATAAATTAAAAAAATTGATAAGTAGGAGGTATTTTTCATAGCGTGTCAAATTACGATATTGTTATGAAGATTCAACTTTGTATTGTTATGAATCAAACTCATTGACCCATGTTTCATGAATATAATGACTTGACTCTTAAAACTACATAGTTGAATAATAGTATCACAAAACACAATTGCTTAAAGTGGCTCAATTTTTTTGGAACATATTGTATGGGATGACGTATAGTGACTTGAAGTTGTCTTGAATGATTTTGGACCTTACACGTATGAAAATTTGAGTAGAAACTAGTCCCGGTAAATGACAAGACAGTGGGCTTGATGTTATCCCTCAATTACAAGGTGTGTCACTCAACCGTGAACAAGACGATTGCTACGCAGTGTTTGCAATCGAGTCCTAATTCAGGACTACCCAGTCACTAGTGAGTTTATTTTGGTTGGTCTTATGTTTTTTCAATGGATTTTATAATGTAAATTATAGTAATTTCTTCTTCATAACCTCAAAATTTGAATTATTTTGGCATCTTTTTAATATATGGGTATTGTTTTTAAATCTCAATATTTTAGAGATCTATGTAAATAAGGGGCTGGATTTTTTTTTCTTTTTCTTTTGATGAATAGGTATATATATTAAATATAAAGATAGAAATACATATTCATTAAAAAAGGTGGGTGGTAGGAAGGCACACCCTGAGAGTCACTTGGGTAGAGCCTAGAAGTCTAGAGTTACATGGCCCAAGCCCAAAAAGTAAGAAATATTATGGTATTGTTTACATAAATTATGTTATTGCTTTCTCTATGAAAAAAGAGGTTAGTTTGTATTAGTATCAATCTTTCATCTTTGTGTATGGATAGTAGCTTCTTGGATTAAGTGTATTTTGAAACAATGTGTATATTTTAGGCCTAACTACATGGTTTAAAAATTGGCTCTATCCTTTAATATTTCTTGAGTATCAACTTAGACTTACTAGGGTTTAAAAATTTGAGATTAGCTTTAGTTTTCGAGTAGGATAGACTCTTATCCATATTAGTTATTTTCAATAGAGATAATTTTATAGTGTAAGCCAATTCAACTTTAAACCAATGAATTTTTCTATTCAATCCTCATTGGACATAAACTATGAACAAATTTATGTTATAAACTTATCCATATCAGATCTATTTTCTTCATATAAGTTTTAGATTAATCCTTTTGGCTCTATTTTCTATGAATAGAGATAGGAAATATTCTTAGACTTATAAAATTTCTTATTGTGAATAGAGAAGTGTTATTTTCTTAGCCTTTTAGGCTTTACTATTGTGAACAAAGATGTGTTATTTTCTTAACCTTATTGACCTTGTTCAATGAATACATTTGAGTACCTGGGTATGTGCAGGATCATCATGGAAAAAAGAGGCCCTTAAGTGGCAAAAAAATTAGAAAAATTAGTGTTAGGTAATTTGACATAAAAATTTGAATAAGTTATCTATATTATTTCAAAAATATGTAATAATAGAATCTGTAGAAAATTGAACATAGTTTCTAAACTACTAGGTTTATTTAAAAATAAATAAAATCTATTTGGTGAAAATTTGAAATTTCAATGCAGTAGTACTTAAAGTTCAAGGAAAAATAAGAAGTAGGTGTTTGTCTGACCACCCTAACCATAATAAAATGATAATATTTTTTTATAATATTTTATATATAAGTAAAGGACTCATGTCCAGATGTAATGCATATTTTTTGTAATTTTTTTCCAAGTAAATAATTAATTATGATTTTTTTATTACAACTTTTAAAATATATAAAAACTCGTATGTCTGACCACCTTAATTGGGTCAAAACTTCGTGAAATTTAATTTTTCTTTTTTTAATCCTATAGTATGTGAATCATATAATGTGACACATGTTTTAGATAGAAAAAATGTGATACCATTTAAAAGTTATAGATGTTTTTCAATTAGCCTATCGATCAGGACTTTAGTCATAATTCTAATAGAAAATGAATAATAATTATTTATTAAATTCAAATTAAAGAATAATTTATATTGGTGGAAAGCTGAGAATCTCCTCTAAAAACCCTTTTCATTTCATCACTTTTGGGTAAAAAAAAGTCATCAGCCACATACCCTACAAATACCCATAATATTGCCACTTTCTAGCCCATCATGATCCTACACATACCCACCTACTTCATCTATTTGAGTTTATATACAAACCTCTTTTTTTTGAAACATGTTAGAAACTAAGATCAGACATGCAAACCAAAAAACCCTTCCACAAAATAGAAAAATAGAAAAAGCAAGAGCTTTGCATGAAGATGTGCAAATAATATTATTCAAGAATTCATAATTACCTGAGATGATTTTCTTGATAAAAGAAAGTATGCACAACCCTAATCTTATATTGAGCAACAAGATAGATCAACAAGATAAGGATGACAATAATTAACCTAGGAATTAAAATATTACCTAAGTAAACTTATGCAAGTGTAATAATTAATTAATTAAACTAACACCCCCCCATAAGTGCAACTTAAGGAGATTATAAAAGCATGCACCTAAAAGTAAGATGAATGCAATAAAGTATGAATGGGTCCCAACAACAAACCCTGATCAGGTACCCATGTACAAATGCAATAATGAGGTAGAGAAGGAAAACCCAATGGGACAAAAACCCCTACAATGAGATGACTACTGCAAAGAAGCACTGGAAGAACATTGTGGAGTAACACTAGAACGAAAATCTAGCAAGCAAGGAAAGATACTTTTGTCTACAAGAAATTGTATGAGAGTCACTGGAGGACTCAAGGAGAATCATAATAATACAACAATAGACCTGACTCCACGAAACACTAAAAAACTCAGAAACTGGAACAACCTTGGAATTTGTGAAGCAACAATAGATGGTATGATGATAGAATCTAGAAACTGTGTATCTCAATGTCAATGCCAAACTGAGACTAAAAATTTTCCATGGGAACAAGTTCCATAAAGACTTTGGAACAATTACCATAAAAACATGGCCCTCAAACTGAGATGGATTTGAACCAATGCATATCAATAACCATAGGCTCCCAATCTGAAGTTTGAACTGATGTGAATCTGATATGTGTCAAGCTCGAGCAAGATGTGGCCAATAAAAACTAAGAAGCTAGATATAACCCATGTGAGCTGTCAAAAAATCAAGATGAGATCAAAGTGCATGCACACTCTAATTATATTATTATGCAAGAAACCCCCCTAATGGAACTTTTCTCAGATAATTTATTACAATAACCCAAGTAATCTCCAAAACACCCATCGAGACAAACATGGAATAATGATCAACTTGGGACAAATACAAAAAAATGTGCATTGACATTAATGTAGATCTCCTCAATATATTTCCAACACCGCAAAGAAGGCGAAAATCAGAGATCATGGAAAAAAATTATGAGCTTGGAAGCCATAAATGAACATCTAAATTAAAATAGAAATAAATAAATATAAACAAAAAATACTAAGAAATAAGCTGCACCACTGGATAGTGCTCGAAACTAGCTTTCCAATGGTATCTTTTTGCAAGAAAATGATATCGTACGCAAAAGTTACACCCATTTTTGTGAAAACTACTCTAGGAAGGCCAATCTGGCATACAGGGGCCCTAGGGGGCTAAAAAATAATTTTGGCCTTTAGTCCTATGTGCAACTAGGGGCTGGTGGGATAGGGTTGTGGTGGAGCCCTTGGTCCTCCATAGGACTGGCAGTAGTCAGACTAGACTGCAGGGGTTGTGCGGATGGCCCCTGGTCCTCCATGTGATCGGGGAGGGGCAGAGGGAGCCCACGTGGGTTGGTTGACCAGTGGCCTTTGGGTAGTGCCACTACCCTGAGTAGTCAATGGGTGGCCACCTGGTGGTGGAACCGATTAGAATTGGGAGAGCTGGCTTTGATCATGAAAACCTTCTTTTTTTGCATTTTTTTCAAAAATCATGCCTCAAAATGCATGTTGGCGAGGTCGTACGACCTCTCTAGCAAAATTTTTTTGCCTTAGAAACCAGTTTCTCCAAAATCAATGAAATGAAAGGAAATCTTGGGGTTTTGGGGCGCTACGAACATGATGGTGACCTCAATTTGTGCCCAAAATGCTCTAAAAATTTGGCTACCCCTAGAGCTTGCAAAAAATCTCTTAGCTTGAAACCTTCGTAGATCTGGCAAACAATGACACAAATCTTCAAAATAAAAGCCAATCTTGACTTTTTCCAGTGCTCTGAATCCAATGGTGAAGCTCAATCTAATTCAAAACTCTACATAGATGAACTCAAGGCATGAAACCCTCAAGGAATCCCCTCTGTAATGATTTTCTCAAAAATCTGAGAAGGGGCTACAAATCAAGGCTTTGATACCATGTTAGAAACCAAGATCAGACATGCAAACCAAAAAAACCTTCCATAGAAGAGAAAAATAGAAAAAGAAAGAACTTTGCATGAAGATGTGAAAATAATATTATTCAGAAATTCATAATTACATGAGATGATTTGCTTTATAAAATCAAGTATGCACAACCCTAATTTTATCTTGAGCAACAAGATAGCTCAACAAGATAAGGATGACAATAATTAACCTAGGAATTAAAAATATTTACCCAAGTAAAATTATGCAAGTGTAATAATTAATTAATTACACTAACAAAACATGGGAATGTGCACGATCATCATGGAAAAAAAGGCCCTTAAGTTGCAAAAAATTCATAAAAGTTAGAGTTAGGAAACTTGACGTAAAAATTTGAATAAGTTATCTATATTATTTCAAAAATATGTAAGAATAGAATCTATAGAAAATTGAATTTAGTTTCTAAACTAATAGGTTTGTTTAAAGAAATATATATATTTAGTGAAAATTTAAAATTTCAATGTAGTAGTACTTAAATTTCAAGGAAAGAAAAAGAACTAGGTGTCTGTCTGACCACCCTAACCATAATAAAATGATGATTATTTTTTATAATATTTTAGATATAAGTAGAGGAGTCATGTCCTAATGTGATGCATAATTTTTTGTAATTATTTTCCAAGTAAATAATTAATTATGCAATTTTTATTACAACTTTTAAAAATATAAAAAACTCGTATGTTTGACTACCTTAACTTGGTCAAAACTTGATGAAATTCAATTTTTTTTAATCCTTTAGTATGCAAAGATAGAATGTGATGCATTTTTAGGATTCAAAAAATGTGATACTATTTGAAAGCTATAGACGTTTGGGTAAATGGAATCAACATGATTATCCATTTAAGATTTGATGTATTATGGAATGATTGTGAAAATGAATGTGAATTTTTTATTTTTTTTATGTGATCTACTCATTTGTATTATCAAAATAAATAAATAAACTGGTGTTATCTAATGGACCAAATGGGCTCATTACAAACAAAGTATTTTACAAGAATTTTAATAATGTTGTGATCTTCATAAAAATTATCCTAAATGTTTCCTAGTGAGTACTTTTAAAATAGTCACAAGAATGTATAACTAAGTATACATCCATTATAACTTTGGTTTCACTTTGAACTTCTTTTATTTGTAAAATTGACATATTATGTGTTATATGTAGGCATAGGTTTTTCAATAGAACTAGTATTTTATCTCTTTTTTAATCATAGGAGGATCCTCATTACCCATTTCCAATTTCTTAGTCTTATCATGGTGAGGTTATAAAGATGTATTTCCATAATCATATATACCCTCTACTTAATTCATGTTTGTAATGATAAGTGATGTAAGAGAAAATCAATGATTGTATCACTCAACACTATTTATTTCATGTAGGCTATCTACTTGGGAAGCTTGTTTGCTTATTTTACACTTTGTGGATAAGTTATATTTTTTATGTTTAAGTTTTGTGAGTGTTCTTGGATAAATGATTCTATGATGTTTTCACCTACTCACATATAGCATTTGATTGCACTATGACTTTGGAGCTTTACATCCAAGATTTAAACTCTACATACATGATTTTTACTTGCACATAGGAATATTTGATGGAAAAATTATGTCATATTTTCACATATCATTAGTATTCACACATATGATGTTCATGAACATACACTTGATATTTTTTATGTAACAAAGTTTAGGAAGTGATTGAAAGGAAAAAAACATTTATTTTATGTTGACCAATGATAGTTATGGAGAATTCATGATGCATTGGAAATTGTTCTTGCATTGCTCATAGTTATGATTTCCCATTTACAAAAACAAAAAATAAGAGGTTGGAGAGGATAGAAGGAAAGAGATATATTTGATGAGAAGGTGAAGTGCAAAAGGAGGTGAGAGATAAATCAATTCATGACAATTTGATTAGGGATGTTGGAAAGATCAATAATTTTATGAAAAAAATAAAGAGGTGGGCATTCTAGAAGATTCTATGTGAAAATAGGGAAATTTTCTAAACAAATTTTAGATTAAGTGTAGGGCCCCTCCTGTTTACATCTTGTTAATGTGAGATGGATGTTTCAACTTCACTACTTCCTCATGATTTCTATTCTGACTATTCTATGGCTTTGGATGGTGTGCATGAACAACCACATGTTTGAGATGATGCTCCTCAACATATCAGTTGTTGGAATTTTATACATTTACATGTTTTTTTATCATTATGCTTTAGTTCATGTATATACATTATTTATTTAGTGATTAAATGTGAACCTGATTATTGTTGTTCAAAAGAAATGATTTATATGATAGATTTCTATATGTTATTTATGCTTTATATTTTTGGACATTGTTGGATGATTATGTTGTGCTTTGTCTATATATATATATTTAGTAGGTACCCTTGACATGTGTTGAATGGTTATAGATACAAGGTTATTTTTACACCTAGCTACACAAGCCTATTTCATTCCCCAATGGTGGTTAATTCAAAGATGTCATATTGGGCCTCCCTATCCATTCTGTGATCATACTTCAATTGAGTATGGTATGTGTCATGCTTGACCCTATGTGAACATGAATCTAAATTATAGGAAGTTTTGGATTATGTTTGTGTCATGAACAACCAATAAATGTCTCATTTAATTAATAGCTCAAATTTCATATTTTCTTGTAAATGAAATGTTAGGGATTCCATTGATTTACTATGATGGTTATTAAAATATTTTTTGTGTTTTGGGAAAGGGGAAAATAAAATGAAAGTGGAAATGAAATTAAGCTATTGTTTAACTAAATTGTGAAAATTCCTTTAGTTGAGAATTGTAGGCTATGTTTGACTTAAGTAACTTCTATTTGAATTTTGAATTCCATAAATTTAAAAGAATATATGCTTATATGGATTTAAATCATGAATTTAAATGATATGGGTTATTTAGAAATTGATTGATGTGTCCATTTGGAGTTTGAGGAAAATGGGAATTAAGGAAACAGAAAATAAATTTTATACTTAGTTTATTTGGAAAGTGAAAAAGGGTAAATAGGAAAAAGGAGTTTCATTTTCATTATATAATTTTATTTTGGGAAGAGTTTTGGAGAGAAGAAAACCCTCTTTTGGGAGAAATTTGAATTTTTAATTGCGAGATAATTTGGAAGGGAAAATTCGACGAGGTTAGATTTGTTGGATTAGGAATGAAAAGGAGAATGTGCTTGTAATTGATCTTGTGCATTCATTTGGTGTGCTTAAGATATTCCTCCTTTGATGTTTTAACATAATTTGAAGTATTTTGTTTATTTCTTTTAAATTAGTCAATTTATTTCAAATGTGAATATTAAAATAAGATTGGGGGAGTATAGACATCTCTCAATGCAATTCGATTTGTAAAATTGCATGATTAATTAATTATTTTATTAAAATTTTAGAAATTTTTCAAAATGAATGTTTTATAGTTTGAAAGGGGTGTTAGAAACTTTTGCTACCAAAGGGTATCTTTACATTTTTTATTTTTTTTTAATTTCAAAATTTGAAGAAATTTTAATGGGGTTTTGGGAAAATTTTTGTGTTGTAGTGTATTGGATAAATAAGAAAAATTGAAATTTTTTAATGAAATATGATGAGTTTGAATGTGTTTAGTAAAAGTGTCCATAAAATATTGACATAGTGCTTGTGGAGTGTGTTGTGATGAAATTGATTTTTATGCATCAGTTTTCATGCCACTCATTGGTGAGTATAAAGAGCCTAGGAATAAGGTACTAGACAAGGTATTGGGTTGGATCCCAACATGTCCTTTACCCAAAGTGGAAAGTAGGTTGGTAAAAAGTAGTGATTCATTTAATCAAGCAATAATTAATGAAACATGGGCAATAAACTAACTAAGATAATGAATACTTCTCTGATGCCTTGAGCACTTGTAAAGACTATGGATGTTTGGCAAAAAATGTCAGCTTCGGGAGTTTGGGTCTTGTAAGATCAAATACTATTGTATGTATGAGAGAGGTACTAAATTTTGTGTGTCGTAGCAATGAGCATCGTGACAGCACTCCCTCCTAGTTCTCTATCATTTTACCCTAGTGTCTTGTGTGTATAGTATGTCATTGGTGATTTTCCCAATCATGGTCCTTATGGTACCCTGGTAGTGAGTTATCCCATAATGTTTATATGACGTGGCATTGGTGACTTGTCCCAGTGCGGGTTATGATGTGACACTAGTGATTTTTGCCAATGTAGACTATGTTATTCAATTTGTGATTGTACCAAATGATGACTTCTCTTGGATTCATTATTATGGTTTGGATAATTATTTGATATATGATGCATATGTTGAGTGTTTTCATGTATAGTGTGTGTAAGCCTTCTCACCATGTGTTTAGCATGGGTGTTGTGCTTGTGGCCCATGTGACTATCTTCTAGCATAGTTAGACTAGATATTTTGATTCCACGAGGTCAAGTGGCATGGAACCACCATTGTGGATCAAGGGACATAATGGTATCATGTTCTACCAAGTTTAATTCATGTATTTAGATATTTTCCATTCATAAAAATTATAATATTGATGAAAGGACCTCTCTTTTAGATGAATGAAAATTAGATAATAGAGAAGAGCATTGGCTTATTTACATGTCTCAATATTGGTATTGAGCATGATTACTCTATGCTTTTCAATATTATAATATGAAAAAGATAAAAAAAAACTTAGGATTACTTCAATTGGTCCTTAAAATGATTATTAATGTCATTTTATGAGTTTGTGTGGCATGGTGTTGCATCTAGGTGGCCTAGTTTGCTCACTAGCCTCCAAAGTCAATCAAAAAAATTCTAAGTCTAATTGGAAAGCCTTGTGTGTTTGGGTGGCTTAGTTGCATGTTTGGATGGCTTGGTCATCAGTTGGGCAGCCAATTTTTGTAGGCTTAAAGCTCAAAATTTTGTCTAACTCTATTTGGGTGGCCTCGTTTTCATATAAAAAAAGAATTTTAACCCTCTTAACCATGGTTAGCTAGTGATTTTTCAAGCCCAATTGCAATGACAAATAATTTTTAAGCCTTGTATTTTTCCCATTCCAATCATTTTAGTTGTTGAAACCCTTGAAAACTATATAAAAGAAATGTGTTTATCATGGTACTAGGGGTCTAGTGGCATTGTGTTCATGTTCTTATATGTTTTTTTCTAGAACTTATGGCTTCTCTTTCCTCATTTTGTGTGCCTTCTTTTGAAGTTGTCCAATTATCAAACCTAGAGTTAGGGAGATTGTACACTTAGTATTGTGAAGACAAGGGAATGTTGTAATCCTTCATGGTTGGCCTTTTTGGCATCATCCATATTCCTCATAGGTCATGGGGTGTTAGGGAGTAGATTATTCCACTTACGTGATGTCATTTTGTGATGGAATGTCTTGGTGAGCATGTGGTTATCTAGAAGTGACCCATCATCATTCCAACTAGTGAAGTGTTGTGTCTCATGGGTAACCAACCTCTCATGAAGGTTTTTCCATGTCTTAGATTTTTTTAGTGTGTTTAGATTTGGATTGGAGGTTGATGATTCCCTCATCCTATCTTGGTGTGGTTTTATAAGTGTTGTCCTCTCTCTCTCTCTCATTTGTTTTTTTGTGTGGATTTATCCCATGAGTGGTTGTATTCAAATGTTGACATCTAGCTTATGCAATGGTGAATTTTTCTTTTTTTATTGTCATTGTTTCATTGTGAAACTTGTGTGCACATTGTTTTGAAAGAGCAACATGTCATTGTTGTATTATCAACGGTGTTGTCAATGTTTCAAAAAACAAATGTTCCATTATGTTTTGTTCTAAGTTTTTTTGTTTGGGACATTACATTAAGATTGTAGCATTTGATTCATTGCATATCTGTAATATCTTAGTGATGGGAAACATATATTTGCAATTATTTCTACAAGAAAATAGATATACTATTTCCTCATCCCCACAACAATATTTTGAACATTTTGTTGTGTATCCTAGATTTTTGTTAACTATTTCATTTGAATTGCTACCAATAGTACATTAAATGGCATTAGAACAAGTGTTCCAAGTCTTGAAAGGGTTGATTTGTGCTCTACAACTACAAATAAGTTTGCACAAGTATTTTATTACAAGTGGTATTGATGTGAAGATGGTCTATAGAGTTAGGAGAGCTGGT
This sequence comes from Sequoia sempervirens, assembly GCA_007258455.2. Taxonomy (NCBI): domain Eukaryota; kingdom Viridiplantae; phylum Streptophyta; class Pinopsida; order Cupressales; family Cupressaceae; genus Sequoia; species Sequoia sempervirens. The sequence goes on from VDFB02000002.1 coordinate 68,357,256, forward strand.
ACAAACCAAAGAGAATTGTATGATAATGATCTAGCTAACATGGTGAAATCAATCTAGGAAAGTCTTAAGGTCTTTAAGACTTCTTAGTGATGAGAAGTGGTTATGGTTGAGGATATCAACTAGCATACATATATTAAATATTAATATATATAAAATATGTTGAGAGTTATCTTTTCTTCAGGAACCTATTTTCATCAACTTATTCAAAACAACAGTAAACTACCCATATGCTATCACTGTTTCAATCAATCAAATAATATATGAGAAAAACAAATCAGGCAGAAAGACTCAATAGTGAAACAAAGCCAGAAAATACTCAATAGCACATTAGAGGTTAAACACATAGATGCCTAGTTTTCTTATGAGTTCCTCATTAAATTTGAATTCACTAATTTAAATTATAATTTGATTTTCAATACATATGTCCAATTTCTTCTTTAAAAAAATGTGATACAGTTGTTAATTAAGATAAGATCAAATATTACATTTATGTATTTTCTTCACAAAGATACAAGATAAGGTAACCAAACCCTAGTTTTGATTTTAGAGCGTATTAATAAAATGTAACCTTGCCAAGTTCCAAACCAAATGAACCCTAGAAAGTCTGACAAAATCAACTTGGGATACTTTCCATCCCATTCAATAATAAAACAACCATAATTAAAAAGTAATAAACCTTACGATTCCTTGAATCTTTGTTTTGTTTTACTGCAATGTTCAACAGATTATAACAATGCAATTGGTTTTAACAGGACTAAAGACAAATTTGTGATAGCTAAACTCAAGTGAATCCCAAAAATGTAAAGCCAAACTTGCAACCGTGAAGTTTTGAAACGGTTATGATTCAACAACCTCTTTTAATATAGGTCTTCATGAATTCAAAGATAAGAAAATCTAAAGAAAGTTGTGAATAAAACAGATTTAAAACTACTTTAAAAACAAAGCAAAAAAATAAAAAATATTGAAAAATAAATAAAAACAAAATAAATACACTATTGAAAAAAAAAATTATAAATAAATACATTGAAATTTCTTATAATTATAAAAAAATATTTTTTTTTACTACTATAAATAAATGTTCACTCTAAAAACTTAAAAATTTATTACATGACACGAAGTATTTAGTTTTAAGTTATTCGAATAGAGGTCTTCATGAATTTGTGAATAAAATAGCTTTAAAACTGCTTTAAAAACAAAGCAAAAAAACTAAAAAACTATTGAAAAATAAACAAAAAAAAAATACACTATTGAAAAATAAACAAAAAAAAATTACAAATAAATACATTGAAATTCTTTATGTGAATAAAACATCATTAAAACTGCTTTAAAAACAAAGAAAATAATCTAAAAACTATTGAAAAATAAACAAAAAAATAAATACCCTATTGAAAAATAAACAAAAAAATAAATACACTATTGAAAAATAAACAAAAAAAAAAATTGCCAATAAATACATTGAAATTTGTTATAATTATAAAAAATATATTTATGTTACTACTATAAATAAATGTTCACCCTAAAAACTTAAAAAATTATTAAATGACACTAAGTATTTAGTTTAAATTTATTTTTTTATTTAAATTTATTTTAAATTCTAAAAAAACAACATTACCACCACTACATAATAGCCTCTTAGTGTAACTCTCAGCACAATTATTTAAATAAGTGTCTCGACGTATTATATATAAATAATAATGTTATATAAATACTATTTTATTTTAATAATTACTATAATTAAATTAATTATAATTATTGATATTAAATTTTAGTATTAATAATAATAATTTGGATAGAGGCAAAGGTTTTGTAGGTGGTTTTCTTTCAAGGAAATATCTCAAATCAAAACAAGTTTACAAGGTAGCTTTTGAGGTAGTGAGAAACGACTTTAAAAATGATGTTCCTTGGGCTTTGAAAAGAGTTTTAAGTTTTGTTTTTGAGGAACTAGGGAGTCCAATGGTGGAAAATATTATGGAAAAGTTATATGCTTTATCTTATCTGCTAAATCATCATGTCAAGAATGGCCGTCCACTTCAGCTCAATTTCAATCTTCAAAATCAAACTAGTTAGGATGATGAAGAATAGGGTGAGAAGGAAAATCAGTAAGAAGGTGAGGGGGAAAATTATTCTGAAGATAATCAAGATGTAGAGCAAAGATGGGAGCAAAATGCAGAGCATGGTGATAAATTCTTGGAGGTAGAGGTAGCTGATATGGAAGAGTAAATAGGTCATATGCTCCTACAAATTTTGTATGATATAAACAATGATTTTTTTATCTATTTCAATCAGGAATATAGTCAGGAAATATTATAAAGGTGAAGCATGTGTTTGTATTTGGATAAAACTATACTGGTTCTATGGTAGAAGTGTCATATAAATGAGACATATAAATGAGACATTGTTGTGTTGGTGCTAAATCTGAGTTGGCTATTATCATGATGAAGCTAAATGTAAAGTGAAGGTTTCCTATAATGTTAGACAAAATTTTGAATATTTTGGCATTCTGTTAATTAGTACTATAAATATGGTTAATCATGTAAAGTTTATTATGATATTAATATAAATAGTTATCCCTTAGCCTTTTGTCTTAAAAAAAAGAAAGGTGTTTTAGAGTGTATAAGATATCAAATCAATTTAAAACTATTTTTAAATGTGTTTTAAATCTGCTTTAAATCTGTTTGAAAAAATGTCTACATACAATGATTGTAGTTATGCTAGTTGCATGTCATTTGAATGTCTACATACAATGATTGTAGTTATGCTAGTTGCTAGTTGTAATATGTCTCTTAGCATAATGAACAATAGAGAAAATTGTGAAGGACATAAGAGGTGATTTAAATCTAGAGGGTGAACTCAATCCTAAAGAAAAATTTTCCATAGTCTTGGTGAAGGAAGTGAGAAGGATGATATTTGATTCCTAAGCTACGAAAGAACATAAATTGAGTGGAACTGCTAGAAGCAAATAGGAGAAAATATGGTTTGACTGAAAGTGTTCTTAATCCCACATGCATCGGTGAGAGAAAACAATGTAGAAACGAATTATATACATAGAGGGGTAAGAAACTTACTATCACACAAAGAAAATTGAAGATATAGTCATAAGCTACCAATTATTTTAACTAAGTGCTTTATAATTAATTGTTTCAATAATTTCAATTTTTATTTTGTCTTTCATTTTTAATTATTTTATTAATTTTATATTTAATTTTATCTTTGTTTTTAATTATTTCTAACAGTTTTATTAGTTTCAATTGAAAAATGATTCATTTATCTTTAAATATTTATAAAGGTGAAAATTATAATTTTCTATTATTTATTTATTTTATTTATTTTTAAATGTCTTGGTAAATATGTATTATGACAAATATCATATTCTAATTATAAATTCAGACACATATTTTACATATATGTTACCTCATTTTTATCTACACAAGATCTTTTGTTTATCAACACTTCACTTCATATTTCCATAAACTTGATCTATCCATCTAATTATCCATAATAATATATGCATTGATTCTTAAACCCTAGTTATCATGATCTACTCCATCTATTTTTTCCTAAGTCAAGTCCATGATCACGGGGTCATTCTTATAACTATAAACTCAACTTGCCTAAATTCAAATTGGCCTATTAACCCCCTTTGTGTTGCTCACCTTAAGTTAATATAGGTTAGATAGAGGATAGATAGCCCTTATTGTTGTTGTTTTGTTGAAGCTGAAATTTTAAATGTTGTAGGGTTTGGAAGAGACTTTGGGGGTTTGAATTTTGTCAAGAGTAGGTTAACCATAGGGCTCTAGGTTTTTCTATTTTGTTTTCTTATAATGTCTGGCATAAAAGGGAATTTAAGGTTACCTTTACAAATCCACTAAATGAAATGTGTTCTCCTTTTACATTCTTCACTCCCTTATCAATGTAGATGTCAAATGTGTGAGGGAGGGAAATCTTCCTCTAGAGGCCATAGATTTAAATGTTTCTAGGGCCTAATCTAATACCCCTTTCCAAATTTTGGGGGTATCAAGCTAAGGGGACAAAACATTAAGTCTATTCCCCTGGCCTACCTATCTCATTCTATTCCCCTAGTCCCCACCACTTCTTCCATCGATGAATAGATCTTGGTGGATCATTATTGGTGGCATTACTCAATGCTCACCTACTTCTATGGAATTAGGGTGAATGAATGTTACGTGAGGAATGTAACGTAGACTAATTAGGTGCATTCACACCCTTTCCTTACTAATTGGGAGTACAAGGCTTATTTTTCTATCAACCATATCCATTTGAGGCTACAAGCATAATAAAATCATATATATATATATATATATATCATGCAAAGAGAAAAAGTGCAGAGTTTTGATACTTCAAAATGCATGTTTTTTCTTCAATAAAATACTAATAAACTCTATACTAATTCATCATACTATTGGTAATCATACATGGGAATGGGTTTATGACCTAACTTATTTTCTCTTGCATTTGACCTTATTTATCCCAAATATACACTTTCATAGCAAGGAAAGCATTCCTATTGATGAAGTTCCTCTTTTCTATCCTCGTCTTACTAATTTCTCTAGTTCACCACAAAAATATTTTCTTATTCTTATTTATAACAGCTTCCTACCCTTAATCTTTCTTCTCTTAATTTCAATATTATATATTATCTCTTCAAATGCATGAATATTAAATATAATAACATTGGAGAGAAAAAAATCCTATATCTGAAGTTTGCTGACTCTATTATTGGATAAAGAATTAACTCCCCCTTTATGATCTCTTCCTTTATTTCCATGTGTCATTATTTTTATTTTTTATTTTTTTGTCCATGTTTTAATATTGTCTCCTCTATCATGTGCCCTTCTCTTTCTCTTTCATTTTTTTCATATTATCCTAACTCAGATACCTATATTATTTATTGAATTCCTTATCTCTCAAACACACACATACCTTTGTATTATCTCTTATTTTATGTGCACCCTTACTTTCTTCTATATTATTTTCCCTTTCAAATTGTTCCCAAAATGTTGCTCAAAGTCTATTGTAATGGATATGACCACATATATAACTTAAGAGTGTTTAAAAAATTCATGTAGATGTACTATCCTCAATTATAGTCTTAATTTATAAAATTTGATTCAAATATATCGATTAACTTACAATACATTTCCATAATACATTAAGAAAGATTAAATGTATGAATAAATAAAAAATATTTTTTAATATTAAATGGTAGAATATTAAGCTATGACATCTATAAAAAATTACATAAAATATAAACAATGTAAATAAGAAAAAAAAATTATTTAGATAGAAATATTTAAGATATCTATTTTTTTTCTAAATTATCTATTAGAAGGTTCTCAAATTTACTCTTAGTAAATACTTTATATTTATTAAAATTATAAATTTCCTAACCACTACTTTATATATCTATCTATGTATTTTATATTTCAAAATTAAGTATTAATTAAATAAGATAAATATATTTTTGTAAATTATCAAATCATAAAATTAACAAATTTATTAGTCAATAGGCTACAGATAGTGTGAGATTTGAACCTAAAACAAATTTCAAACCATTGTTGAGTCATTGGAAAACAAGTTTCAACTAACTAACTATCATTTAATGGTAAAAACACCTAAAATATTTGTAAAAACCTCCAAAATCTCACTGATTACATAAAAGCTAGATAAATATTGATTTGAAAAATAGATTGGAACATTCTATTTCCTTTTGAGTATTTTTTGCGTGTAACTAATCCTTGAACCTTCCTTTAAGTACAAGTGCCAATATTGTTTATTTATATATACTTTATAATTCAAAATTAATTACTAATAAATAAAATAAATTTAACATAATAAACAATGAGAATAGAATACAAAATATTAAATGATTTTTTAAATAAAAATATATTTCTAAATAAAAAATAACTTCTAATAACTTCTAATATATATATAATTTTTTTAAATACATGAAATAAAATAATTCTTTCTTAACCTCAAAATTAAAAAACCATTATTTTTAACCTTAAAATTATATAAAATAAATCCTATCACTATTTTTCAAATATATTTTCACTCACCCTTACAATGTAATAGGAATAACGTAATAGAAGTAAACCCAAACCGTTGTTGTAAGTCTCTTAGCCTATACTTTAAGGGTACGGTCCCATGGAGGGGGGCTTCCTAAAAAATTTCACCAGTGCTGCTAAGATTTTTTAGGAATATTTTAAAGATGGTGGTCCCATGAATTCAATTTTGCAATTCAGCTTAAAAGTTTGAGCTCCAAAAATCAAGGGACGAAGTGGAGTAATTTGATAAAAATTAATAAACAAATAAAAATTCTCTCATTTTTTAGTTTTTTTTAGGAATTTCAAATTCAAAGTGATAGACAAGTGGCAGGAAAAATTCCTAAAAAATTCCTAAGCTGTAGGGGCAATTTCTAGCCCCACCTCAATTTCACCCGCTGAAATTTGCAGTCCTAAAAGGTAGGGGCTGCTATTTTTCAGGAGGAGATTCCAATTAATCCTGTAGCATAATTTTGTTTGCTCCATGGGACCGCTTGATCCATGAAAATAGAAGCCCAAGCCGCCCCATGGGACCATACAGTAAGTCTCCTTTCCCCTCCGCTTTCTCACCCTACGCATGTGGGATTAAAAACATTCGCATCAAACCAAAGATTTTCAGTTTTACACAGCAGACGGTGATGTGTTTGCTTCTGCATGATAGAGATTCTGCACAGTAGATCAAAGACTCTTGTTTCTCTATATATTCAATGGCCGATTCTGCAGGTATTATAGCTCCCCCGACAGGATAATAGTGGAAAATGCAAAATCGATCTACGGAAAAGGGAAAGGTATAGATGGTGGGCGGGAATAGAAACGTTAACTGCAACAACAAATGCAAAATCGATCTACGGAAACGGGAAAGGTATAGAATAAACGTAACCAGGCCACCTAAGCAGTCAAATGCTTAAGAGTGTGCCGGTTAAGCCCGGCCCTAAAGGAGCAGAGGCAACTAATACAAATCCCCTGCCCTGTGCTTCAAGAAATAAGGGAAAAAATAATATGTAATCTTTCTTTGACTAAAGATTTTGTTGTTATGATGTCTTGCAGGAATTTAAACCTGCAAAGTTAAAAATGAAAAACATTTTCCAGAGTACAAATCTAACAACCTATACTGAGCTGATTGACAAAATGCATAAATGAAATAACATATCTAAATCCAAAAGTAGAAAACAAGCGACTTCAACAAATTGCAGGGCGAGCATGTTCAAATTTTAAAATGCATTATGATCCCTAGAGATTATAAGATAAAATACTGATCATTGGAAAACAAAGTTTCAAGATATTCATGAATGTTTGATATGAAAATTATGATCCATCATTTCCCTAATCGTGGGTTTCTGTTTAAAACATAAACTAGTGCCAATGGCTAAATTGGATTAGATTTCTTGTTTAACTCCAAATTAAAAAAAAAAAACAGACCACCAGCTTCATGTAAATCTACCTTATGAATTAGCTTGATCCACAAACTGCTTCACTATTATCAATGAGCCGTCGAAAGAGGCCATAAGGACGGCACAAACTGCCATTCCCCTTGGCCCAGAACCCATCCCAAGAAACCCTCCGGTAACAAAGCTTCCCATGATAGAATTCCATGGGTCCTCCTTTTGTCTCACATAAGCCATAGAATGTTCTATTGAGTGACCCAACACACTAGCAGCTGTAAAATGACACGCGGACAATGGAGTTCTCATTCGTACCGCTTGGGTCCCAGCAATGAAACGCTCACGCAACCCGGTGCGACAATTGTAAGAGTTTGTGATAAATTGATGGAAGCCACTCAATGTGCCTGCTAAGCCCAAGGAGGCCCCAGCATGCTGTAAAATCTTCTCCAGGCATAGCTCTCGTGGGTACTCAGCCCTACTGCTCATCATGAAACCCTACCCTGCAAAAAAATTCAAACGTTTAGATAAATTATTTATAAACCCTATTCATGAATGAAAACAGGCATAGATGAAACCGCAGAACCAATGATAACAACAGAATTGTTTTATAATGAAATGAAACACACCCAAAAATAATCCAGCAGCGTAAAATTTCCAGAAAAAAAAACACAAAAAAATCAAAGAAGCGAAAAATTCGCAATAAAAAATCGGAAATCCTGAGGTATCTGCCGGTTTCCGCTCGATTTCTGTGAGTTCTTGGGTTTGTAGCCGCGATTACCTGTTAAAAACTTGTGCGCGATTTTCAATTTCGTTTTCCACGACTTTTGGCGGCGGCAATTTCCGTTAGGGTTTCTCCTATCTTCGCGTGCCCTCTGTGTTTTTCCTTTCACCATGAAATGGACGATCTGTTTTTACAAATCAATGGTTCAAAATATAGAAAGTATCCCGTCCGTTCATCACTTTTCGGCGTTTTTCGTGCTGTACTTCCACTTTTTATTTTTTGGGTCATTCTTTAACCTAAGCCTAATCTGAGGAGAAACCTAATCTGAGGAGACGTATAGTGTGAGCCGCCTCTATTTAGCTTAGGTAATATAAGCACGAAATGCATTAATTTGAGGAGGAGACGTCGAGTGTGAGTCGCCTCTATTTAGCTTAGGTAAATGCCATAATTTAAGGTGCCATGGATATGAGATGCGAAATTGTTTTAAGGAAAAGAAAATAGTATTGTTGGTCGTGATATCAATGTCCAAGAATGTTTCTATTCGTTATTAAAAATAACCCTTACAATATGCAATATGTCATTTGTTTCTTTGACTGTAAATCTAAAAGTACATCCAAGGCATCCTTCTCCATAATGATGTTAATGCTTCAAATTTGAGCTTCATTGATTCATACATGGCATGACCTGGTGAATTGGAAAAATGTTCAATACCAACAATTGTTTGAGTATCACCTATTTCACTACCTTTCTAACAAAATATATACATTTTGAATCATTCTATTAGAGTGAGCTACTCTTATATCAATCCTTATAGAGAATTCACAAGGACATTCACTCGTCAGAGAAATATATTCTAGATGTGCTTCTTATAGAATAGTTTACAATACATTTATGTGTTGTTGTAATAAAATGTGTTTCTTACAGAATAAGTAAAATTTAAAATGAGTTTTGAACCAACATTCCATATGAGTCATCCTCCACTTCATTGTTCTAACTTTGAATTAGTACTCAAACCTACTCATGTTAGGAACCTCTTTTTATCAAGCTTCTTTTTTAATGTTGGTATAGAATTCTATGTTCTAATTGTCTGAACCATCTACCAAGAAAGCAATCTGTCAAATCTCCTAAAATTCAATAGCTGCTTGCTCAAACTATTTTCTTTTAAGCCAATTTCCAAACTTTAACACACCTAATTATCATATTTTAACATACTCACATGTCAATTTCTTCCACTGGGTTTTAACTTCATGATGACAATGTTAACTACAAATGTTATTGCCAACATTCTTGTAGCATGTTTAGTCTTGAAATTTCTTTAAAGGTTACATCTATAGACTCCATTTAACAACCTTATTCTACAAATGTCAAATACCAGCGACAACTCTCTAACGGTATGCACACATGTATCTTTCTCTGGTTCTTGAACAACTCAAACATCTTGTTTGGGAAGAGGCTTTTGTCAAAGGTTTTGTTGTTCGTCTGAGAGAATATACTTGCAAGATGTTCTACAAACCCACATATGTCTATATTTTTCTAGTGTTGTTTTATGGCTTTCATTTGTTCATCTTCATCTCCTTAACAAACTATTGGTCTCCTTTAATATCTACAATATTGTGTTCATTGCGTACACTATTATATTTTTAAAAATAAATTTCTTTTAGTAATATATCTATTGTCTTGTTATAGCATAAAATTGTACCTACAATTTCCCATAATGTTACCTCACTTTAGCCTTACAAACCCGATAATGCAAAAAATTGCCACCTTTTCCTTTCTTTTGCACGTGCCTTTGGCATTTTTCATTGGTGGAGAGAATTTTGTCTACGATGCTTTCGCATCACGTAGATGTTCATGCACTGTGCAAACATCCCTACCAGATTCTCAAGTCTGTGAATGCTGGAGACATCACATTCTCTACCCCTTATGAATTGTAACACCCCCTTCAAATATTGACCACCTAAAAACATCCTCTTACCTCCCAAAAACACTTTTGAACTTGATTCTTGCAATTCATTCGATCTTTATTCACTCTTTATTCTATTCTTTATCACTTCTATTCACTCTTGTTCTACACTCTACACCATTTTCTATTGCAGGTTTCCAAAGCTTCATATTATCGACATGGTTGTCTTTCTCTCTTCCTTCGTCTCTCGGCTTCTCCAAGCATGTAGAAAGGAGGGTAATATCTATTTACTTATATTGTCTTGTTTGTAGAGTAGCATAGATTGTAATTGCACTCTATAATTTGTGTCTACTTTTTATTTATTTATCATTTCTATATCTTGTGGTCTATCAACTATTTGTGGAGGTGGAAACATCAAAATGAGGGTTTGACTTCGACAAGCTCTGAAACAAAACCACAAAAGAATTCTATCACTATGTGTGTAGGTACAATTTGTTCATGAGGAGCTTATGGGAGGTTGCACCTTCAGTGAGTTGGTCTTCTTCTTCCTTTCTCTTATCATTTTGTTATTAGATAGTTTATCTTTCAAAGTTAAATTCTTCTTCTTGTTGTTTCAAATTATTTCATGTATTTTTTGAACTGTCAAATTGTCATATTGAGGATCTTGAGTCGTTAGCACACCTTATGATTTTCATTCTATAAAATTTTCTCTTTGTTCGTATGAGACACCAACGTGCCTAGGCAGGTGTAGAAAGATGGGGGCCAAAAAGTGGCCACCCATCTTTCAAAAAGTAAAAAGCCATAACACGAGCATGTTATGTCATGTTAAAAGAAAAAAAGCTCATTTCGTCTATGATTGTGCTATTTCCTCCACCTATGGCAGGGGAAAACCCTTCCCAAGTGTGCTCATGTTATTGAGAGCTCAAATTTCATGGTTTCTTCACTTATTCTTTGCTAGAATGCCACCACGTTAATAGGGAGCTCAAAGGAGTAAGTTTTTTTTGTGAATTTGTTATTAATAAGTAGATTTAATATGTTTTTGATGTTAATTTCTTTAATTTTCAAGAGTTGATAATCCACCTCCTCCTCAAAATCCTCCTTCACCTTATGCCTAAATACCTACTAAACAACAACCCCAACAAACACCTCTTGTAATGCCCCGCCGTGTGAACCCCAAAGGACAACAAACACTGTACAATTTTTTTATTTTTTATTTTTTTGAAAGTGAAACATTGCAGAACATTGCATATAATGAATGTGTGCTCACATTACACGAAAAGCAATTATGCATTAACTAAATCATTCACGTCCTCTGGGGTACACAAAATGGTCATTACAAATCATAAACTTTTATCAAAAAGAAGAGACTAAACAACCAAGAACACATAGTGATGACACACTACTATTAATGATCACAAGCGTGGAAAACGATACATCATTTCATTTCATTGCAATTCAATTCACAGTTCCATAATACAACTACAGAGCATATTTCCATAGATACAACATATCAAAGATACATTAGTTCATCACCTAATTTTTTTTTCCTAATATCAATGGGAGAAGTACATTGAGTACCAGAATGAGAAATTAATGAAAAATAAGGTACAAAGTGACCAATCTCATGCCCACATTTTACACACTAAACAACCAGGCAAGACTGTAGCATCTTTGCTAATTTTGCAATAATTTTTATTTTATTTTATTTTATTTTAATTTTTGTGTTTACTTATAGCTATATTCAATGATCACACAAGTTACAAGAAAGATAGAAGTGATTTACTAACTTTGGGTCAGCTTAACGTACCTCTTCCATTCCATCATGTTGAATTTTCCTTGTTTCCCAATGCATATACCTGCAAGGTTTACATGACTTGGCACACACATATGATCAAAGGTAGTTAGCACATGATTACTAGATGAGCTATACAAATCAATGGCAGATTTACAGTATGACAAATCACATACAAGACTTAGAAGAACAGTCCTAGGGGCCCGACCTAATGCCTCAGGGGCTCATCACTTGATGGCCTTGCCTACGTATATATTTCACAGAGGCACCGTAATTCGCCCAACTTGAGTTCTCCCAACTCATTGACTCGCCCTCATAGAGTATAACCTCTATTTTTTTATTTTTTTTTGAAAGTGAAACATTGCAGAACATTGCATATAATGAATGTGTGCTCACATTACACGAAAAGCAATTATGCATTAACTAAATTCTTTATGACGAAGGAAGGTGAATGGGGTTACCCTGCTAATTGCATTTGCTTGAAAGCCTCAAAAGCCTTTTGAAGGAACAGAGATATTGGTCTGGGGAGGCTACCTTAGAAGGATGAATTTTTGGGGGGAGACGGAGGTTTCCATCACTGGAGAGGAAATGGTTGTTGGCACAGGCAGGTGGGACGCTGACAAGCTACTGTTATGGTGACATTCTTGCAAAATTCTTCCTCGCTGGTAATGACCTTCCCTTCTCTCTTGGGCGTAGCTGCAGCTGGAAAATAAGGTTTTGACAAGATTTTAGAGTACATTTATTAAGATGAAAATCTCATGCCAGGATTCTATAATGCACATATTTAGGTTTTAACATTTTCAGCACTCTAAATAATTAAAATATATTACCCACTTTCTCTGCTGATTGCTTTTGCTTGAGAAGTTCTTAAGTCTTTAAAACAATCCATCTTGTGCTCATCCTGCAAACTGTGCAATCCATTAGATCACATTCCTTAGAGGAATTCTGTGAACAGTTCACGTGACTTGTCATTGCATCCACATTTTACATTTTAACAAGCTATTTTTGTGCCTCTTGCCGCGGCTGTGTTTAGACTGGGGAGGGTGTATATATATGAATAATCTCCCTCATGCCTTTCACAATCTGTGACAGTAGCCACACTTGAACATAGAAGACTGTAGGGGCGTTAACAACCTTCCTAAATCCATCCGCAACCTGTCACGTCTGTAGTACTGAAAATAGAATGTTGGAGAGGTTTAAATAATCTCCCATATTTCATTGTCAACCTGTTGCAGCGGCAGCGCTTGAACAGGATAGGGTGCATAGATTTAAAAGAAATAAAATAAAATATAATAAATAATCTCCCAGATTTCATTGTCAACCTGTTGCAGCGGCAGCGCTTGAACATGATAGGGTGCATAGATTTAAAAGAAATAAAATAAAATATAATAAAATAATCTCCCTGGTTTCATTGGCATCGTCTGCCAATTGCATTGTCTTGAAAGTTTCTAAAGCCTTTTCTATGGAGGCAAACCCAGAAAAGACAACATAGAAATGCATTTATTTTACTTTTAACCATGGTGAATTTATGTATTAATTATTTAATATTTTCATATGTTTAATAATGTTCATCTCAAATAAGTCATTTAACTATTTTAGTGGAATGTTGATACAACGATTTATCTACTTATGTGTAGCTGGGTTTTCTTGGGAGAATATACACATTTAAATGTAATGATTTTCCATCCTATTACTAAGAATGTTGTCAAGAACATATAGATTATGAATTTCTTTAAATATGATAATTATTCTAGGGATAAATCTTGTAAATAAGTGAAACATTTAGATAACTATAGGAAAGTTTAGTTAAATAAAGGAAAGTATTTTGCTGTCATTGGTAATGTAAATAAGAAAGATGGTTACCATGGATCATGTGTTGAGTCTCTTCTCATTACTAGAGTTAACTTAAAAGATTCATCTCTTGAAAGCTTAGTTTGTTATAGTTTTAGAAAGTTCATAAAGAGGTATAAATATAGAAAATAGGAATACTTTAACATATTATTGTTTATGTCTTAGATTAGATAATTATTTATTATTACGATTGCATTTGAAACAAGTTTTAGTAAATAATGTCTTAAAGGAAATTAAAATAAAGATTATTGATTGGTCACCAAATGATTCACTTTAATTTATTTTGAAGTAAATAAAGGTATAAGTTAAGGAATTGAATATTATAATTTTAATAGGGTTTCATTTTACCCTGTTAGTGAATTAAGGAATCGAATGAGTAAATATTGATGAATAAAAGATTTAATTAAGTTGAGTGAATCAAATGTTATAGAATTGAATATTATAATTTTAATAGGGTTTCATTTTACCCTGTTAGTGAATTAAGGAATCGAATGAGTAAATATTGATGAATAAAAGATTTAATTAAGTTGAGTGAATCAAATGTTATAGAATAGAATATTATAATTTTAATAGGGTTTCATTTTACCCTGTTAGTGAATTAAGGAATCGAATGAGTAAATATTGATGAATAAAAGATTTAATTAAGTTGAGTGAATCGAATGTTATAGAATAGAATATTATAATTTTAATAGGGTTTCATTTTACCCTGTTAGTGAATTAAGAAATCGAATGAGTAAATATTGATGAATAAAAGATTTAATTAAGTTGAGTGAATCAATTGTTATAGAATATAATTTTAAAATTTATAAGTGGTCCTGAATTATATTATTATGAAAGAAAGGAATTTAGTAGATTAAATTAAAGAGTTATTTTTTTATTTTTTTAGAAAATATAAGTAAATTTAGTCCTTTATATAACATCAAACATTTAAGTAATTATCGTTTATGGGTATTAGTTAATTAAGTTAAGTTTAAAAGAAGATATAGAATTTTATGTTTATATGATGTTAATGGGAATTTTGGAAATCTCATTATTTACTGAATTTTGTACAACTAATAGTGTTCTGTCCTTTCTACAGAGTATTTTAATTATGATGTGTGGTATTTTGTAAATATAGTATTGTATCATGAAGATTAGTATTCTTCAAATAATCTGATTCGAGATAAAGATATTCATTTAGTGGAATTATTATTTATTAGAAAGTAGTCTTAGGGTTAAAGATTTAAGCGATAATGCTTTTAATATTACTAGAAGTAAATCTAGAATTCGGTTAATTTAGTAAAAGAGTAAATGTATGTTGGTTGGGTAATCTTCATGGATAAATAATATTGACATAGGGTTACTGATAAAGTTAAGTAATTATAATCACAGCCTTTGACTTATGGAATTTAACATTTAAAAATAAAAGATTATAGATAGAAAGTACAATATTAAAGTGAATCCTCATTAATATAAATGCAAGCTAATATTAATTTGTTAAGGGAAATTTAGAGTGATAATAGACAATTTATATTATTTCTTGGAAATAGAATTTAAATAGAAATCAATTTGAAGAAGTCATCTAGATGAGATAGGGTGATATATGGCTTTGTTTATATAAGTGTATAAAAATGTGTTTATACCATGAGTTAAAATAAAAAGCAAATTCGTTGGTGAAAATAGAGATAATTTTATATTTTATCTATATAATTCTTTAAGTATTTAAATGACTTCGTGATGGTCAAATAAAATATAGCGAAATGGTACAGGATGTTTATTACATATAATGAACGATTATGAAAATGTAAGTAGTTATAGGAAAGTTAAATTAATATTGTGTTAGATGCTTAGCAAGATAGTTGTTAAAATACATTTCTATAATTCTCTTAAACGTTTTCAAATGATTTCTCGATGAGTGAAAGAGTAACATAGTAGGCTCCTATTCATTTTATCTTAAATTGCTCCTCATAGTATTATTCATTGTAGACTTTAAAAGATTAGGATTGAGTGAGTATGTTGATATATATATATATAGGTGTGATTTTCATATGGTTTTGTTCATTTCATAGATTAGGGAATAATGAAGAGATTTAAGGAAATTTAATTTAAATAATGAAGTATCCAAGTTGTGATGGATAAATTAATTAGATAATTGTAGTACTGTAATGATAAGTTGTAAGTTAGCATGAAGGTTTGTACTAACTAGTTAATAGTGAAGATTGTCTTGTGTAATCCATAGGATGATTATTAGGAGCATTGCATGTTTGAGTAGTGGTTTGAGTTAGCATATAGCAGTGTTATGGTGTAAGTTCGTGTCTGAGGTAGTCACCTTTGAAAAAAAAAAAACTAGAGGTTATACTCTATGAGGGCGAGTCAATGAGTTGGGAGAACTCAAGTTGGGCGAACTACGGTGCCTCTGCGAAATATATACGTAGGCAAGGCCATCAAGTGATGAGCCCCCGAGGCATTAGGTCGGGCCCCTAGGACTGTTCTTCTAAGTCTTGTATGTGATTTGTCATACTGTAAATCTGCCATTGATTTGTATAGCTCATCTAGTAATCATGTGCTAACTACCTTTGATCATATGTGTGTGCCAAGTCATGTAAACCTTGCAGGTATATGCATTGGGAAACAAGGAAAATTCAACATGATGGAATGGAAGAGGTACGTTAAGCTGACCCAAAGTAAGTAGACTTTATTGCCAAAAAATCTAGTGAACCATTTCTATATTTTCTTCTCACTAGTGTGATCTTGGACTATAGTTGTAAGTAGTGAAAAGTGTTGTCATTTTCTTTAAGTAAACAAAAATAAAAATAAAAATTGCAAAATTAGTAAAGTAGTTGCAGAGTGTTAGGTTATTTAGAGTATAAAATGTGGGCATAAAATGATGTATTGTTTCCTCTCTCTTGTTTATGGATGATTGTATGTTATCTTTATGTAATCTTGGTTTATATTCACTTTCGTAAAAACTTACATTTTGTAATGACGGTTATGTGTACCCGAGAGGATGGAGATAACTTTGTAAATGCATTGTTGCCCTTCTTGTAATATATGCACATAGTCATCTTATGCAATGTTTCCCTTTCATAAATTAAAAAAAAAAATTAGTTTGGTATTTTGTTGTCCTCTGGGGTTCACACGGCGGGGCGTTACACCTCCAACAATTCCTCAACATGCCCCTAGAACTCAATAAAATTTAATGCGAGAAATTGAAAATAACAAAAAAAAATTAAGGAGTTAATTGTGAGGTTGAAAGATCCTACAAGTTCAACCTCGCAAAGAACCACACTTGCATACTTGAATCTATGTTAACACATGTATATTCAATTAGTAAGCAATTAAGTGGTTGGGAAGAGAAGAGATAGGAGTACAAAGAATATTATGTAGATAAACTATCCTAGAAAAAAGTGAAAGAAGAAAAAATTACAAATTTTGACTTTTGTTTCCTATTCACAAAGCCTAGAACTAATCAACCTTTACACCCTTCGAGCAAGAGGTCCCCTATCCATTGGTGCAACCACTAAGGGATAAGGAATAATTTTTGGAAGAGGTGATGGATGGTTTTTGACAATCCTCCGTGCAATAACAATGAGGTGCCACAATATTTTTTGATGAAACTCTATTTTGAGCTTGTCTTTGTAATTTAATAACTTTAAACATAAGGAAATCATTATTTCTTTCTAGAAGGAAATTAGTATTTCTAATCAAAGTAGTACTAGTGATGGGCAAGGTCATTGATGTCACAACTTGCATCATTTAATTTATCAATTTATCGAACCAAGTGTGTCTTAGAGTTGTATGCGATAAGGATGGTTGTCACAGACTTTTGGGGGTGTTTTGCACTATAAACAGTGACTTTTAGGTTGCATTTTAGCTTCATCAGGAGTTATCAAGAGCTATTACGAGCTCTCAGTAGCGGATCATAACAACGGGTTTCTAAGTAATTCTAAAAATTCTAATCTATCTCTTAACTAACGATTATCCAAACTCTAATAACTTTGTTCAAACTTCACTTGACTTATTTGTAATGGATCCATGGAAGTATTTATGCTAAGAAAATTAAATTTTTAATTAAGCTAAAACTTGAATGGAAATGTACTTGTAATTACATTTGTAGAAAATAATCTAATTACATTTTTAGAAAAGGAAATTTAATCTAGAAAGCATTAACACTAACTTTTATGAAAACATACCAAATGAGCTTTAGTTTCATTCTTTTGTAAGTCATTATAGTCTTCTCCATTATGGTATGTGATTTATAATAACCATTGAATCTAATCTATGAACAACAATTAAACCTATAGTAACTGAGTAAATATAACTCTATAGTAAAGCATAATGAATTACTCTAAGGATTCCATGAACTTAATCTAAGAATATGAGCATTCATAGTTACTAACAATAATTAATTAGAAATCTAATTTCCTATTTTCCAACTGAGATGAATGAATGCAGAAATCAATTGAATCAACGAAAATACCACAAGTCGCCTCCTTCGATTGAGTGGACCCTACTCTTCGTCTGGTGGGACTTTAAACACCAAGATTCAGATTAACTCCTTGTTTTCATTCCAATTGGCCTAAATAGGCGAGTGGTACAAAAGTGTAGATAATTCCAAATTACAATGCTAAAGAAAAAATGTTAACTAACTCCTAAACTAATACAAGGGTGGATATATATAGGAATATCCACTTATTTCAATACAAAAGTTGGCACAGCCTGCCAAGATGTGAATGGTTCCAACAAAACTAGAACATAACTAAAAGTGTCATAAAGAAATCCACCATGTGAAAGTAATTGAATAGAAAGTTCTCAGACTGACTGAAGAAGTCAATTTGGAAACATTCATCAGGAGCTAGCTGGAGTGATTCAGGGGCATAAATTCTATAATTAGTTAAATGTAATGCATCATTAATAAAAAATTTAAGCATAAATTCTACCACCACATAGTTAATTATCATATAATAAAGTCTTTTAAAACATAAAAGGGAATAATTAGAATGTCCCTTCTTTCATTCATCATTTCTCCCCATCATGCTATCAACTATTTCCTCATAGTTGAGGATTTGGTAAATCCCAGTTTCTACCTTCAAGCCAAGTAACAAGATCACCAATATAAGCCATATACTATATGAATGTCCTTTGTTGAGCATATCCATTTTGTTCTTTAATTGTCCTTAACCAATCTCTTAGACTTTCTCTAGCAAATTGTGGTGGAAAATTTAATGCAAGTGCAAGTGCTATGAGTAATGGAGGTTTGAACCTCATTCCTATCCAATTTGTATTTTTCTCCTCGATAACTTGTATCAAAGATCCTAGTCTCGTGAGACCCCAAGTGATATTACTTGGGGAGATTGGTTCTCTCCTTCCAAGTGGTGATGGAATGTTGTTGAATATTTCCCTGACTACAGTTAAGGTTGTGTGGAAGGTGTTCTTGGACACTTGTAAAAACTCTAATGCTTTCATTCAAATTTATTCTATAAATAGGTTTCACATTATCTCCTTGTTTAAAGTAGATAAATGCAGCTTTGAAGGCCTTGGACCAAGGCATTTCATTCCTCATTGGAATGCTCAATCTCAACTGTCCCTCCTTATACTGATCCATTCTATTATCCCACTCAACTTGATTTTGTAACAAAGAGACAAAGGACCTTATTTGCAACTCACCAACATAAATTTTTGGGAAAGACTGTGGGAAATTACCGAGAATGAAACCATGCTAAAATTATTTGCACATTTGGTTTTGCACTATATGATGGTTGTAGAAATCCTCCAAAAATTCTCAGTCATCCTCATAATTTATAGTCTTCCTTTTCAAAACCAATTGATTAATTTTCCATTGTAGAAACCTTTCCCTCAAGAATAATGCATAAAATTTGGAAGGTTTCCACATTGATAACATAATAGAGGAGAGCTCAACTGTTTTTTGCAATCTATCATTCACCTCATCTCTCTCTTTTTCTAGCTGTTGATTTTGGATCTTCAATTGGTCATTTTCATGCTTAAACTTGAATGTTGAAAGGAGAGGTATCTTCTTGGAGTTGATGAAGTAGAAACCTCAAGATCATGCAATCTATTAGAATGTTATTTTAACTCCTCTTCTTTTTGTTGCAACTCAACTTTTAATCTCTCTATTTCTTTAGCACCAATTCTTGTTGTTTCTTTTGTTTGAGCCAATGCATGTATACAAGCCTACTATAAGGCCTCCTCTATTTGACTCAATTGTGTTTTCAAATAATTTTATTTTTCTATTATCTCCTTTAAATTCTTAACTTTTCCTCCAGAAACTACATTCTTTTCCTTTTCTCATCCACCTCTACCTGTATTCTAGAAATTACCATAGCCTTGGATAGTTCTTCCTTCTCTTCTTCTTCTTCTTCCATCTCCCCTTCCTGTTGCATTTGAGGAGATTTCTATTTTTTAGTGATGGGGTCCTTTCCTTTTCTTCTTTTAAACACTAGAATAGGAGGTGAAGAAGATTCATCAGACACTCTAATAGGGTTATCTCCTTCTGGTATATCAAGGGACTCTTTTTTAGATGGAGACCCATGAGACACTCAAGCAGGGGATACTTGTGGAGATGAAATTAGGGATTTAGGAGGGTTTTTAGGCTATTCAAGAGAACAGATAGGCTCTTGGTCATCAGTGGCAGTGAGGGTTTCAAATGGTTTTTCAAGGGATGTTGGAACATTGGTGTCCACATCAACAATATTAGGGATTTCCTTTGGTGATGCATGCCTAATCCTTTTACCAATACTTTGCGTTTCTCTTTGAAATTCCTCTATCTTTCTTTTTCCCTATTTTTGTACTTTTTCCAAAGATTCCCCTTTCTCAATTTTTAACTTTTTCACAGTGGGCCCCTTTTTAGATTTCTTTCCAATTTTAGTAGTGGGGGTTGATAAAAATTCCAACCAACTATCCTTCCCAAACTCCATAAAATGATTTTTGATTATCAAATGAATTAGGCTATGGTATGTTATGGAAGGAATTCCTCTAGACTTTACCCTAGCTAACCATAGAGGAGATTTGTGTAAATAAAAGGGCGAGAAGATTGATTCTTGCAGAAGGTGATGCATTTCCATACCTTAACTGTGTAAGCATCCACATTCTTGGCCCAAGAATTGTGCCATACTGGCCTTCACAGGTGAAAAATTTCATTAACCAAGTCACGGTCGATTTCCACCGCTCATCCAAACTACTGTGAGCAATTCCCTTTTGAATTCCTTTATGCCACTGGATTTCTGGTTTCCTTTCTAGTTCCTCATGGAATTTAGCTACCAATTCTTCAAAGCCCACATGTCCTTTTTTCACTAGCTCACCCTCAGCTAGGATTTCAGAGAGCTCACTAATAACAATGGGGGTAACTTCAATTACTTCTCCTCTTACCTTGGTGATGTTTACATGGAAGTTCACCAAAAATTATTCAACCAATTCAAGTTCAAATCCTTCATACATATGTATAAACTCTAGCCACCCTGCTTCTCTTAGCAACCTCTCTATTTTAGGATCAAGAATGAAGTTTTCTAATTTTGAGTCCCTTTTCTCCCCATTTTTAACTTCTGCAATTTTTATCAAAGAAAATGGTGGATGCAAACCTTGAGAGAAATACAAATGTCATTCTTCTTTATAGATGCCACATGTTTAAAGAACAAAAATGCACATCATGTCAATTAGTTAAGCATTTACTCGATCTCATTCCTGGTGAATGCTTCATACGCACCGGTCATCACTTTTCAAATTATGACTTGAATAAGTTGGCATAGGTGGAAATGATAATATCATCAACACACACATTCCATACTGATTTGAGATCTTTTGAATAATCACATTTATTGCAGCAGTCATTTCAATTACTAAATCCTTTTATTTTTTCGTCAGATTTGGAATGATTAGGACTCATTAATTATAAAATTAATAACTATGGTGGAGATATCTATACTCAAGATCTTCTTTTACTATCATATCACATTAACTAAACTAGAAGTAATATTTCAAAAATGATATTCACAATAAATGTGTACCTTTTTCATTAATTGCAAAAGTCAATTAGAGCATCAATTAACTCAGTTGGCAATGATTCCAACAAGTTAATAAAAAAGAGCTCAAATTTCAACTAGATAATTTATTACAAAGAACCTTGGAAGCATTAGAAGCTATCAGGGGTCGTCAAGAGTCATCAAGAGTCATCAAGAGACCACCATTTTTGGTTTTTAGTCATCCACCTTTTTTTTTTTCTAAGAGATAAACCACCATTTCTGGTTTTTAATTTATCTCCTTTATTCAAAAGTATAGACACGTGAAATTGACATTGAACTCATACTTAATTTAAGTCATATTCATTGATTCATCAAATAAATCAATTTTATTTGATCAATCTCCTAAAGTCATCAATTTAAATTAAATAAATCAACTTTATTTAATTTGATCCTAACATCACCCTCATTGATTAAATAAATCAAACCTTTATTTATTTAAATCTAAAATCACCTTTCATCTCCCTTTGATTTAATTTAAATCCAAATATTTAAGTCAAATGGGTCAAAAGCATCTAATCATCATCTAAGTTAATCTAATCCTGATTAACCTAAATCTAATCACCCATCACATCCTCTAGCTTTTCCCACTTGCACAAATAAATCAATTTATTGATTTATTAAATTCATCATTTTCTTTCAACATGGCATGTTTGAAGAATATTCTGCAAATTTGAATCTCCCCACAAGTTGACATTTACATCCAAAAGAGCATTTATGAGCTCTTACATGGCTCTTACATGTCTCTTGCAAAGGTCAAACTCAACATTTAACTCTCAAATTTAGATTTGAAATCTCCCCCTCTTTGGCACATTGACCAAAATGTGCTCATTCCTCAACCTATTAAAATGGTGGATCTTGAGTCCCACATCCTCCATATTTGGCATTCTTCTATCCTTTTTGGCTATAAACAGAGAGCTTCTCTATTGTATCAATCCTCCACAATCTTTATATCTTTTTCCATATCATTGTCATTTGAATCCATATCATATCTTCATAGAATTTTATATCATATCTTCATAGCATTTCATATCATCAATATCATGGAGCTTAGCAAAGGATTGAGAAAGGGCTTCTTTCCATAGAAGCACCAATCCACTATGAGATAAAGTTTGATCATGTTTTTATATGTTTTATTTAATTATTTTAAATCTTTTCATCTTATGTGCATATTTTAATATGATTTGAGTATTTCATAGGAACACTACTTTATTTGCTTATTTTAGACTAACATTATGCTAATGTGTGATGAAGTTTAAATAGTTTGCAAATTTGTGGTGCTCACATATGGCAATAGAAGGAGGGAATATATGGACCTCGATTCCATTTTGCATGGTGCAAAGAAAACAAATCACATTGTTAGGCCATAATGTGGACTCGATTCCAACTTGCATGGTGCAAAGCAAACAAATCACATTGTTAGGAAAGAATTACAATGTTAGAATAATAATCCCCCATAAAAATTGATTTGCTTTGTTAAAGAACAAGGAAGAAGATGAAATAAATGAGAAAATATAAACAAAGATAACTATTCCTATTCTAAAACAAAGCAAGCACTTGATCTTATGGGGGGATTGGTGCTATTTTGATGTAGAAAATAGCCCTTTCCCAACCCATTTTTGATAAGCTCAATGATGAAACTCATATGAAAATGCTACGAAGATGATATGGATTCAAATGATAATGATGTATTAGTGCATGAGATGGTGGATTTGAAAAAATTAGCTCTCAATTGAAGATATTAACTTTGCATGAGGATTGTGGATCAAGTTGTGGAGGAGTAAATCAATAGAGATAATCTCTATTTATAGAATAGAATGATAGAAGAATGCAAAACATGGAGGATGTGGGACTAAATATCCACCAATGAAAATATGCCACTTGTCAACTTGTGATAGGTTGAGGAATGAGCACATTTTGGTCAATGTGCCAAAGAGGGGGAGAATTCAAATTTGAATTTGAGAGTTAAATGTTGAGTTTGACCTTTGCAAGAGACATGTAAGAGCCATGTAAGAGCCCATAAATGCTTTGTTGGATGTACATGTCAACTTGGGGGGAGATTCAAATTTGGAGAATATTCCTCAAAGATGCCATGTTGAAAGAAAATGATGAATTTAATAAATCAATAAATTTATTTATTTGTGCAAGTGGGAAAAACTAGAGGATGTGATGGGTGATTAGATTAGGTTAATCATGATTAGATTAACTTAGATGATGATTAGATTCTTTTGACCCATTTGACTTAAATATTTGGATTTAAATTAAATCAAGGGGAGATGAAAGGTGATTTTAGATTTAATTAAATAAAGGTTTTATTTACTTAATTGAGGAGGGTGATGTTAGGATCAAATTAATTAAAGTTGATTTATTTAATTTAAATTGATGACTTTAGGAGATTGATCAAATAAACTTGATTTATTTGATTAATGGATGAATATGGCTTTAAGTAAGTATGAGTGATGTCAATTTCACATGTCTACATTTTTCCCCTCTTTGAAGCATTGTACTTGTTGCATTGGTTCAAAGAATAAACTTTCCATGAACAAAATTCAAAAAAATTCTGATTTTTTTAGATGCCCTAGCGAAAAGAAGAACACTGGTACATTGCCCCTCAAGAGATTGAGTGAAAAGATTCGATTTGAGGGTCAATCTCATGATAAAGAGGTTCAAAATGGATGGTTATGATGATGATGCAAATGAGATGGTTTCAAGATGCTTAGAATAACCAATATATATTATCCTAAACAACTTAAAATGCTGATGTAATGTATGATATGGATGAAATGGATGATCTGATATGCTATGATTATGTGATGGATGTTCTAAGTAGATGCTTAGACTAACGAATCTATATTATTATGATGATGCAAACGCAATGCATGTGAAATGATCAATGTTTCCTAGTATGATATGTGGTATGCTAACGATTTATGGATGCAGGATGGATGCATGATAGATGCATGATAGATGCATGATGGATGCGATGGAATGTGTAGCTAAAGGAGAAAAGTTCATGTATCTGGATGAAATTTCTTTTCTCTAATAGATTTCACACAATAACTGCTCAATCTGGTAGCCCAAAACTTCTGCTAAATTTGGGAGGCAACAGCTAAAGCAGACTTCCATTCACACAACTCACCAACTCACACCTACACTAGCAATGTCGATTGGTTCCATGTGATTGCTGCTTTTCTAGCGTACCCAATATAGGCTTTGAATTGTTTAGAGAATGTGCATCAAGGAATGTCAGAGTAGAGTTGAATATGGGAATTGGCTCACATTAATTAGAGCCCATAAATTTGCACTAAGTGATAGAATTTTTTATCCATAACACTCCACTGTTTTATTACCAGCCTCCTTATTAAGGGCGTTGATCATATGTTCATGGCAAACTGTACTTAAGCATTATTGTTGCTATTAGATATCCAAGTGTTTGCAGATTTTCTAAATCTCCTTCAAAACTAGAAAAGAATTCAAGGTTAAATAATTATTTCTGAACATATGTAACTTTCTAAGAACACTATTTTTATATTTATAATGTAATTTAATACAGAGAATATTTTATCAATATCCAGTTTGAGATATAGGTATATGTGAACATTTGGGCACATAATTTTATGTTATTTATATGAAATATTTGGCCAAAGTAGTGCAAATTTTTTTCTTTCATTATTGGTTTTATGTGTTTAGAGTCATATTTAATCAAATATATCTTGCATGACTAGAGGGTGTTTAGAGGATTTCTTAATAGGTTATATGCATTTGAAAACAACACTAGATCTCAGATGTCCTTTTAACCATAATTTTACCTTAATCTACTATCTTCCTTAAGGGTAGGGCCACTTACAGAAGGATGGTGCTTAGAGGATTTTTAGTTTTTTTGGGAGGTAAAGCACTCGGGTGATGCTCTCCCTCTAGCAATCAAATGCCGAAGACTTGGAATATCAAAGACAAACTATGAAAATCTTCCTTTTGATGTATCATCATTGTGACATTTCTCTCATCGAGTGATGATTACATATGTAATTGTATTTACGATTCTTACTTTGGATTAGTAAGTTTAAAATTGATTATTGTAAACATTGAGATTTTATATTCATGTTTGGGTAAATGGAATCAACATGATTATCCATTTAAGACTTGATGTATTATTGGAATGATTGTGAAAATGAATGTGAATTTTTTTCTTTTATGTGATCTACTCATTTGTATTATCAAAATAAATAAATAAACTGGTGTTATCTAATGGACCAAACGGCCTTATTACAAACAAAGTATTTTACAATAATTTTAATAATGTTATGATCTTCATAAAAATTATCCTAAATGTTTCCTAGTGAGTACTTTTAAAATAGTCACAAGAACTTATAACTAAGTATACATCCATTATAACTTTGGTTTCACTTTGAACTTCTTTTATTTGTAAAATTGACATATTATGCATTATATGTAGGCATAGGTTTTTCAATAGAACTAGTATTTTATCTCTTTTTTAATCATAGGAGGATCCTCATTACCCATTTCCAATTTCTTAGTCTTATCATGGTGAGGTTATAAAGATGTATTTCCATAATCATCAATACCCTCTACTTAATTTATGTTTGTAATGATAAGTGATGTAAGAGAACATCAATGATTGTATCACTCAACACTATTTATTTCATGTAGGCTATCTACTTGGGAAGCTTGTGTGCTTCTTTTACACTTTGTGGATAAGTTATATTTTTTATGTTTAAGTTTTGTGAGTGTTCTTGGATAAATGATTCTATGATGTTTTCACCTACTCACATGTAGCATTTGATTGCACTATGACTTTGGGGCTTTACAACCAAGATTTAAACTCTACATACATGATTTTTACTTGCACATAGGAATATTTGATGGCAAAATTGATGTCATATTTTCACATATCATTAGTATTCACACATATGATGTTCATGCACATACACTTGATATTTTTTATGTAACAAAGTTTAGGAAGTGATTGAAAGGAAAAAAAAAATTATTTTATGTTGACCAGTGATAATTATGGAGAATTCATGATGCATTGGAAATTGTTCTTGCATTTCTCATAGTTATGATGTCCCATTTACAAAAACAAAAATAATAAGAGCTTAGAGAGGATAGAAGGAAAGAGATAGATTTGATGAGAAGGTGAAGTGCAAAAGGAGGTGAGAGATAAATCAATTCATGACAATTTGATTAGGGATGTTGGAAAGATCAATAAGTTTATGAAAAAAATAAAGAGGTGGGCATTCTAGAAGATTCCATGTGAAAATAGGGAAATTTTCTAAACAAATTTTAGATTAAGTGTAGGGCCCCTCCTGTTTACATCTTGTTAATGTGAGATTGATGTTTCAACTTCACTACTTCCTCATGATTTCTATTCTGACTATTTTATGGGTTTGGATGGTGTGCACGAACAACCACATGTTTGAGATGATTCTCCTCAACATATCAATTGTTGGAATTTTATACATTTAAATGTTTTTTTATCATTATGCTTTAGTTCATGTATATACATTATTTATTTTGTGATTAAATGTGACCCTGATTATTGTTGTTCAAAAGAAATGATTTATATGATAGATTTCTAGATGTTATTTATGCTTTATATTTTTGGACATTGTTGGATTATTATGTTGTGCTTTATATATATATATATATTTAGTAGATACCCTTGACATGTGTTGAATGGTTATAGATACAAGGTTATTTCTGCACCTAGCTACACAAGCCTAATTCATTCCCCAATGGTGGTTAATTCAAAGACGTCATATTGGGCCTCCCTATCCATTCCCTGATCATACTTGAATTGAGTATGGTATGTGTCATGTTTCATCCTATGTGAACATGAATCTGAATTATAGTAAGTTTTTTATTATGTTTGTGTCATCAAAAACCAATAAATGTCTGATTTAATTAATAGCCCAAATTTCATATTTTCTTGTAAATGAAATGTTAGGGATTCCAATGATTTACTATGATGGTTACTAAAATATTTTTTGTGTTTTGGGAAGGGAGAAAAGAAAATGAAAGTGGAAATGAAATTAAGCTATTGTTTAACTAAATTGTGAAAATTCCTTTAGTTGAGAATTGTGGGCTATGTTTGACTTAAATAACTTCTATTTGAATTTTGAATTCCATAAATTTAAAAGAATATATGCTTATATGGATTTAAATCATGAATTTAAATGATATGGGTTATTTAGAAATTGATTGATGTGTCCATTTGGAGTTTGAGGAAAACGGGAATTAAGGAAATAGAAAATCAATTTTATACTTATTTTATTTGGAAAGTGAAAAAGGGTAAATAGGAAAAAGGAGTTTCATTTTCATTATGTAATTTTATTTTCGGAAGAGTTTCGGAGAGAAGAAAACCCTCTTTTGGGAGAAATTTGAATTTTTAATTGGGAGATAATTTGGAAGGGAAAATTTGACGAGGTTAGATTTGTTGGATTAGGAATGAAAAGGAGAATGTGCTTGTAATTGATATTGTGCATTCATTTGGTGTGCTTAAGATATTCCTCCTTTGATGTTTTAACATAATTTGAAGTATTTTGTTTATTTATTTTAAATTAGTCAATTTATTTCAAATGCGAATATTAAAATAAGATTGGGGGAGTATAGACATCTCTCAATGCAATTCGATTTGTAAAATTGCATGCTTAATTAATTGTTTTATTAAAATTTTAGAAATTTTTCAAAATGAATGTTTTATAGTTTGAAAGGGGTGTTAGAAATTTTTGCTACCAAAGGGTATCTTTAGATTTTTTTATTTTTTTTAAATTTCAAACTTTAAAGAACTTTTAATGGGGTTTTGGAAAAAAATTTGTGTTGTAGTGTATTGGATAAATAAGAAAAATTGAATTTTTTTAATGAAATATGATGAGTTTGAATGTGTTTAGTAAAAGTGTCCATAAAATATTGACATAGTGCTTGTGGAAACTTGTTAGAATTTTTTGAGGAAATTGATTTTTATGCATCGGTTTTCATGCCACTCATTGGTGAGTATAAAGAGCCTAGGAATAAGGTACTAGACAAGGTATTGGGTTGGATCCCAACATTTCCTTTACCTGAAGTGGCAAGTAGGTTGATAAAAAGTAGTGATTCATTTAATCAAGCAATAATTAATGAAACATGGGCAATAAACTAACTAAGATAATGGATACTTCTCTGATGCCTTAAGCACTTGTAAAGGCTATGGATGTTTGGCAAAAAAAGTCATCTTGGGGAGTTTGGGTCTTGTAAGATCAAGTACTCTTGTATGTATGAGAGAGGTACTAGATTTTGTGTGTCGTAGCAATGAGCATCATGATGGCACTCCCTCCTAGTTCTCTATCATCTTACCCTAGTGTCTTGTGTGTATAGTATGTCATTGGTGAGTTTCCCAATGATGGTCGTTATGGTACCCTAGTAGTGAGTTATCCCATAATGTTTATATGACGTGGCATTGGTGACTTGTCCCAATGCAGGTTATGATGTGACACTGGTGATTTTTCCCAATGTAGACTATGTTATTCAATTTGTGATTGTACCAAATGATGACTTCTCTTGGATTCATTATTATGGTTTGGATAATTGTTTGATATATGATGCATATGTTGAGTGTTTTCATGTATAGTGTGTGTAAGCCTTCTCACCATGTGTTTAGCATGGGTGTTGTGCTTATGGCCCATGTGACTATCTTCTAGCATATTTAGACTAGATATTTTGATTCCACGAGGTCGAGTGGCATGGAACCACCATTGTGGATCAAGGGACATAATGGTATCATGTTCTACCAAGTTTAATTCATGTATTTAGTTATTTTCCATTCATACAAATTATAATATTGATGAAAAGGACCTCTCTTTGAGATGGATGAAAATTAGATAATAGAGAAGAGCATTGACTTATTTAAATGTCTCAATATTGGTATTGAGCATGATTTCTCTATGCTTTTCAATATTATAATATGAAAAGGATAAAAAAAACTTAGGATTACTTCAATTGGTCCTTAAAATGATTATTAATGTCATTTTATGAGTTTGTGTGGCATGGTGTTGCATCTAGGTGGCCTAGTTTGCTCACTAGCCTCCAAACTCAATCAAAAAAATTCTAAGTCTAATTGGGAAGCCTTGTGTGTTTGCGTGGCTTAGTTGCATGTTTGGACAGCTTGGTCATCAGATGGGCAGCCAAGTTTTGTAGGCTTAAAGCTCAAAATTTTGTCTAACTCTATTTGGGTGGCCTCGTTTTCATATAAAAAAAGAATTTTAACCCTCTTAACCATGGTTAGCTAGTGGTTTTTCAAGCCCAATTGCAATGAAAAATAATTTTGAAGCCTTCTATTTTTCCCATTCCAATCATTTTAGTTGTTGAAACCCTTGAAAACTATATAAAAGAAATGTGTTTATCATTGTACTAGGGGTCTAGTGGCATTGTGTTTATGTTCTTATATGTTTTTTTCTAGAACTTATGACTTCTCTTTCCTCATTTTGTGTACCTTCTTTTGAATTTGTCCAATTATCAAACCTAGAGTTAGGGAGATTGTACACTTAGTATTGTGAAGACAAGGGAATGTTGTAATCCTTCATGGTTGGCGTTTTTGGAATCATCCATATTCCTCATAGGTCATGGGGTGTTAGGGAGTAGATTATTCCACTTATGTGATGTCATTTTGTGATGGAATGTCTTGGTGAGCATGTGGTTATCTAGAAGTGACCCATCATCATTCCAACTAGTGAAGTGTTATGTCTCGTGGGTAAGCAACCTCTCATGAAGGTTTTCCCACGTCTTAGATTTTTTTAGTGTGTTTAGATTTGGATTGGAGGTTGATGATTCCCTCATCCTATCTTGGTGTGGTTTTATAAGTGTTGTCCTCTCTCTCTCTCATTTGTTTTTTCGTGGTGGATTTATCCCATGAGTGGTTGTATTCAAATGTTGACATCTAGCTTATGCAGTGGTGAATTTTTCTTTTTGTTATTGTCATTGTTTCATTGTGAAACTTGTGTGCACATTGTTTTGAAAGTGCAACATGTCATTGTTGTATTATCAATGGTGTTGTCAATGTTTCAAAAAACAAATGTTCCATTATGTTTTGTTCTAAGTTTGTTGGTTTGGGACATTACATTAAGATTGTAGCATTTGATTCATCACATATTTGTAATATCTTAGTGATGGGAAACATATATTTTGATGTTTGGAAAGAATGTTAAGCTGAATGAGGAAGTAATTGGTGAGATTACTGGTCTTTCGACTAAGGGTGTGAAATTTTATCAGGACCGTCGATTCTCTGATGAAGCAGTCATAAGGTTTCCTAAAAAAGACAAGGAGAAGGCTAAGTTGGTTAAGGTTGCAAATAGCTACTTTGATGTGGAGTCCATTAAATCAATCTGGAGGAAACTTTTAAGAGTTATAATGGAGTATATCATGGTTGACGGGTGTTTCACTAAGGTGTATGGTTATCACTTTGCCATTCTAAATCATTTCTATCACAAGGTTCGTATCTCTTTGCCTTTTAACTTATTCTCTTCTTTGAAGAATTGCCTTGATGAAGTTGAAAGAAACCCTAGGAGGACTTCTATTATTCATCCTGGTCTAGTCAGGCTCATCTATGAGCATTATAAAAATTTACTTGCTTTGCCTAAAATTGGTTATATTGGGGATTTGGATGATGAGGATAATGAAAGTAGCAGGGAGAACGACCCCATAGCCCCTCCTGCTTGTGCCCCTGTTGGTCGTAATACCATTGCTCCCCAGTCCCTATCTTGTCGAAATGCGCTTATGGATTCTGTTTCGCCTTCATGTCCTAATCTGTAGTCTTTGCATGATTTCCCTATCCCAGGTTTTGCCTTGCCACCTTGTCCTAATCTCCAGCCGTCTCCTAGCTGCCCTACCCCGGGTTTGGTCTCTGGTTTTAAAGGTACCTCTGTTACGAAATTAGTCTCATACTCTAGGAATTCTATGGAAATTCTTTCTGATAAACCTATGGTCAGTAAAGAGTCGGCCCCTAGTGCCCCTCCATCTGGAAGATTTGGGAATGCCCCGAATGATTCCCCTAATCAAGATGAAATTAATTCTGCCCTGAATAAGCTCAAGTGTAAGGACATTGTGAGTGTGGCAGAAAAAAGTATGGATGGCCTTTTCACTGTTCTCAAGTGGACCCAGAGGGAAGTCTGGGAGTTGAAAGGCCGTAAAAGAGATCTCAGCAATAGAGTCATGGATTTGGAGCAGAAGATTTGCTAGAATCATAATGAGAATGAGGGAAAGGAAACCCCCTTACCGATGAAAAGATAGCATTTGTAGGAGGAAAGATTGACCAGGCTTGAGTGCAATATGTCCAAGATAGGGCGAAATATTAGGGCAGTTGTGGTGAATAATCAAAAAATTGCTAGGCATAACACTATTATCATCAATGCTATGGTGGAAAAGCTCAAAAAAAATCAAAAGGGATCGCTGGTCATGGATTTGGATGTAGACAGAGGCCGCGGCAGATCTACTGTTGAAGGGATTTCGACTCGCACCTGAAGACCAGGATTTCTTCACATATGGCTCAAATCCTCAAGCAAGGCTTACAGGATATGAATGATGTTGAAAAGGAGGCCGAGGAGTTGTTAAACACCTTGGAGTAGTGCGGTGGTGTTTGTTCCTGGCTTTTAAGCGGTCCTTTTTTTGGACCCTGTTGTCTCTTTGTGCTGTCATTTCCTTTTTGGGACAACTGTCTGTTTGTTTGGACTTATTTTGCTCTATCTTTTGTTGTTTAAACTTGGTGGTTTCAGGTCCCTGTAAAACCTATTTTTTCCTTTTCAAAAACATATATTTGTAATTATTTCTACAAGAAAATAGATATATTATTTTCTCATCCCCACAACAATATTTTGAACATTTTATTGTGTATTGTTGATGGTGTTTTTCTGCACTTCTCAACATAGGCAGTGCATAGGTGCACTACCTCTCTTGAAAGACAATCTCCCACAATCGAGTTGCAGAACACTATCCCAAGGTCTCTCGGGTGTCAGGTCATGACAGTGCTTAGATACCTCAGTAGTTTGATGTGATTTGCTAGAATCATAAGGCGGCCTTACAGAAATACAAAGTGTGGATGTGAAGCATGAAGTTGGATCTTTGAAAAAAGAGTTCTTAGTATGAAAGCAGTTATATGTTAGCTGTAGGTTCAAACAGCAGTCTCAAACTCCATCTAGTTGTTAGATCTGGCTTTGTAATGTGTAATGAACCTTGGTATTGTTTAGTTTCTAAAAAAAAGGGTGAAAAGAGCGAAGGGGAAAGAAAGTTCCTAAGTCTGAAACTTGCAATGAATAGTGACAATGGAGTCCCTGCAATGGACAATTCCTTAAAACAATATCCCACTTAACCAGGGATTTCACAGTATCATGGAAATTATGTTATCTTCTAAGGGCTGCAGATTTTTATCCTTCATCCACCACATACATGCATGAACTAAAGATTAGTGTTTGAGGCAGCTTTAATTAGGTCCAGGCTAACTTTGCACAGCTGTTTACCTTTAGCAAATAGCAAAAAGTATGGACTAAGGGATCATACACAGTGCAGGAATTTTCATAAACACCAAACAGCATTCCTAAAATTTACCCAAATGATATAAACAGCTAACTAAACAGCAAAGAGATCTAAGTTAAACATCTAATATTGGAGAAATGAATCAATTGACATGAGAGAAAACAAGGAAATGCACCAAGTCAATGCTATTTCTCATAAATTTCAGCAGCATGTCTTTACAACAACTCAACTCTCACTTTTGCAAATGAGGGGAGTGCTCTATTTATAGTTTTTCAAAAGTCAAATGAGCGGCCAAGATTCATTACAATTGTGTGGCCAAGATTCATTACAAAATAGGGTTTCACCTACCCCCAAATAGATTTACAATTAAAAAACATCTTTTGTCTTTTCCCTATTTCGTCATCTAGTGGATGACACTATTTGCTTTTTCGTCCTGTAGCTAATTGCTATTTCTTTGGCTGCAGCTACTCTTCTGGGAGGTCTTCTTCCTTGGCTGGGCTGCCCTCTTGCTCCTCGGAAGCCGCGTGTTCAATGTGCTTGAGGATGACGGCCTGGAGCTTGTCTACTTCAAGGATTTCGCATCTCAACGCCTGGTAGCTCCATTCTTTGGCATTCTCTTCCAGCCACTTCCAGTCCTCATCATACTTTGAGCCCTGATCTCTGAATAGCTCTGATCTATCAAAGGCACGGGCAGCGAAACTTAGGAAGTCCATTGTGATATCTCCGGCTGTCCCGTCCTTCATCCTTTCCTCAAAATATGGTTTGATCTTCTCGGCATCCAACTGCACTGTGGGCATATCATGGCCCGTCATTATCTTAAGGTACTGGGTGCATTCCGCCTGGATTTCTCTGATCCATGCAATATCTGGATCCACCCTGCTCTGGATCTGCTCCATCCTCTCCTTTCGGTTGATGAGGTCCCTGCGCCACACATCCACCAACCAGTGATCTTCTTTTTTTAGCTCTAGCTTTTCTTCCCATGTGCTTTCTGGCATTTGAAGGATGGCCTCAACCCTTGGGAAGGCGGAGTCGTAGATCGTGGGGAAGCCAGCGCAGAGTTTCTTTGTGCCTTCTAGGGATTGGATCAGGCTCAGGAACTTGTTGGCTATTTGCACAGCCAAGCCGATCCCTATGTTTCCAATGTTTGCAACCTGCTAGAACCAATCCTCCGCGGTCTTTTCCAGGTTCTTCCTCCTCTCCAGCTTATCTATCTGCTCCTTGGAGAGAAGTTGTGGTGCGGCCGTGGAGGTAGTGGGGAGGTTGTCTATTGAAGACCACTACTAAATATAATCTGTCAGGGTAGCAACCTGTGCCTTCAGCTCATCCTTGGTGACCTTGTCCTATTTAATCAGATGCACCACCGTGGCCACTGACTCCTCCAAATGTCCGACCTTCTGTTCCCTGGTTGTTGTCCCCAGGTCGATGGTGGAGATATTGTAACTAACTCCAGCTTGGCCAACAGTTGGCGTCGCTACTTGTGCTGCTCGGGAGCCAAAAGCGTCCATGGTTATCTTGGAATGGACCTTAGGCTTCTTCTCCTTCTTTGGGGTGGCTAGAGATCAAGCCAAGATGGCTTCCAATCTTGACCTCGAGTTCGTCAGAATTGGGGTAGTCTTTTCGAGTTGCTTTTCCAGCCAATCGGGCATGACAGATTTGCCTTTGGATGCCTCATGGCTGCCTTCACCCATTTCAGTCAGAGGCAAGACCTCGGCCTCCTTGTCCTTTTGAAGCTCTTCCTCTTCTTCGTCAGAGTCACAATAAAACACGAGGCTTTTGACGGGTGCCTTGGTGGACAACATCTGGGTGGGGTCTTCTTCTTTTGCTGCCCCTTCTTCTTCCTTTTCTTCAACAGCCTCGGCCTCGGGGCTCTTCACAATGTGGGCTTCAGCCTCAGTGATAGCTTGTTTGGGTTGCTCCTCTGGGGGCTGCCCCTCTTCACCATGTGATGGTTGTTCTGCCCCCTTCCCATCATTGCCCAGCTACTGAGCTGACTCTTCCTCGATATCTTCATCAAATGTCTAGACAATCTCTTTATCACCCGAGCCATCCCTTTCATCCCTGCCCTCAGAGGAGCCCATCTCTTCTTCTTCATAGGCAACCTTGTCGATGGTTCTGTGCTCATATTCAGGTTGCTTATAATAGTCATCAGCCTCCTCATCAATAGGCTTTGAAGCCTCCTGTTCCAGCTCTTCTAACTCTTTAGAAATCTGCATCGTGGCCTCCATGGCTGGCGGCCCTGTTGGCGGTTACGAAGGCTGAGTTGTTGCGAGGGCCTAGGCAAGGGCTGCTTGGAGAGCAGGGTCCATTAGGATCTACGAGAGCTCCGGGGGAAGACTCTGCAGGTGCCGTGTGATAAATTCGGCAACAGTGGAGAGTGGAACAGGTGATGCTATTGTTGCCAGAGGTAGGGAGGTGATGGGTGACATGGCAGCAGCAGAGGAAGGGGAAGTGGTCATGCTCAAGGAAGAGTCAATATTAATTATGGATCTGGCCGGGGGCGAAGAGGCAAGGTGGACAGAAATGTCCACCGCCTGTGGAGATGAGGCGGCTACGACCTGAGAAGCAGGCAGTGCACCAGTTAGGGGAGGAAGGAGCAAGGAAGGCTGCACCTCTGTCGTGATTATTGTCTTTTTGAGCTTCTTGGGAGATGAGCCTCCTGTGCCTTTTTCTACCTGCTCTTTGGGGTCCGCAGATTGAGCTGTCTCTGCTTCTTTTCTCTTCTAGGCCTTGGTGATGAGGGGAGACTTGGAAGTCTCACCAGTTGATGGAGAGGCGGCCACGTCCTTTGTGGCGCTTGGCTCACTCTTAAGCGCTTCATATGTTAGAGCCATCCCTTTTTGCTTCAGTTGTGCTACCTGCCCATCAACCCATTCCCTGGTGCGAGCTATGATAGGTTGGGTGATGGTGTCCAGGTCATCGACCTCTTGCTCGTCCCAGTCGATGGAGGGGATTGCCAGGTTGGCAACCGCAGGGTACCTCGGGTGCACCAGGGTGGACTCATCCTCCTCAAGTTGGTTTGGCACCAGAAATAGCTGTACCCTTCTCAAAAATTGTACTGTTATTCACAGGTAGTGTCTCTTGCGGACCTCCTTATCATCTTTACAATCTGCCCAAAAATTTTCAACATGGTACTGGTGGGCGTATGCCGGTCCTAGCGCCTTCCTGACGTGGCCGTGGGGGTCCATCCATGGGCGAGCTGTGTACCATTCAAAGTTATATTCTTTGAGTTCTTTCTCTGAGTTGGTGGCGCATTGAGATGTTTGCAGCCGATATAGGCCCTGGCCGAGGGTCATGGGATAAGGGATCCCTACCACGTTCTTGCTGCCAAAGACCACTTGAATGTGTTGGAGTTGCCGGGAGAGCTCCAGAAGAATGATTCGGTCGTTCGGGTATCTTGGCAACTTGTTCGGTCATTCCATGAATCCCTGGGCACGGATGTAAGTGAACTTGGGGAATTGAATATATAGAAAGGCATACTCCTTCAAGAGTGCCCTGGCGCTATGGGATACCATTCTCTGGAAGTCCCCGGCTATTAATCTGATGACGTGGCCTATGAAGGCATCATTGACTCGGCAGTACTCCTTCTTGAAGTAGCGGTACTGGAGTTGAGGGTACTGGTCAAAAGGCTTGAGCCCTCGCTTGTGATCCCCATCTAGTGCCATGAAGAGTCCACTATATTGTCTCTGACCCGCCAAGGAGTACACCAGGCATGAGGTCATGTAGAACTTGTTGCTTTTCTTGACATTCACAAACTGCTCGTGGAAGCAGTTACTGATGATGCCTCCCCAGTCGAATGAGATCTTGGTTTTCACGTCCTCATTCCCTCGTATGATCTGTTTAATGTAGTAAGCCATCCACTCTTCGAAGTAGGCGGCTGCTGGGAGACCCATGACCCTGCTTAGCATAGTCACCAGGTCATGATAATCTTCATGGAAGTCGCTGCGGAACAGCTCATGGGGAACCTTTGCAGCACTACCCCGTTTCTCCTTGAGCCAGTAGATGTTAATTGACTTTTTGCAGCCCAGTGGATTGGCATCCCATGCCACCTGACACTACTCCAAAGTGGGGATCTGCATGTGTGGGAACATGGGAATGTGGAACGTTTTTGTGATTCCTGCCGAAGACATGTTGGCAAGGATATTCCCCTCTTTGTCCATGATGGTTCTGGTATCTGTTTGGTAGGCTTCTCGGCAAGCCATTACCAGTTCAGGTGCTATCAGAGAGGGAGGGAAGTTGGCAGCTTTGGCGATTCCACTTTGGCCTATCAACCGGGCATTCTTTGTTTTAGGGTCGACCTTGACCCTCTACGTGAACTCATCAATGTCCACCTAGCTGATATTGGTGTCTGAGATCTCTCTCCAGTCAGTCAAGACCTTTGACTGGAGTGGTTCACCTTGGAATTAAAATTTCATTTGGTCTTTATCATCTTTTCCACGAGCGGCTCTCCTAGATTTCTTACCCTTGTCCTTTTCAGTAGAGGCCCCTAAAGTTCCCACGGCCGATTCCATATATCCTACAAGCAAAGGGCGAAGTCAGCACAACAAAACACCGATAACATTAATGTTAGTCTGCATTGTGAGTATATCATCCAAATAACCATTCAAATACATCACAAACTTTATCCTCAGACAATATCGATTTCCTTTTAGAGCATTTAGACAATCCAGGCCCGAAGGGCCGGACTTCCCTGGCAGGAATGCTATTAAGAAGGGAAAACATGAGCGAAAGCTCCCGGAGATCCCCGTTGGTTAGATTTTGATGTTTTAAAAGACCCATGATCGAATATGGCATGTTTTAGGATGTGGGTCGAAGTCAGATTCCCAATTTGGATTGATTTGGATCGATTTAAAGGTCTCGGAGGTTTCAGGCTGGAAGGCAGTCAGGCAAAGGAAGCTGGCAGTGGCGGACATCGGATGGAAGTCCGGCTGAGGAAGTCCGGCGGCGGAAGTCCGAAGGCCGAAGCCCGGGAGGAAAAAAGATGGCCGACTTGAGGTTTGGTTTAACAGTTTAGACCAGACGACATTCGAAGCACTAGGCCCCAGGGGCCGGGAGGACGCTGGCTGATGGCCGCCACATAATCTTTCATCGTTTTGAACGGCAGCGGCGAGGAGAAAATCAGAGCCTGGAGGGCGGGGAGCTGACGGAAGTTCACTGCCAATGGACTTTGCAATGTGGCCCAGCAGCGACGGCAAGGTGAAGCTCCGGCTCCGGCCTATGGGAGGATGAAAGGGGACGGCCACCGGGAGGTTATGACAACTCACAGGTGACGGCGGCGAAAGGCGTCCCGGGACCCGGGAGGCGGAACGACGCGAGGTGCAGGCCGCCGCTTGCATTTTGTGATGTTTTCAATGGCAGCGGGGAAAGACAGACCAGGACTTGGTGACTGGAGAGATTGGGGACGATGGCCGCCACGAGGTATAGAAAGTGACTGCGAAGAGGACTCTGGGACCTGGGAGGTGGGGCGCCGTGGGATGACGACCACTGGGATATTTCATTAAAGTTTGGGCGACGGCGGTGGCGAAGGATGGACCAGGACCCGGAAGGTGGGATGACGCGCTCCCATGGTCGCCGCAAGATATATGCAGTGATCAGTCAACGACGGCGGCGAAGGTATCTCCGGGGCCCGGATGGCGGGAAGACAGAGGGGTTCCGAGGCATGGAAAAACTTAATCAATCTTCAGAGGGCCAGGGAAAGGACGGGACCCGGAGGGCGAGAGGCAGACCAAATTTCACCACCGAGGTCAGATTTAACGCGGCAAAACGTGAAAGGCATTCCGGGGACGGAATCCCGATGACCCGGGCCCGGCTAGGGGAACGACCGCCAGCATGCAACCATACGCGGGAATGGACCGGCGAAAGAGGGGACCGGGCATGAGGG
This sequence comes from Sequoia sempervirens, assembly GCA_007258455.2. Classification (NCBI taxonomy): domain Eukaryota; kingdom Viridiplantae; phylum Streptophyta; class Pinopsida; order Cupressales; family Cupressaceae; genus Sequoia; species Sequoia sempervirens. The sequence continues at coordinate 68,396,374 of VDFB02000002.1, forward strand.
GGCCGGTTGCCCTGCGTGAAGAACAGTCACACAATGGGCAAGCTCCGGATCGACAGGTGGGGCTATGGCGACGGGTTTAGGGAATTTCTAAAACGTGGGTTTGGAGTGTGATGGGAAGTTGTTTAATTTTACGCAATTTAATTCATTGTTCATTTTAACCAAAACCACAAAAAAGATCAAAAACAACGGGAGGACGAACGAGGATGGCCTACCTCCAATTCGCTAAGCAGGAAGTTGATAGGATCCACCGGCAGAGTTGACGGAGCGATGCTGATGCTGATGATTGAGATGATGTAGATTGTAGTGGGCTCCAATTTAATCGCTGCTCCAATTTGCTCAAATTCGCCAAGTTAAAATGACATTGGGGACCACGGTTTATATACCCCCTTCGCCATTAATGCGTGCATTTATTGCCTCATACGACCGCGCCAAAAAGTTGGTGGTTTCAAATTTGGGTCGGCGGCGGCGGCGAGGGCCTCGGGACCCGGAGGTCGGAACGATGGGAAGCGACGGCCGCTAGGAGATCGCCGCCAAGGGTTTCGCTTTGCATTGTGATGGCGGCGGCGACCAAGACCCAGGGGCCCGAGGGCGGGGCGGCTGACGGAGGATCGCCGTCGTGGACAGTGATCCCGGGACAGAAGTCCGGACGCAGACTTCCGGAGCCCGGGGCCCGAAGGAGCAGGGGCCGCCCGGGAAATCTCCAAAGAACTTTGAATGGCAACCGGCAGGGCGGGCTCGGGAGGGCGGAAAGACGCTCGGGGAATGCCGCCGGGGCGGCGAACGAAAGGGGGAAGTCCGATAAGGGAACCCCAGAGGCCCAGACCCAGAGGGGCCCAGGGCCGCCCCAGAGCCTGAAAGGCCCAAGGAACCCACGAGGCCTTGAAGGGGAGCAAAGACCAGAAGGGAGAGTGTAGTCGATTTTATGATGAAACTTTAGGATAATATCGACCATGCGGAAAGTCAAAAAAGAGGGGCACGCAAAATGAGGCAGCCCCAAAAGACCTGAGAAGGCGAAGGAAAAGAGGGTCCCCATTCCGAATGGGGCATGTGTGCTGAGGGCACAACATGTATCCTACACTTTTGTTAACTATTTCATTTAAATTGCTACCAGCAGTACATTAAATGGCATTAGAACAAGTGTTTCAAGTCTTGAAAGGGTTGATTTGTGCTCTACAACTACAAATAAGTTTGCACAAGTATTTTATTACAAGTGGTATTGATGTGAAGAATGTCTATAGAGTTAGGAGAGCTGGTACAAACCAAAGAGAATTGTATGATAATGATCTAGCTAACATGGTGAAATCAATCTAGGAAAGTCTTAAGGTCTTTAAGACTTCTTAGTGATGAGAAGTGGTTATGGTTGAGGATATCAAGTAGCATACATATATTAAATATTAATATATATAAAATATGTTGAGATTTATCTTTTCTTCAGGCACCTATTTTCATCAACTTATTCAAAACAATAGTAAACTGCCCATATGCTATCACTATTTCAATCAATCAAATAATATATGAGCAAAATAAATTAGGCAAAAAGACTCAATAGTGAAACAAAGCCAGAAAAGACTCAATAGCACATTAGAGGTTAAACACAAAGATGCCTAGTTGTCTTATGAGTTCTGTGTGAAATTTGAATTTCAATACATATGTCCAATTTCTTCTCTAAAAAAATGTGATACAGTTGTTAATTAAGATAAGATCAAATATTACATTTATGTATTTTCTTCACAAAGATACAAGATAAGGTAACCAAACCCTAGTTTTGATTTTAGAGCATATTAATAAAATGTAACCTTGCCAAGTTCCAAACCAAATGAACCCTAGCAAGTCCAACAAAATCAACTTGGTATACTTTCCATCCCACTCAATAATAAAACAACCATAATTAAAAAGCAATAAACCTTACGACTCCTTGAATTTTTGTTTTGTTTTACTGCAATGTTCAATAGATTATAACAATGCAATTGGTTTTAACATGACTAAAGACAAATTTGTGATAGAAAAACTCAAGTGAATCCCAAAAATGTAAAGCCAAACTTGCAACCGCGAAGTTTTGAAACAGTTATGATTCAACAACCTCTTTTAATAAAGGTCTTCATGAATTCAAAGATAAGAAAATCTAAAGAAAGTTGTGAATAAAACAAATTTAAAACTACTTAAAACAAAGCAAAAAAACTAAAATATATTGAAAAATAAATAAAAACAAAATAAATACACTATTGAAAAAAACAAAAAAAAATTACAAATAAATACATTGAAATTTCTTATAATTATATATATATAAAAAAAAAAAATTACTACTATAAATAAATGTTCACTTTAAAAACTTAAAAAATTTATTACATGACACGAAGTATTTAGTTTTTAGTTATTCGAATAGAGGTCTTCATGAATTTGTGAATAAAACAGCTTTAAAACAGCTTTAAAAACAAAGCAAATAAACTAAAAACTATTTTAAAATAAACCAAAAAAAATTGCAAATAAATACATTGAAATTTTTTATGTGAATAAAACATCTTTAAAATTGCTTTAAAACAAAGCAAATAAACTAAAAACTATTGAAACAAAAAATACACTATTGAAAAATAAACAAAAGAAAAATACAAATAAATACATTGAAATTTGTTATGTGAATAAAACAACTTTAAAACAACTTTAAAAACAAAGCATGAAAAAACTAAAAACTATTGAAAAATAAACAAAAAAAAATTGTGAATAAATACATTGAAATTTGTTATAATTATTAAAAATATATTTATGTTACTACTATAAATAAATGTTCACCCTAAAAACTTAAAAACTTATTCAATGACACTAAGTATTTAGTTTAAATTTATTTTTTTATTTAAATTTATTTTAAATTCTAAAAAAACAACATTACTACAACTACATAATAGCCTCTTAGTTTAACTCTCAACACAATTATTTAAATAAGTGTCTCAATGTATTATATATAAATAATAATGTTATATAAATACTAATTTATTTTAATAATTACTATAATTATTTAAATAAGTATCTGCCAGTTTCCGCTCGATTTCTGTGAGTTCTTGGGTTTGTAGCCGCGATTACCTGTTAAAAACTTCTACAATTTTCAGTTTCGTTTTCCACGACTTTTGGCGGCGGCAATTTTCGTTAGGGTTTCTCCTATCTTCGCATGCCCTCTGTGTTTTTCCTTTCACCATGAAATGGATGATCTATTTTTACAAATCAATGGTTCAAAATATAGAAAGTATCACTTTCGTTCATCACTTTTCGGCGTTTTTCATGCTGTACTTCCACTTTTCATTTTTTGGGTCATCTTTAACCTAAGCCTAATCTGAGGAGAAACCTAATCTGAGGAGACGTGTAGTGTGAGCCGCCTCTATTTAGCTTAGGTAATATAAGCATGAAATACATTAATTTTGAGGAGGAGACGTCGAGTGTGAGTCGCCTCTATTTAGCTTAGGTAAATGCCATAATTTAAGGTGCCATGGATATGAGATGCAAAATTGTTTTAAGGAAAAGAAAATAGTATTGTTGGTCGTGATATCAATGTCCAAGGATGTTTCTATTCGTTATTAAAAATAAACTTTACAATATGCAATATGTCATTTGTTTCTTTCAATGTAAACCTAAAAATACATCCAAGGCATCCTTCTCCATAATGATGTTAATGCTTCAAATTTGAGCTTCATTGATTCATACATGGCATGACCTGGTGAATTGGAAAAATGTTCAATACCAACAATTGTTTGAGTATCACCTATTTCACTACCTTTCTAACAAAATATATACATTTTGAATCATTCTATTAGAGTGAGCTACTCTTATATCAACCCTTCTAGAGAAATCACAAGGACATTCACTCGTCAGAGAATATATTCTAGATGTGCTTCTTATAGAATAGTTTACAATACATTTATGTGTTGTTGTAATAGAATGTGTTTCTTATAGAATAAGTAAAATTCAAAATGAGTTTTGAACCAACATTCCATATGAGTCATCCTCCACTTCATTGTTCTAACTTTGAATTAGTACTCAAACATACTCATGTTCGGAACCTCTTTTATCAAGCTTCTTTTTTAATGTTGGTATAGAATTCTATGTTCTAATTGTCTGAACCATCTACCAAGAAAGCAGTCTGTCAAATCTCCTAAAATTCAAAAGCTGCTTGCTCAAACTATTTTGTTTTAAGCCAATTTCCAAACTTTAACACACCTAATTATCATATTTTAACATACTCACATGTCAATTTCTTCCACTGGGTTTTAACTTCATGATGACAATGTTAACTACAAATGTTATTGCCAAAACAAAGCAAGCACTTGATCTTATGGGGGGATTGGTGCTATTTTGATGTGGAAAATAGCCCTTTCCCAACCCCTTCTTGATAAGCTCAATGATGAAACTCATATGAAAATGCTATGAAGATGATATGGATTCAAATGATAATGATGTATTAGTGCATGAGATGGTGGATTTGACAAAATTAGCTCTCAATTGAAGAGATTAACTTTGCATGAGGATTGTGGATCAAGTTGTGGAGGAGTAAATCAATAGAGATAATCTCTATTTAAAGAATAGAATGATAGAAGAATGCAAAACATGGAGGATGTGGGACTAAATATCAACCAATGAAAAGATGCCACTTGTCAACTTGTGATTATATTAGGTTAATCATGATTAGATTAACTTCATGATGAGAAAATATAAACAAAGATAACTATTCCTATTCTAAAACAAAGCAAGCACTTGATCTTATGGGGGGATTGGTGCTATTTTGATGTGGAAAATAGCCCTTTCCCAACCCCTTCTTGATAAGCTCAATGATGAAACTCATATGAAAATGCTACAAAGATGATATGGATTCAAATGATAATGATGTATTAGTGCATGAGATGGTGGATTTGACAAAATTAGCTCTCAATTGAAGAGATTAACTTTGCATGAGGATTGTGGATCAAGTTGTGGAGGAGTAAATCAATATAGATAATCTCTATTTAAAGAATAGAATGATAGAAGAATGCAAAACAAGGAGGATGTGGGACTAAATATCAACCAATGAAAAGATGCCACTTGTCAACTTGTGATAGGTTGAGGAATGAGCACATTTTGGTCAATGTGCCAAAGAGGGGGAGATTTCAAAATTGAATTTGAGAGTTAAATGTTGAGTTTGACCTTTGCAAGAGACATGTGAGAGCCATGTAAGAGCTCATAAATGCTTTGTTGGATGTACATGTCAACTTGGGGGGAGATTCAAATTTGGAGAATATTCCTCAAAGATGCCATGTTGAAAGAAAATGATGAATTTAATAAATCAATAAATTGATTTATTTGTGCAAGTGGGAAAAACTAGAGGATGTGATGGTGATTAGATTAGGTTAATCATGATTAGATTAACTTAGATGATGATTAGATTCTTTTGACCCATTTGACTTAAATATTTGGATTTAAATTAAACCAAGGGGAGATGAAAGGTGATTTTAGATTTAATTAAATAAAGGTTTTATTTATTTAATCAAGGAGGGTGATGTTAGGATCAAATTAATTAAAGTTGATTTATTTAATTTAAATTGACGACTTTAGGAGATTGATCAAATAAACTTGATTTATTTGATGAATGGATGAATATGACTTTAAGTAAGTATGAGTGATGTCAATTTCACATGTCTACATTTTTCTGCTCTTTGAAGCAATGTACTTGTTGCGTTGGTTCAAAGAATAAAATTTCCATGATAAAAATTCAAAAAAACTCTAAGTTTTTTGGATGCCCTATTGAAAAGAAGAACAATGGTACATTGCCCCTCAAGAGATTGAGTGAAAAGATTCGATTGGAGGGTCAATCTCATGATAAAGAGGTTCAAAATGGATGGTTATGATGATGATACAAATGAGATGGTTTTAAGATGCTTAGAATAACCAATATATATTATACTAAACAATTCAAAATGATGATGTAATGTATGATATGGATGAAATGGATGATGTGATATGTTATGATTATGTGATGGATGTTCTAAGCAGATGCTTAGACTAACAAATCTATATTATGATGATGATGCAAACACAATGCATGTGAAATGATCAATGTTTCCTAGTATGATATGTGGTATGCTAACGATTTATGGATGCGGGATGGATACATGATAGATGCATGATGGATGCGATGGAATGTGTAGCTAAAGGAGAAAAGTTCACGTATCTGGATGACATTTCTTTTCTCTAATAGATTTCACACAACAACTGCTAAATCTGGTAGACCAAAACTTCTACTAAATTTGGGAGGCAGCAGCTAAAGCAGACTTCCATTCACACAACTCACCAACTCACACCTACACTAGCAATGTCAATTGGTTCCATGTGATTTCTGCTTTTCTAGCGCACCCGGTATAGGCTTTGAATTGTTTAGAGAATGTGCATCAAGGTAGGTTAGAGTAGAGTTGAATATGTGAATTGGCTCACATTAATTAGAGCCCATAAATTTGCACTAAGTGATAGAAATTTTTTATGCATAACACTCCACTATTTTATTACCAGCCTCCTTATTATGGGCGTTGATCATATGTTCATGGAAAATTGTACTTAAGCATTATTGTTGCTATTAGATATCCAAGTGTTTGCAGATTTGCTAAATCTCCTTCAAAACTGTTGTTCACGCAATCCTTTTCATTGGTCCCCTACTAGAGAGTCTTTTTATTCTTCTCATTAAATTTAGACTAGACACATTGGTGAAGTCTTTATTTCTATTTAAATATCAAATGATACATAAATAACTAATGGTTCATGTTTTTTTTTTTTTTTCTAAAAAAGCATTATATTATTAACTCTCTCAAGAAAAATCACTAACATATGGAAGAGCGTTATTTATTTCAAATTTTTATTCTGATTTAAAATGATCTTTATTAAAGACAACAACCATCTATATATGGTCTATATTATACCTTTGAAGTGCTTAGACTATTGAAATAACAACAATTATCACTTCATAATGTTCATTCGGTGAATAATTTGATTGATTTGAATCATGAAGTGAGGCTACAATAAAGCAAACAATACTAGATCTTGAGAATAAAGAATTGTAATCTTACAATTCCATTGTAATGCCTTGCATTTGTCCCTTAAATATTGTTTCTTGGGGATTCACCAAATCTGATTTTTAAGCTATAAGCATTGCTTGTTTTTCAAGATTTTACATGACGGGTAATTTCTTTGTGATAATCTAATCTCTAAGATTCTACATTTTATTTTTTGTAGGGGAAGGTTTACATAAAGGTGAAGGTTGACATCAAAATCAAACATTGGAACTAAGCGAAGAAAAAAAACAAGATTGGAGTTGAAGGGTTGATCTTCAAATTTCAGATCCACTAAGAGTTTTTAAATGCTTTAAAGGGTTTCCATCTTATGTTTTATTTTTCTATTTTTCAACTCACATCTTTTTGGGGCTCTAAAAAGAATGTTTCAATTTTTGCAACAAAAGGGCTTAAAACGAACTTTAGAACACAAACTTACTAGAGTTGGTTTTTAGATTTAACAAATTGAACAAGGAAACCCTCATATCTCATTTTGGTGCTTTAAAACGAATCAAAATCACTACTTTATGGACTTAAAATGAACAAGTGCAACTTTTTTTTTGTGATTTCTTACTTAAACTAACATCATCGAAAAGGATGTATGCACTTCTCTCGCGCTTTACAGTGATCTTGAGAATCAAAAGGCCTTTTTTATGATCTTAGGTTGAGATAAAGTAATCACCTCCACACTTCATTTTGTGTTTAAAAATTTAACAAAGCACTTTGTGAGTGTGAGTAAACCTATTGCATGTGTTCTCCCTTTGTTTCTAAATGAAGGTTGATCGAACTATGAATATGTTTGCTCATTTTTGTCTATCTTAGAGGGCCTACCTTGGGGAAAAAGTACTCACCCAAGGGAACAACTCAACCAATAACACTCTGAGCTTGAGAGTATTTCCAACTAGGATATAAATGTGGGTACTGGAGTAAATGCTAGTATCATGCAGCTGACTCCAATGAGATGGATCTGAAAAGGGACTCTCATCGTATGGGTTAATCTCCACAAATGGAAAGTTTGAACTAAAACTCTTGTTTGTAGTAACCAACTAGTCAATCCAACAAGTTTATCAAAGTGGTGCATTGGAACTTAGATTCCAAGAAGTTACTTGCCATGTCTGATCTTGGTTAAAGTATAGAGGTTAAGACTTCATTCTTAACATACCTTTATATTTTTTCCCTTGGTTGCATGTAAAATCATCTCTTCTACTACAAAGGGCATGAGGCAAGCCCACCAAGAAAAAAATACCCATTGAGCTAGGATGTTATATTTCTTGTGAGTCAAAACACAATGCTTGGATCTAAAACATCAAAACCAACATTCAACGAATCATCAAAATTTCAAACCCTTTGTAAGGAACAAATACCTTTGAAAAGTCAATGTGTTACTACCTGTCACTAGGGGTTCTTATCCCTAGGTGTTCTTATCCATAGAAGGCTTCTAAACACTAGGACCTATATCTCGATTTGTTCATTCCAAAGTAAAAAATACAACACTATGCTCTTGAAACCTTGATTTTCACATAATGGACCTTGTGCAATGAAAAGGAATCGAAACATAGATATTCAATTTCAAAACTAATCAAGAGTGTGCTTGTGATAAAAAAGAATCCATTAAGCAAAGATTGAATCAATTGTACCCCACACGTGTGCTTGGTCTATTTTGGTCATATGGTTTGCATGCAAAAATTGGTCTTTTGATTTTGAATTACTCTTAGAGAAAGGCATGTTCTTCATTATCATGGTCTCATAAATAAGTCCTTCCTAGGTTCATTTAGAATCAAATAAAATACTTCATCCAAATTCCAAACATTTATCATCCCATCCCACCAAACAACTTTAGAACTTTGGAAACATCATTGTAGACTTGGGTAAATCATCAAAATCAAAATCACCTTGTTTAGTTAGGAGTATGGGAATGCATCCTTTCTCATACCTCTAGTTAAATTACCACCCCTTTGAACAAGTTCATCTTAAGATAATATCTAACATCTTAGGTTTTACAAGTTCAATATCTAAATCAAACCAATCAAAATCAAACCATAAGTCTAGCATTGATCCAAAATCCCTAAATGTCCAAACACCCATATTATTTACCCCTTTCATCCTTCATCTCATCATTGGTCCTAAATTCCTTAGAGCTCAACAAGGTCAAAATAGAAGAAGAACGTGGAATATAAACTTGATCCATGCATCATGAGTAATCCAAATAAATTGAACTTTCAAAGCCTTACAATGTTGATTGATTATCAAAACTCACACTTATACAATCCATACATGGGATCATTACCTTCTATAAACATCAATAGTACAAATGTCAGTATGCGCAAATTGAAGTTTGGAACACCTTTTCTAATGGTAGATTTAAATCCAAGTCCAAACATAAAATTCTATCAATCGAACAATTAATGCATGAGCCTTCAAATGAACAATGTCATCCCATCAAATCCAAACATGCCAAACATGAATATACCAAGTAAAACTTTATGAAACATGAACATTTTGGATCCAAACTTGGTAAACTTTAGGATAGATATGTTTGCAAATCATACATTTTTTTTCAAAGTCCAAACAAGATGTTAAAAACTCCGTGTATTAATCCAAGTCAAGGTAACACATGCAAAATCAAAGTTACCTAAAACAAGGCAATGTGATTCCCAACATAAACAAGGTTCAATTTCAACATATCATACCAAATCTGAACATCATCCCAAATCAAAACATTGTCGAAAATCAATTTGTCCATGATCCCATTGAAAAACCACAAGTATACATCCCAAATATGCTTGAACAAAAACCAAATCAACTATATCAAGGGAGTCAAGATTGAAATCAAGATAAAATTCCTACACTTACCAAAATAGTTGAGTCATTGCACCAAGAGACATCTCCACCACCATTACCCATATCAACATCATTCCTTGGTTTAGGGCTTCCCCCTTTACCTAGCACCAATCACTCCATCCAAATCAATCCACCTAACACCAATCAAGCCATCACATCAAATCCTTTGAATATACCATCGACATCACACCAACATATGGCATCTAATTACATGACATCAATCCTGACAAATCAAAATACGGTCTCCTAAGGACCTATCACCTTGATCATTCTGACAATTCCTATCACCTTGATCACTCCAACCACCCCTATCACACCCATCATATCTCAAACCTTCACGATGACTCCAAATGTATCTCAATGACTTGTCACTACATCCAACACAATTCCAAATCCACCACCACTACCACCAAAACCAATTATAGCAATACAATATAACATTGCACTAAAAGCTCACCAGGCCTACCAAAAGGCCATCTAATAATATCTAGCCACACAACAAGCAATGCAAGCTCAACAAGTGCAACAAGCCTCTCAAGCTGCCCAAGCCTCTCAAGCTACCCAACAAACACAAATACAAACACAAAAAATGATAACTATTGAGGATAATAATGAACATTCAACCACTAGTGATAGCATTGACAATCTCCCCACCACAATTGCTGAAAGCAATGATCAAGATATATCCATCAAAGAGCACATTGAAGATGTTTCTATCTCGTTTGAAGATCAAATCAACATAGGTCAAGAGTCACTTTTCAATCATGATCAAAATCAACCAACAATACTTGACAATGATCCAATTCAAGGAATGTCAACATCACTTGACCCTATAGTTGAAGACATTCACAATCTCTTTGCCACAATTGTTGAAAACAATGTTCAAGATCTCTCAATTAAGGAGCACATTGAAGATGTTTCTACCCCATCCGATGATCAACTCACCATACATCAAGAGCCACTTTTTAGTGATATATTTCAAGGAGTGTTATAAGTATTTAATTCTATTGACATAATGCATGATCCATCGACCAATGATCATATTGAAAATATCTCTACATTTCCTTATGATTTAGAGGACATATCGCAATATTTTATTCCAAGGCATGATCAAAATCTTTCACCAAAGTCTAGCAATGGTCCTTTTCAAGACATTTTGACCCCCTTTGACCTCATGGTTACAGATACTGAAGGAACCCTGAAATCAACACTTGAAGATATTCAACCACTTACCATGTCTAATGATGACATCCAAGAACCCCTTATAAGCAATCCATCCTTTGAAATTGACCCACATCAAGAACTTGATCCAAAGCATGTCAAAAGCAATTATGAAATTAATCAAGATCAAGAATTTGTATCTCCAAGATACTACAATGATCTAATGGATAGTCTCCTATCTATAGAAGATGTCACAAATGATGATCATATCCACATAGTACATACTCCATCTACCCATGAGATACTTTATGCAGATGGACACGTAGATGATATTCCTTCATAATAGGATTCCTGTACTTCTGACATTATAACACAAAAGAGCAAGTTTTTGATTCCTATAGTCAAACTGAATTATCAACATCAGGATTAGATATATCCCAAATTCAGACTGAGAACACCATGTATGAATATATCTAGCATTATCCACTCAAGGAAACATGTGAGATAGAATAGAATATTCTAGAGTTAGTAGAACAACAAATTCAAATAACATCATCTGCGGTGGTCATTTATCTAAGAATGCATTATAAACAAGAGCTCTTAAAATAGGTAAAATCAAAGCATGAAGGTACTACTACCACCATACTAGGGGAAACTTCCTCTAGTGCAAATTTCAAGATACGGAGCATAGAGAATCTTTATGGTGAAACCATTGCCAATACTACAACCAAGCACATCATGAATCTTCATCCACCCATCAGCCCATCCATGAATTGGGATCAACTTCAAAAGAAATATTTGAATCAAAACACAATGAATGTTATCAAAGAAAGAGAATCTAAGAAGCATGATGGACAAATCAAACACATATGGATACCAAAGAATACAAAGAAAGATCATCCCTATCAAGATCCATCAGTCAAAGAACCTATGGGGAAAAATAAAAAAAGGGAAAAGTATCCATCAAAGATGTCCACAAAAGAAAAAGCAGGATTTTCAAGTGACATACAAAGTATATCAAACAGTTGGTCCTAATTCCACACACTCTTTCGTATCCACCCACCATTGCTCATCTTCCCAAGTTTGGAGAGTCAAAGATTCCAAGCTAACAACCAATCCATCTCCTATCCCTAAACACACTCCATCCATGCCTCCATGTGTGATATCCAATTTTCAAATTGACCATGTATTGGAAACGACCCTTCATCATAAGGATTTTGGAGGCACTCTATCGCGAGGTGTGAACAAAGACATAGTTAACCTTGGTATTAAAAAAACAGATCAAGAATCCCAAAATTTGCATTCAAGTGCACGTATCTTAGCAAAGAAACTTCTTCAAGCAGGATATCGATTGCACATTCTAATAGGGGAATCTACATTAGCAACACCTTGTGATTTCCCATGAGCTTAAAATCTTTCAGAAAAATCAAAAAAATCAAAAAATATGAAAATCCAAAAAAAATCAGAAAAAAGGATTGAAAATAGTAAAGAGAAAAAATTGTCCTCTACTGAAAACCACTACGATGGTGCTTTGGATAGGTACCATGATGAAAAACTAGAAAATAGGCATCATGAGTAGAATCTAGCATCTATGTGCACCAGTTCAGATGAAAGCATCTCATCCCATCTATAATAAATCCAACATTCCATCCATCCCAGCCATAATAAATCCATTCATCCATGAACCATTTATCCAATCCATTTTCATCCATCTGCATCCCTCATCCAATTTATCTTGATCTTGATGAAAGTTTGGGGCACACTTTACACTTGCTTATGGTAAACATCTTGACATGGGCCGTTTTCACTGATCCTATCTTATCCAACATTATCTGAGCCATGAAACATTATCCAGATGAGCATTCTTTATATGAACACCTTATCATATCACAAGATAATCCTTGGCATCCTTTGCATTCTTTCCATATCCATCCATCCATACACCTATCCAAGCATCCATCCATGGCATTACATACATTACTAGACACTGGGGGAAAATATTTACATCTTGCTTCGAGAATAAATCTTGATCTATATCCTCCAACTTATGTGGTGATCCAAACATTGGAAAATATGAAATCAAATTGGTCAAGAATCTCTATTCCAAAAATCCAAATCACTAGCCCATGGCATATTTTGACAAGAATATGTTCCTTATCAGGCTTCATCTTTCATCTAACATCAATCCAAACAATCACTATCATCCACATCTAATGTGTGCTTCAAACATCACACCAAATCATTTGAACAACTTTTTTCCAAATCAAGCTTCACCAATCCTGATCGATCAAAACCCAATCAATCCATCATCTTGGGATATCCATCCTAATCCTTATATTGCTTAACACTATCCTTACATTGTTGTGTATCCTCAATAATGTTATCATAATCAATCCTAATCAATCTTGATCAATCCAATCCTTGCATTTTTGTGCATCCTCAACAATGTTATCATCATCAATCCATTTGATCAATCAACTTTAGCTTGGTTTTCAACAAATTCTGAAAACAAGGCATTAATATCATCACACATATGCATATCCAAAGAAAGGCCAAAGATGCATAGGGATAATAGCAAACAATAAATGAGGGAAGAAAAAATTACTAACCCTAACCATATTTTTTGACAAAAGAAGATTTAAGTGTACAAAACAATAACGCCAAACACCCATGTAAAATGACTTACAGATTTCAGACAATGACAATTTTAACATAAACAATAAAAAAATAATTTATGCAAAATACCCATGTAAAACAACTTACAAATTGCACAAAACAATAGTTTTAAAACCCTCCAATCTCTTATAAAACGAAGCCAAAGCCATCAATTTTTACCATAGTGTCCTCTCAAATGAACCAAGAAACTGAAGCAGATGATTTTTAGAATAGTCTACTATCAAACCAACACCACAATGGCTCTATTGACAATGCAACTTAATAAATATATTTTCTCGCACATTTCAAACTTTACTTTCCCACATTGCAACACCCATGTAAAATGACTTACAGATTCTGGAGAACAACAATTTCAAAACCCTTGATATGCTATGAAATTGCCATGGAAATAGTCTACTCTGAAACCAACACCACAATGGTTGTTTCGACAATACAACTTAAACAATGTATACTTTCCCACAATACAATATTCAATATTGCATTTACTTCGTCTGCCCATATTTACTCCATCTGTCCCAATCGTACAACAACAACCAAATGATTAAACATTCCTACGAGAAAAAACTTAGGGTTCAACTTCTGTTTATCGAGGACACCAACTCTACCACCCCCAACCCACATAAACACAAAGCTCCACATTTCCACAAAAAAACTGGTCTAGTCATTGTTGGTTAGGACATCTTCAGTGCCGGAAAATCCAATTCATGGATGGGCTGATGAAATTCTTGGTGAAAACTTCAAACAAAATAGCCTATCGACTAAATACATATAGATATAAATAACTAAATGTTAAATTATATGAAGACTATGTGAATCTTGCATGGAATGTATTTTTAAGTACATTTTATGGCATGAAGCCACCAACATCCCCATTCATTAATGGGTGAAGTACACATCATATGGACTTGGGAATTAATGTGAAGTGAAGCAAGTAATAGAAAGATAGAGGTGATGGTGAAATGGTTCTTGATGACTCAAAATATGGAGATGAATCATTGTGAGAGAGTAATGAGCCCAAAAGGGCATGTAGAGAAATTTAGAGACAAGAAGGGAAGCGAGAAAAGATTAAAAGCATATATTTTTAGTTGAAGATTCATAAATCACTTGTTGAAGTGGAATTTTTATGCAATTGGGTGAAATGTTCATAGGTTGCGTGAAATTAGCATGACTAGTTGGCCACAATGAGGAATTTCTACTACCACGGCCACTTTCGGTACAACGATAGTGGTGGCGGTTTTGCATGGTTCTGATATTCTCCCAGTGATAACAACAAGAAAACAAAGTGTTGACACCAAATATGTATGGTAGTTGTGCATGCTTTTGATCTTCTCCCAGTGATGCTTGAGCTAATTACAAAATGAATTTCTCTTTTAGAGGTTTGTTCGAACCATAGACTTATGGGAAAATGTATGGCTTTCTATTTCCCATTCACTTTAGTACTACCTACTTTATCCTCTAGACTCTATCAAACAAAATTCATAGCCCTATTGATACACGGTTTTTAAAAAAAATAAAAAAATTGATAAGTAGGAGATATTTTTCATAGCATGTCAAATTGCGATATTGTTATCAAGATTCAACTTTGTAGTGTTACGAATCAAACTCATTGACCCATGTTTCATGAATATAATGACTTGACTCTTAAAACTACATAGTTGAATAGCAGTATCACAAAACACAATTGCTTAAAGTGGCTCAATTTTTCTGGAACATATTGTATGGGATGACGTATAGTGAATTGAAGTTGTCTTGAATGATTTTTGACCTTACACGTATGGAAATTTGAGTAGAAACTGGCCCCAGTAAATGACAAGACAGTGGGCTTGACGTTATCCCTCAATTACAAGGTGTGTCACTCAACCGTGAACAAGACGATTTCTATGTAGTGTTTGCAATCGAGTCCTGATTCAGGACTACCCAGTCACTAGTGAGTTTATTTTGGTTGGTCTTATGTTTTTTCAATGGATTTTATAATGTAAATTACAGTAATTTATTCTTCATAACCTCAAAATTTAAATTATTTTGGCATCTTTTTAATATATGGGTATTGTTTTTAAATCTCAATACTTTAGACATCTATGTAAATAAGGGTTTGGGTTTTTTTTTCTTTTTCTTTTGATGAATAGGTATATATATATTAAATATAAAGATATAAATACATATTCATAAAAAAAGGTGGGTGGTAGAAAGGCACACCCCGAGAGTCACATGGGTAAAGCCTAGAAGTCTAGAGTTACATGGCCCAAGCCCAAAAAGTAAGAAATATTATGGTATTGTTTACATAAATTATGTTATTGTTTTCTCTATGAAAAAAGAGGTTGCTTTGTATTAGTATCAACCTTTCATCTTTGTGTATGGAGAGTAGCTTCTTGGATTAAGTGTATTTTAAAACAATGTGTATGTTTTAGGCCTAACTACATCATTTAAACGTTGGCTCTATCCTTTAATATTTCTTGAGTATCAACTTAGACTAACTAGGGTTTAAAAATTTGAGATTAGCTTTAGTTTTCGAGTAGGATAAACTCTTATCCATATAAGTTATTTTCAATAGAGATAATTTTATAGTGTAAGCCAATTCAACTTTAAACCAATGAATTTTTCTATTCAATCCTCATTGGACATAAACTATGAACAAATTTATGTTATAAACTTATCAATATTAGATCTATTTTCTTCATATAAGTTTTAGATTAATCCTTTTGGCTCTATTTTCTATGAATAGAGATAGGAAATATTCTTAGACTTATAAATTTCTTATTGTGAATAGAGAAGTGTTATTTTCTTAGCCTTTTAGGCTTTACTATTGTGAACAAAGATGTGTTATTTTCTTAACCTTATTGACCTTGTTCAATGAATACATTTGAGTACCTACTTTATCTATTTGAGTTTATATACAAAATTATTTTTTTGAAACATGTTAGAAACCAAGATCAAACATGCAAACCAAAAAAACCTTCCACAAAATAGAAAAATAGAAAAAGCAAGAGCTTTGCATGAAGATGTGCAAATAATATTATTCAAGAATTCATAATTACATGAGATGATTTTCTTTATAAAAGAAAGCATGCACAACCCTAATCTTATATCGAGCAACAAGATAGATCAATAAGATAAGGATGACAATAATTAACCTAGGAATTAAAATATTACATAAGTAAAGTTATGCAAGTGTAATAATTAATTAATTACACTAACACCCCCCCATAAGTGCAACTTAAGGAGACTATAAAAGCATGCACCTAAAACTAAGATGAATGCAAGAAAGCATGAATGGGTCCCAACAACAAAACCTGATCAGGTACCCATGTACAAATGCAATAATGAGGTAGAGAAGGAAAACCCAGTGGGACAAAACCCCCCTACAAAGAGATGACTGCTGCAAAGAAGCACTGGAAGAGCATTGTGGAGTAACACTAGAACCGAAATCTAGCAAGCAAGGAAAGATACTTTTGTCTACAAGAAACTATATGAGAGTCACTGGAGGACTCAGGGAGAATCATAATAATACAACAATAGACCTGAGGCCATGAAACACTGAAAAACTCACAAACTAGAACAACCCTGGAATTTGTGAAGCAACAATAGATGGTATGATGGTAGAATCTAGAAACTGTGTATCGCGATGCCAATGCCAAATTGAGACTAAAACTTTTCCATGGGAACAAGTTCCATAAAGACTTTGGAACATTTACCATAAAAACATGGCCCTCAAACTGAGATGGATCTAAACCAATGCATATCAATAACCATAGGCTCCCAATCTGAAGTTTGAACTAATGTGAATTTGATATGTGTCAAGCTAGAGCAAGATGTGGCCAACAAAAACTAAGAAGCTAGATATAACCCATGTGAGCTGTCAAAAAATCAAGATGAGATCAAAGTGCATGCACACTATAATTATATTATTATGCAAGAAACCCCCCTGATGGCACTTTATCTCAGTTAATTTATTACAATAACCCAAGTAATCTCCAAAACACCCATCGAGACAAATCTGGAATAATGATCAACTTGGGATAGATACAAAAAAAATGTGCATTGACATTAATGTAGATCTCCTCAATCTATTTCCAACACTGTAAAGAAGGTGAAAATCAGAGATTGTGGAAAAAAATTATGAGCTTGGAAGCCATAAATGAACATCTAAATTAAAATAGAAATAAATAAATATAAACCAAAAAATACTAAGAAATAAACTGCACCACAGGATAGTTCCAATCTGGCATACAGGGGCCCTAGGGGGCGAAAAAAGAATTTCGGCCTTTGGTCCTATGCACGACTAGGGGCTGGTGGGCTAGGGTTGTGGTGGATCCCTTGGTCCTCCATAGGACCAGCAGTAGTCAGACTAGCCTATAGGGGTTGTGTGGATGGCCCCCAGTCCTCCATGTGATCGGGGAGGGGCAGAGGGAGCCCGCCTCGGTTGGCTGACCGATGGCCTTTGGGTAGTGCCACTACCCTGAGTAGTCAACGGGTGGCCACTTGGTGGTGGAACCAATTAGAATTGGGAGCATTGGCTCATATCTTGAAAACCTCCTTTTTTTGCATTTTTTCAAAAATCGTGCCTCATAATGCATGTTGGCGAGGTCGTACGACCTCTCTGGCAAAAAAAATTTCCTCAGAAACCATTTTCTCCAAAATCGATGAAACGAAAGGAAATTTTGGGGTTTTTGGGTGCTACGAACATGATGGTGACCTCTATTTGTGCCCAAAATTCTCTAAAAATTTGGTTACCCCCAGAGCTTGCAAAAAATCTCCGAGCTTGAAACCTTCATAGATCTGGTAAACAATGACAAAAATATTCAAAATAAAAGCCAATCTTGACTTTTTTCAGTGCTCTGAATCCAATGGTGAAGCTCAATCTAATTCAAAACTCTGCATAGATGAACTCAAGGCATAAAACCCTCGAGGAATCCCCTCTGCAATGATTTTCTCAAAAATCTGAGAAGGGGCTACAAATCAAGGCTTTGATACCATGTTAGAAACCAAGATTAGTCATGCAAACCAAAAAAACCTTCCATAGAAGAGAAAAATAGAAAAAGAAAGAAATTTGCATGAAGATATGAAAATAATATTATTCAAGAATTCATAATTACATGAGATGATTTTCTTTATAAAAGCAAGCATGCACAACACTAATCTTATCTTGAGCAACAAGATAGCTCAACAAGATAAGGATGACAATAATTAACCTAGGAATTAAAAATATTACCTAAGTAAACTTATGCAAGTGTAATAATTAATTAATTACACTAACAAAACATGGGTATGTGCAGGATCAGCATGGAAAAAGAAGGCCCTTAAGTTGTGAAAAATTGATAAAAGTCAGAGTTAGGAAACTTGATGTAAAAATTTGAATAAGTTATCTATATTATTTCAAAAATATGTAAGAATAGAATCTATAGCAAATTGAATGTAGTTTCTAAACTAATAGGTTTGTTTAAAAAAAAATCTATTTAGTGAAAATTTGAAATTTCAATGGAGTAGTACTTAAATTTCAAGGAAAGAAAAAGAACTAGGTGTCTGTCTGACCACCCTAACCACAATAAAATGATAATTATTTTTTATAATATTTTAGATATAAGTAGAGGACTCATGTCCTAATGTGATGCATAATTTTTTGTAATTATTTTCCAAGTAAATAATTAATTATGAAATTTTTATTACAACTTTTAAAAATATAAAAACTCGTATGTTTGACTACCTTAACTTGGTCAAAACTTGATGAAATTCAATTTTTTTAATCCTATAGTATGCAAAGATAGAATGTGATGCATTTTTAGGATTCAAAAAATGTGATACTATTTGAAAGCTATAGATGTTTTTAAATCAACCTATTAATCAGGACTTTAGTCATTATTTAAAAAGAAAATGAATAATAATTATTTATTAAATTTAAAAAATGTGATACTATTTGAAAGCTATAGATGTTCATTATTTTCATTGTTAGTAATAGACCAAAAAATAAAAGAGTATATTTTGGACTCATATTTCATTTATGATTATATTGGCGCAAGAATTATAGGACTCTTTCCTAAGAGTGTGTATATTTATTTATATATGTATATATGCTTAAATGTATGAACATAAACCTTAAGCAATGACTCCTTATACATTTTATATCGTTGATATATATATATATGCAAATAAGAATGTGTATATGTGTGTGTGTAATGGAGTTATTTATTTTGCATGAAATCAATTCTATTTTAGATAAGATTATGATTGATTATTTCTTTGAAGGAAACTAGAAAAGAATTCAAGATTAAATAATTATTTCTAAACATATGTAACTTTCTAAGAACCCTATTTTTATATTTATAATGTAATTTAATATAGAGAATATTTTATCGATATCCAGTTTGAGATATAGGTGTATGTGAACATTTGGGCACATAATTTTATGTTATTTATATGAAATATTTGGCCAAAGTAGTGCAAAAAAATTTCTTTCATTATTGGTTTTATGTGTTTAGAGTCATATTTAATCAAATATATCTTGCATGACTAGAGGGTGTTTAGAGGATTTCTTAATAGGTTATATGCATTTGAAAACAACACTAGATCTCAGATGTCCTTTT
Organism: Sequoia sempervirens; assembly: GCA_007258455.2. Classification (NCBI taxonomy): domain Eukaryota; kingdom Viridiplantae; phylum Streptophyta; class Pinopsida; order Cupressales; family Cupressaceae; genus Sequoia; species Sequoia sempervirens. The sequence goes on from VDFB02000002.1 coordinate 68,416,685, forward strand.
AACCATAATTTTACCTTAATCTACTATCTTCCTTAAGGGTAGGGCCAATTACAGAAGGATGGTGCTTAGAGGATTGTTAGTTTTTTTGGGAGGTAAACACTCGGGTGATGCTCTCCCTCTTGCAATCAGATGTTGAAGACTTGGAATATCAAAGACAAACTATGAAAATATTCCTTTTGATGTATCATCATTGTGACATTTCTCTCATCGAGTGATGATTACATATGTAATTGTATTTGCGATTCTTACTTTGGATTAGTAAGTTTAAACTTGATTATTGTAAACATTGAGATTTAATATTCATGTTTGGGTAAATGGAATCAACATGATTATCCATTTAAGATTTGATGTATTATTGGAATGATTGTAAAAATGAATGTGATTTTTTTTTTTTATGTGATCTACTCATTTGTATTATCAAAATAAATAAATAAACCGATGTTATCTAATGGACCAAATGGGCTCATTATAAACAAAGTATTATACAAGAATTTTAATAATGTTGTGATCTTCATAAAAATTATCCTAAATGTTTCCTAGTGAGTACTTTTAAAATAGTCACAAGAATGTATAACTAAGTATACATCCATTATAACTTTGGTTTCACTTTGAACTTCTTTTATTTGTAAAATTGACATATTATGCATTATATGTAGGCATAGGTTTTTCAATAGAACTAGTATTTTATCTCTTTTTTAATCGTAGGAGGATCCTCATTACCCATTTCCAATTTCTTAGTCTTATCATGGTGAGGTTATAAAGATGTATTTCCATAATCATCAATACCCTCTACTTAATTTATGTTTGCAATGATAAGTGATGTAAGAGAACATCAATGATTGTATCACTCAACACTATTTATTTCATGTAGGTTATCTACTTGGGAAGCTTGTGTGCTTCTTTTACACTTTGTGGATAAGTTATATTTTTTATGTTTAAGTTTTGTGAGTGTTCTTGGATAAATGATTCTATGATGTTTTCACCTACTCACATGTAGCATTTGATTGCACTATGACTTTGGGGCTTTACATCCAAGATTTAAACTCTACATACATGATTTTTACTTGCACATAGGAATATTTGATGGCCAAATTGATGTCAAATTTTCACATATCATTAGTATTCACACATATGATGTTCATGCACATACACTTGATATTTTTTATCTAACAAAGTTTAGGAAGTGATTGAAAGGAAAAAAACATTTATTTTATGTTCACCAATGATAGTTATGGAGAATTCATGATGCATTGGAAGTTGTTCTTGCATTGCTCATAGTTATGATGTCCCATTTACAAAAAAAATAATAATAAGAGGTTAGAGAGGATAGAAGGAAAGAGATAGATTTGATGAGAAGGTGAAGTGCAAAAGGAGGTGAGAGATAAATCAATTCATGAAAATTTGATTAGGGATGTTGGAAAGATCAATGAGTTTATGAAAAAAATAGAGAGGTGCGCATTCTAGAAGATTCCATGTGCAAAATAGGGAAATTTTCTAAACAAATTTTAGATTAAGTGTAGGGCCCCTCCTGTTTTCATCTTGTTAATGTGAGATTGATGTTTCAACTTCACTACTTCCTCATGATTTCTATTCTGACTATTTTATGGCTTTGGATGGTGTGCATGAACAACCACATGTTTGAGATGATGCTCCTCAACATAGCAATTGTTGGAATTTTATACATTTACATGTTTTTTTTATCATTATGCTTTAGTTCATGTATATACATTATTTATTTTGTGATTAAATGTGAACCTGATTATTGTTGTTCAAAAGAAATGATTTATATGATAGATTTCTAGATGTTATTTATGCTTTATATTTTGGACATTGTTGGATGATTATGTTGTGCTTTGTCTATATATATATTTAGTAGGTACCCTTGACATGTGTTGAACAGTTATAGATACAAAATTATTTCTACGCCTAGCTACACAAGCCTAATTCATTCTGCAATGGTGGTTAATTCAAAGATGTCATATTGGGCCTCCCTATCGATTCCCCGATCATACTTGAATTGAGTATGGTATGTGTCATGTTTGACCCTATGTGAACATGAATCTGAATTATTGGAAGTTTTGGATTATGTTTGTGTCAGGAACAACCAATAAATGTCTGATTTAATTAATAGCTCAAATTTCATATTTTCTTGTAAATGAAATGTTAGGGATTCCAATGATTTACTATGATGGTTATTAAAATATTTTTTGTGTTTTGGGAAAGGGGAAAATAAAATGAAAGTGGAAATGAAATTAAGCTATTGTTTAACTAAATTGTGAAAATTCCTTTAGTTGAGAATTGTGGGCTATGTTTGACTTAAATAACTTCTATTTGAATTTTGAATTCCATAAATTTAAAAGAATATATGCTTATATGGATTTAAATCATGAATTTAAATGATATGGGTTATTTAGAAATTGATTGATGTGTCCATTTGGAGTTTGAGGAAAATGGGAATTAAGGAAATAGAAAATCAATTTTATACTTAGTTTATTTGGAAAGTGAAAAAGGGTAAATAGGAAAAAGGAGTTTCATTTTCATTATGTAATTTTATTTTGGGAAGAGTTTTGGAGAGAAGAAAACCCTCTTTTGGGAGAAATTTGAATTTTTAATTGGGAGATAATTTGGAAGGGAAAATTCGAAGAGGTTAGATTTGTTGGATTAGGAATGAAAAGGAGAATGTGCTTGTAATTGATCTTGTGCATTCATTTGGTGTGCTTAAGATATTCCTCCTTTGATGTTTTAACATAATTTGAAGTATTTTGTTTATTTCTTTTAAATTAGTCAATTTATTTCAAATGCGAATATTAAAATAAGATTGGGGGAGTATAGACATCTCTCAATGCAATTCGATTTGTAAAATTGCATGCTTAATTAATTGTTTTATTAAAATTTTAGAAATTTTTCAAAATGAATGTTTTATAGTTTGAAAGGGGTGTTAGAAACTTTTGCTACCAAAGGGTATCTTTAGATTTTTTTATTTTTTTTAAATTTCAAAATTTGAAGAAATTTTAATGGGGTTTTGGGAAAATTTTTGTGTTGTAGTGTATTGGATAAATAAGAAAAAATGAAATTTTTTAATGAAATATGTTGAGTTTGAATGTGTTTAGTAAAAGTTTCCATAAAATATTGACATAGTGCTTGTGGAAACTTGTTAGAATTTTTTGATGAAATTGATTTTTATGCATCGGTTTTCATGCCACTCATTGGTGAGTATAAAGAGCCTAGGAATAAGGTACTAGACAAGGTATTGGGTTGGATCCCAACATTTCCTTTACCCGAAGTGGCAAGTAGGTTGATAAAAAGTAGTGATTCATTTAATCAAGCAATAATTAATGAAACATGGGCAATAAACTAAGATAATGGATACTTCTCTGATGCCTTAGCACTTGTAAAGGCTATGGATGTTTGGCAAAAAAATTTAGCTTTGGGAGTTTGGGTCTTGTAAGATCAAGTACTCTTGTATGTATGAGAGAGGTACTATATTTTGTGTGTCGTAGCAATGAGCATCGTGATGGCACTCCCTCCTAGTTCTCTATCATCTTACCCTAGTGTCTTGTGTGTATAGTATGTCATTGGTGAGTTTCCCAATGATGGTCATTATGGTACCCTAGTAGTGAGTTATCCCATAATGTTTATATGACGTGGCATTGGTGACTTGTCCCAATGCAGGTTATGATGTGACACTGGTGATTTTTCCCAATGTAGACTATGTTATTCAATTTGTGATTGTACCAAATGATGACTTCTCTTGGATTCATTATTATGGTTTGGATAATTGTTTGATATATGATGCATATGTTGAGTGTTTTCATGTATAGTGTGTGTAAGCCTTCTCACCATGTGTTTAGCATGGGTGTTGTGCTTATGGCCCATGTGACTATCTTCTAGCATATTTAGACTAGATATTTTGATTCCACGAGGTCAAGTGGCATGGATCCACCATTGTGGATCAAGGGACATAATGGTATCATGTTCTACCAAGTTTAATTCATGTATTTAGTTATTTTCCATTCATACAAATTATAATATTGATGAAAAGGACCTCTCTTTGAGATGGATGAAAATTAGATAATAGAGAAGAGCATTGACTTATTTACATGTCTCAATATTGGTATTGAGCATGACTACTCTACGCTTTTCAATATTATAATATGAAAAGGATAAAAAAAACTTAGGATTACTTCAATTGGTCCTTAAAATGATTATTAATGTCATTTTATGAGTTTGTGTGGCATGGTGTTGCATCTAGGTGGCCTAGTTTGCTCACTAGACTCCAAACTCAATCAAAAAAATTCTAAGTCTAATTGGGAAGCCTTGTGTGTTTGGGTGGCTTAGTTGCATGTTTGGACAGCTTGGTCATCAGTTGGGCAGCCAAGTTTTGTAGGCTTAAAGCTCAAAATTTTGTCTAACTCTATTTGGGTGGCCTTGTTTTGATATAAAAAAAGAATTTTAACCCTCTTAACCATGGGTAGCTAGTGGTTTTTCAAGCCCAATTGCATTGAAAATTTTTTGTAAGCCTTCTATTTTTCCCATTCCAATCATTTTAGTTGTTGAAACCCTCGATAACTATATAAAAGAAATGTGTTTATCATGGTACTAGGGGTCTAGTGGCATTGTGTTCATGTTCTTATATGTTTTCATCAACTTATTCAAAACAATAGTAAACTACCCATATTCTATCATTGTTTCAATCAATCAAAAAATATATGAGCAAAATAAATTAGGCAGAAAGACTCAATAGTGAAACAAAGCTAGAAAAGACTCAATAGCACATTAAAGGTTAAACACAAAGATTCCTAGTTGTCTTATGAGTTCCACGTGAAATTTGAATTCACTAATTTTAATTATAATTTGATTCTCAATACATATGTCCAATTTCTTCTCTAAAAAAATGTGATACAGTTGTTAATTAAGATAAGATTAAATATTACATTTATGTATTTTCGTCACAAAGATACAAGATAAGGTAACCAAACCCTAGTTTTGATTTTAGAGCATATTAATAAAATGTAACCTTGCCAAGTTCCAAACCAAATGAACCCTAGCAAGTCCAACAAAATCAACTTGGGATACTTTCCATACCACTCAATAATAAAACAACCATAATTAAAAATCAATAAACCTTACGACTCCTTGAATCTATGTTTTGTTTTACTGCAATGTTCAACAGATTATAACAATGCAATTGGTTTTAACATGACTAAAGAAAAAATTTTGATAGAAAAACTCAAGTGAATCCCAAAAATGTAAAGCCAAACTTGCAACCGTGAAGTTTTGAAACGGTTATGATAAAACAACCTCTTTTAATAGAGGTCTTCATGAATTCAAAGATAATAAAATCTAAAGAAAGTTGTGAATAAAACAGATTTGAAACTACTTAGAACAAAGAAAAAAAACTAAAATATATTGAAAAATAAATAAAAACAAAATAAATACACTATTGAAAATAACAAAAAAAATTTGCAAATAAATACATTGAAATTTCTTATAATTATAAAAAATATTTTTTTTTACTACTATAAATAAATGTTCACTTTAAAAACTTAAAAATTTATTACATGACACGAAGTATTTAGTTTTAAGTTATTTGAATAGAGGTCTTCATGAATTTGTGAATAAAATAGCTTTAAAACTGCTTTAAAAACAAAGAAAACTAAAAACTATTGAAAATAAACAAAAATAAATGCACTATTGAAAATGAAATTACAGAATAAATGAATTAGAATTTTTATGTTAAACATCTTTAAAGGCACTTTAAAACAAAGTAGATAAACTAAGAAACTATTGAAGAAATAAACAAAAGATAAAATACATATTGAAAACAAAACAAAAAATTACATTTAAATTTGTTATGTGAGATAAAATGGCTTTAAAGACTACTTTAAAATAAACCAAAGAGGAAAAACTAAAACTATTGAAAGAATAAAATAAAATGCACTATTGAAAGAAATAAAATTAAAAGGATTGTGGATCATACATTTGGAGTTTATTTATAATTATAAAAAATATATTTATGTTACTACTATAAATAAATGTTCACCCTAAAAGCTTAAAAAAATATGAAATGACACTAAGTATTTAGTTTAAATTTATTTTTTTATTTAAATTTATTTTAAATTCTAAAAAAACAACATTACCACTACTACATAATAGCCTCTTAGTGTAACTCTCAGCACAATTATTTAAATAAGTGTCTCAACATATTATATATAAATAATAATGATATATAAATACTAATTTATTTTAATAATTACTATAATTAAATTAATTATAATTATTAATATTAAATTTTACTAATAATAATAATAATTTGGATAGAGGCAAAGGTTTTGTAGGTGGTTTTCTTTCAAGGAAATATCTCAAATCAAAACAAGTCTACAAGGTAGCTTTTGAGGCAGTGAGAAATGACTTTAAAATTGATGTTCCTTGGGCATTGAAAAGAGTTTTAAGTTTTGTTTTTGAGGAACTAGGGAGCCCAATGGTGGAAAATATTATGGAAAAGTTCTATGCTTTATCTTATATGCTAAATCATCATGTCAGGAATGGCCATCCACTTCGGCTCAATTTCAATCTTCACAATCAAACTAGTTAGGATGATGAAGAACAGGGTGAGAAGGAAAATTAGCAAGAAGGTGAGGGGGAAAATTATTCTGAAGATAATCAAGATGTAGAGCAAGGATGGGAGCAAAATGCAAAGCATGGTGATAAATTCTTGGAGGTAGAGGTAGCTGATATGGAAGAGTAAATAGGTCATATGCTCCTACAAATTTTGTATGATATAAACAATGATTTTTTTTTTTATCTATTTCAATCGGGCATATAGTCAGGAAATATTATAAAGGTAAAGCAAGTGTTTGTGTTTGGATAAAACTATACTGGTTCTATGGTAGAAGTGTCATATAAATGAGACATAGTTGTGTTGGTGCTAAATCTGAGTTGGCTATTATCATGATGAAGCTAAATGTAAAGTGAAGGTGTCCTATAATGTTAGACACAATTTTGAATATTTTGGCATCCTATTAATTAGTACTATAAATCTAATTAATCATGTAAAGTTTATTATGATAGTAATATAAATAGTTAGCCCTTAGCCTTTTGTCTTAAAAGAAAGAAAGGTGTTTTAGAGTGTATAAGATATCAAATCAATTTAAAATTGTTTTTAAATGTGTTTTAAATCTGCTTTAAATCTGTTTGAAAAAATGTCTACATACAATGATTGTAGTTATGCTAGTTGCATGTCATTTGAATGTCAAATTCAATCTAAAGAGTTTTTCCTTACATTGAATTTTTCTTTTTGATGGATGCCATTCTAATACGTCTCTCGGCATAATGAACAATAGAGAAAATTTTGAAGGATATAAGAGATGATTTAAATCTAGAGGGTGAACTTAATCCTAAAGAAAAACTTTCCATAATCTTGGTGAAGGAAGTGAGAAGGATGATATTTGATTCCTAAGCTACAAAAGAACATAAATCAAGTGGAAATGTTGGAAGCATATAAGAGACATCTATGGAAGAATTAAAAAATATTTAGATACCAATATGATGTTCATGCACATACACTTGATATTTTTTATGTAACAAAGTTTAGGAAGTGATTGAAAGGAAAAAAACATTTATTTTATGTTGACCAATGATAGTTATGGAGAATGCATGATGCATTGGAAATTGATAAGTAGGAGGTATTTTTCCACAGCGTGTCAAATTATGATATTGCTATCAGGATTCAACCATGTAGTTTTGAGTCAAACTCATTGACCCATGTTTCATGAGTAGTGGTTCAACAAGAACCCATCTCTCATGATATCGAATGGTCCACTTAGCACTCATTGCATCTAGGTGATGCTCACAGAGGTGAAGCACTGGTCCATCCCGGGAGGTCACCCATCCCAGTACTGCTACTGCTCATTGGAAATTGTTCTTGCATTGCTTATAGTTATGATTTCCCATTTACAAAAACAAAAAAAGTAAGAGGTTAGAGAGGATAGAAGGAAAGAGATAGATTTGACAAGAAGGTGAAGTGCAAATGGAGGTGAGAGATAAATCAATTCATGACAATTTGATTAGGGATGTTGGAAAGATCAATAAGTTTATGAAAGAAATAAAGAGGTGGGCATTCTAGAAGATTCCATGTGAAAATAGGGAAATTTTCTAAACAAATTTTAGATTAAGTGTAGGGCCCCTCCTGTTTACATCTTGTTAATGTGAGAATGATGTTTCAACTTCGCTACTTCCTCAAGATTTCTATTTTGACTATTTTATGGCTTTGGATGGTGTGCATGAACAACCACATGTTTGAGATGATGCTCCTCAACATATCAATTGCTGGAATTTTATACATTTACATTTTTTTATCACTATTCTTTAGTTCATGTATATACATTATTTATTTTGTGATTAAATGCGAACCTGATCATTGCTGTTCAAAAGAAATGATTTATATGATAGATTTCTAGATGTTATTTATGCTTTATATTTTTGGGCAATGTCGGATGATTATGTTGTGCTTTGTCTATATATATACTTAGTAGGTACCCTTGACATGTGTTGAATGGTTATAGATATAAGGTTATTTTTGCACCTAGCTACACAAGCCTAATTCATTCCCCAATAGTGGTTAATTCAAAGATGTCATATTGGGCCTCCCTATCCATTCCCCAATCATACTTGAATTGAGTATGGTATGTGTCATGTTTGACCCTATGTGAACATGAATCTAAATTATAGGAAATTTTGGATTATGTTTGTGTCATGAACAACCAATAAATATCTGATTTAATTAATAGCTCAAATTTCATATTTTCTTGTAAATGAAATGTTAGGGATTCCAATGATTTACTATGATGGTTATTAAAATATTTTTTGTGTTTTGGGAAAGGGGAAAATAAAATGAAAGTGGAAATGAAATTAAGCTATTGTTTAACTAAATTGTGAAAATTCCTTTACTTGAGAATTGTGGGCTATGTTTGACTTAAATAACTTCTATTTGAATTTTGAATTCAATAAATTTAAAAGAATATATGCTTATATGGATTTAAATCATGAATTTAAATGATATGGGTTATTTAGAAATTGATTGATGTGTCCATTTAGAGTTTGAGGAAAATGGGAATTAAGGAAATAGAAAATCAATTTTATACTTAGTTTATTTGGAAAGTGAAAAGGGTAAATAGGAAAAAGGAGTTTCATTTTCATTATGTAATTTTATTTTGGGAAGAGTTTTGGAGAGAAAAAAACCCTCTTTTGGGAGAAATTTGAATTTTTAATTGGGAGATAATTTGGAAGGGAAAATTCGACGAGGTTAGATTTGTTGGATTAGGAATGAAAAGGAGAATGTGCTTGTAATTGATCTTTTGCATTCATTTGGTGTGCTTAAGATATTCCTCCTTTGATGTTTTAACATAATTTGAAGTATTTTGTTTATTTATTTTAAATTAGTCAATTTATTTCAAATGCGAATATTAAAATAAGATTGGGGGAGTATAGACATCTCTCAATGCAATTCGATTTGTAAAATTGCATGCTTAATTAATTGTTTTATTAAAATTTTAGAAATTTTTCAAAATGAATGTTTTATAGTTTGAAAGGGGTGTTAGAAATTTTTGCTACCAAAGGGTATCTTTAGATTTTTTTATTTTTTTTAAATTTCAAACTTTAAAGAACTTTTAATGGGGTTTTGGAAAAAAATTTGTGTTGTAGTGTATTGGATAAATAAGAAAAATTGAATTTTTTTAATGAAATATGATGAGTTTGAATGTGTTTAGTAAAAGTGTCCATAAAATATTGACATAGTGCTTGTGGAAACTTGTTAGAATTTTTTGATGAAATTGATTTTTATGCATCGGTTTTCATGCCACTCATTGGTGAGTATAAAGAGCCTAGGAATAAGGTACTAGACAAGGTATTGGGTTGGATCCCAACATTTCCTTTACCTGAAGTGGCAATTAGGTTGATAAAAAGTAGTGATTCATTTAATCAAGCAATAATTAATGAAACATGGGCAATAAACTAACTAAGATAATGGATACTTCTCTGATGCCTTGAGCACTTGTAAAGGCTATGGATGTTTGGCAAAAAAATTTAGCTTTGGGAGTTTGGGTCTTGTAAGATCAAGTACTCTTGTATGTATGAGAGAGGTACTATATTTTGTGTGTCGTAGCAATGAGCATCGTGATGGCACTCCCTCCTAGTTCTCTATCATCTTACCCTAGTGTCTTGTGTGTATAGTATGTCATTGGTGAGTTTCCCAATGATGGTCATTATGGTACCCTAGTAGTGAGTTATCCCATAATGTTTATATGACGTGGCATTGGTGACTTGTCCCAATGCAGGTTATGATGTGACACTGGTGATTTTTCCCAATGTAGACTATGTTATTCAATTTGTGATTGTACCAAATGATGACTTCTCTTGGATTCATTATTATGGTTTGGATAATTGTTTGATATATGATGCATATGTTGAGTGTTTTCATGTATAGTGTGTGTAAGCCTTCTCACCATGTGTTTAGCATGGGTGTTGTGCTTATGGCCCATGTGACTATCTTCTAGCATATTTAGACTAGATATTTTGATTCCACGAGGTCGAGTGGCATGGAACCACCATTGTGGATCAAGGGACATAATGGTATCATGTTCTACCAAGTTTAATTCATGTATTTAGTTATTTTCCATTCATACAAATTATAATATTGATGAAAAGGACCTCTCTTTGAGATGGATGAAAATTAGATAATAGAGAAGAGCATTGGATTATTTACATGTCTCAATATTGGTATTGAGAATGATTACTCTATGCTTTTCAATATTATAATATGAAAAGGATAAAAAAAACTTAGGATTACTTCAATTGGTCCTTAAAATGATTATTAATGTCATTTTATGAGTTTGTGTGGCATGGTGTTGCATCTAGGTGGCCTAGTTTTCTCACTAGCCTCCAAACTCAATCAAAAAAATTCTAAGTCTAATTGGGTGGCTTAGTTGCATGTTTGGACGGCTTGGTCATAAGTTGGGCAGCCAAGTTTTGTATGCTTAAAGCTCAAAATTTTGTCTAACTCTATTTGGGTGGCCTCGTTTTCATATAAAAAAAGAATTTTAACCCTCTTAACCATGGTTAGCTAGTGGTTTTTCAAGCCCAATTGCAATGACAAATAATTTTTAAGCCTTCTATTTTTCCCATTCTAATCATTTTAGTTGTTGGAACACTTGAAAACTATATAAAAGAAATGTGTTTTTCATGGTACTAGGGGTCTAGTGGCATTGTGTTCATGTTCTTATATGTTTTTTTCTAGAACTTATGGCTTCTCTTTCCTCATTTTGTGTGCCTTCTTTTGAAGTTGTCCAATTATCAAACCTAGAGTTACGGAGATTGTACACTTAGTATTGTGAAGACAAGGGAATGTTGTAATCCTTCATGGTTGGCCTTTTTGGCATCATCCATATTCCTCATAGGTCATGGGGTGTAAGGGAGTAGATTATTCCACTTATGTGATGTCATTTTGTGATGGAATGTCTTGGTGAGCATGTGGTTATCTAGAAGTGACCCATCATCATTCCAACTAGTGAAGTGTTATGTCTCATGGGTAAGCAACCTCTCATGAAGGTTTTCCCATGTCTTAGATTTTTTTAGTGTGTTTAGATTTGGATTGGAGGTTGATGATTCCTTCATCCTATCTTGGTGTGGTTTTATAAGTGTTGTCCTCTCTCTCTCTCTCTCATTTTTTTTTTTGTGGTGGATTTATCCCACGAGTGGTTGTATTCAAATGTTGAAATCTAGCTTATGCAATGGTTAATTTTTCTTTTTGTTATTTTCATTGTTTCGTTGTGAAACTTGTGTGCACATTGTTTTGAAAGTGCAACATGTCATTGTTGTATTGTCAACGCTATTTTCAATGTTTCAAAAAACAAATGTTCCATTATGTTTTGTTCTAAGTTTGTTGGTTTGGGACATTACATTAAGATTGTAGTAGTTGATTCATTACATATTTGTAATATCTTAGTGATGGGAAACATATATTTGCAATTATTTCTACAAGAAAATAGATATACTATTTCCTCATCCCCACAACAATATTTTGAACATTTTGTTGTGTATCCTACACTTTTGTTAACTATTTCATTTGAATTGCTACCAATAGTACATTAAATGGCATTAGAACAAGTGTTCCAAGTCTTGAAAGGGTTGATTTGTGCTCTGCAACTACAAATAAGTTTGCACAAGTATTTTATTACAAGTGGTATTGATGTGAAGATGGTCTATAGAGTTAGGAGAGCTAGTACAAACCAAAGAGAATTGTATGATAATGATCTAGCTAACATGGTGAAATAAATCTAGGAAAATCTTAAGGTCTTTAAGACTTCTTAGTGATGAGAAGTGGTTATGGTTGAGGATATCAACTAGCATACATATGTCCAATTTCTTCTTTAAAAAAATGTGATACAGTTGTTAATTAAGATAAGATCAAATATTACATTTATGTATTTTCTTCACAAAGATACAAGATAAGGTAACCAAACCCTAGTTTTGATTTTAGAGCGTATTAATAAAATGTAACCTTGCCAAGTTCCAAACCAAATGAACCCTAGCAAGTCCAACGAAATCAACTTGGGATACTTTCCGTCCCACTCAATAATAAATCAACCATAATTAAAAAGCAATAAACCTGATGACTCCTTGAATCTTTGTTTTATTTTACTGCAATGTTCAATAGATTATAACAATGCAATTGATTTTAATAGGACTAAAGATAAATTTGTGATAGCTAAAGTCAAGTGAATCCCAAAAATGTAAAGCCAAACTTGTAACTGCAAAGTTTCTAAATTGTTATGATTCAACAACCTCTTTTAATAAAGGTCTTCATGAATTCAAATATAAGAAAATATAAAGAAAGTTGTGAATAAAACAAATTTAAAAGTACTTTAAAAACAAAGCGAAAAAACTAAAATATATTGAATAATAAATAAAAACAAAAAAAAATTACAAATAACTACATTGAAATTTCTTATAATTATAAGAAATATTTTTTCTTACTACTATAAATAAATGTTCACTTTAAAAACATAAAAATTTATTACATGACACGAAGTATTTAGTTTTAAGTTATTCGAATAGAGGTCTTCATGAATTTGTGAATAAAACTACTTTAAAACTGCTTTAAAAACAAAGCAAAAAAACTAAAAACTATTGAAAAATAAACAAAAAAAAAATACACTATTTTAAAATAAACAAAAAAAAATTACAAATAAATACAAAGCAAGGTGAGAAATCAAGATGTAGAGCAAGGATGGGAGCAAAATGTAGAGCATGGTGATAAATTCTTGGAGGTAGAGGTAGTTGATATGGAAGAGTAAATAGGTCATATGCTCCTATCTATTTCAATCGGGCATATAGTCAAGAAATATTATAAAGGTGAAGCATGTGTTTGTGTTTGGATAAAACTATACTAGTTCTATGGTAGAAGTGTCATATAAATGAGACATAGTTGTGTTGGTGCTAAATCTGAGTTGGCTATTATCATGATGAAGCTAAATGCAAAGTGAAGGTGTCCTATAATGTTAGACACAATTTTGAATATTTTGGCATCCTGTTAATTAGTACTATAAATCTAATTAATCATGTAAAGTTTATTATGATATTATTATAAATAGTTAGCCCTTAGCCCATGTGTGTATGTGGGTTTTTATGTAATATATTATGTTTTGGTATAAAAAGATACATTTCCATTCATTTCAAACAACACATGCATTCAATTAGAATTATTTTGGGAGGATTTAGAAGGTCATTAAACAATAATGAATTTAGATTTGGTGCTTAAAAAGGAGTGACAAGACTAATTTCTAAGCAAATTATCTATTACAAGTCATTAAATTAACATTCTTACTTGGTGCTCTTGCTAGTTGTTAGATCTCTTAATCTAATGGCTTGTGGGAGGTTGTATGGAATGTGTTGACTCTTTGGCATCAACTATCAGAAGAGGATGAATCTTTTGGAGTGGATGGAGCAGAGCTGTGGGCGGGAAAATCGAACTTTTGAATCTTTTGGTGCTGAGCAGGGTGATGGTGATGGTTCTGCAATGGCCCAGGCGGGTCACGGGCTTGCTTCGAGCATCAAGAAAAGCGTGGAGGAACCAGAGAGGGAGGACTCCCGAAACAAGCGTGTGGATGACCCAGGGGGAAAGAATATTCCGGTCCCTCCCCCTCTTATTCCTGCTGGCGGCTGCCCAAAAGGTAACCTCAAGGATGCAGCTGGCGCTGGTGACTCAAACGGTGGGCAACGGAAGAAGTGGGCCTCTCTTTTTGGGGTTAAACCCAATGGTAAGTCTTTCTTTCCCCTAGTGAGCAATATTTCCAACACTTCTGCTAGTAAATTTGCTATCTCTATTCCAGACGAGATCATTGATCATAATATTGCCATAATGGAAAACACCCTGGTTGGTAAATTCATGGGCCAAAGGCCAAATATTGAGATTGTTAGGGATTTCGTCAGCAAGAAATGGAGAACGAATGGTAGTGTTTCAGTTGCAGCCCTCCCTAAAGGGTTCTTTTCTTTTGAGTTTTCTAACTTGGATGATATTAAGGCTGTTAGATGCAGAGGTCCATGGGTAGTTGGGAAATCCACTCTTGCACTTAAAAAATGGTCATCAAATTTAGATCTTTCGGATTCCATCTTTGAGAATGCTCCGGTTTGGGTCAGGCTTCATGGTCTCCCTCTGGAATATTGGAATGAGGATGTGTTTAGGGGGATTGCTAGTTCCTTTGGGGAGCTCTTATCAATTGACCCCATGACTGCTGCTAGAAGGAGGCTGGTGTTTGCTAGAATTTGTGTTGGTGTCTCTCAGGATGCTAATCTCCCCTCCTCTGTTGAGATCCTCTCAAAAATTGGCTCTTGGTCGCAAGCTATTGAGTTTGAGACTATTCCTTTCGCTTGTTTTACCTACAAAAAATCTGGTCACTGGGCGAAGCAGTGTCCCATGAAAGCTGTTAAAGCAACGAAAAACCCACTAGAGGCTCAAAAGATGTTTGGAAAAAGAAGCAGGAGGAAATATGTGTAACGGAGGAAGTGGGAAAGGCTGTTGCTTCCCCTGACATCCACCCAGGTGAAGTTGGTAATGCAGGCCTCAATATCATGGCCCCTAAAGCTCCTGCCTCTGAGTTTAAGGTTGGCCTTTAGAATGAAGGTGATGGATTGGGTAGTACTATTGGTACCTTGGCTCTAAGTAATATGGATGGATCTCAATACAAAATGTCTGAAGAAGCTATTAATGAAGCCTCTGCCACCCAGATCCCCCAAGTTTTGTTTCTAGAACTTGTAGCCAATTCTCAGATTAAAGTGGATAGTGTGGTATGGGAAGCAGGGATTTTAGCCTCTAGTAAATCAGAAGATTCTTCTTCTTTGGAGAGAAGCCCCCTTTTTCTGAACCCTTTAATGCCTGGGCTGGATGATATTTCCTCTCAGGGTCTCTCTATTGAGGTTGGCATTCCTTTGGCTATGTCTCCGGTGGGGATAAATATCCCAGGAGCTGATTCTTGCTCGGATCTGGCTTCTTCTGTTGTTGTTAAAGACACCTTCTCGGACCCTAGCCAAGCAAGTATTCTTGAAAAAAGTAACTCTCTACCTTCCAGGAATGGACTTATGGATACCCTCCCTTGGGAGCAAAAATGCCTTTCTGACAAAGATTGGGATTCCAACAAAGAATCAGATAGTCAAGAGGATACTGATAGAGAAGAAGTGCTTTCTAAGAAAAAGAAAAAAAAATTGAAGATCAGAATTAAAATCACCCCCTGTGGGATTTCTACAAGGTCGAGAGCAAAAGAGGACTGTGGGGCTATCTCTATGGCCAAAGGAAGAAAACCCAAAAACCTGTTAAGAGAGCACCATATCTTTCAAGAAATTGCGGATGGGTCCCAAAAAACCATCCCGGAACTCCTTCTCTTGCCCAAATTCCCATGAAGTTACTATCTTGGAATATAAGGGGATTAAATAATCCCCACAAGCAGGATATTTTACACAATTTTGCTCGGGACTAGAAGCCTGATATTCTCCTTATTCAGGAAACCAAAATGTTAAGAGAAAAGGTTGAAAAGATCTCTTTGTTCCAGCACTGCTCCATTCAGGGTAGTGATTCTGTTGGGACTTCTGGTGGGGTGGTGACTTTTTGGAACTGTTTGGTCATAAAAGGTGATTCTCTTTTATCTCGTCCTAACCATGTTGCTACTAGATTTACTCATATCAGAGACAACTTCTGTTGGATTCAGTCTAATATTTATGCACCGAATTGTAAAAAAGCTCGTAAGGCCTTTTGGAAAGAGTTGGCTGCTTTCCAGAATATTTTTCAAAATGAGCCCTAGGTTGTCATGGGAGACTTCAACTCTCCTCTCCTGCTGGGTGAAAAGTTTGGAGGATCTCAGATTAATGAAGAAAGTAAAGAAGACCTCTTGGATTTCATTAACAACCATGCCTTGATTGATCTGGATTTACAAGGCAGCTCTTACACTTGGTCGAATAGAAGAATTTTGTCGGACTTGATCTAGGTGAGACTTGATAGAACTCTTGTTTCTGATATCTGGTTTTTAAATTACTGTTGTTCTTTGAAAACCCTCCCTAGGATTGGCTCAGACCATTTCCCTATTAGTTTTGTTACTGATCCCTTAAAGATTAAGAGGAATACCCCTTTTCATTTTGAGAAGATGTGGCTCTGCCATCCTCTCCTCCGTGATGAGGTTAGGAAGTGGTGGAATATCAAAATAAAAGGAACTGCTTTGTTTAGAATCGGAAAAAAACTAAGGGAAGTTAAAATGAATCTCAGAAAGTGGAAAAAAGACTTTTTTGGCAATATCTTTCAAATCAAATATGATCTTCAGTTTAGGTTGTCTGAAATCTAAAACAAAATTCAGAAGGAAGGCTATTTGGGTGATACTAAGGAAAAGGAAAATGAGATTCTCTCAAAACTCCATGAGGTAATTACCAGAGAAGAGGAATTCTGGAGACAAAGGTCTAGAGCTCTTTGGCTAAAAGCGGGAGACAAAAACACTAGATACTTTCACCTTTCTGCTTCTAAACATAGGGCTGCTAACAAAATTGCCAAGATTGTGATTGAAGGAAGAACTTATGAGGAGGAGGAGATCAGAAGAGAAGCTGTTCTTTTCTTTAAGAATCTCCTATCTGAGAAAGAGGACATTGATGTTGATGATCAAAATCAGCTGCTGGAGGCTATCCCTAGTATTGTTAATTCTAGAGATAATGAAATGTTAACAGCAATTCCCACCAGTGAGGAAATAAAAAAAGCCATTTTTTCTTTTGAAGGAAGCAAAGCGCCTAGCCCTGATGGCTTCCCGTTACTTTTCTTCCATTGGTTTTGGGATATTGTCAGGGAAGATGTTGAGAAGGCGGTGAAAGAGTTCTTCTGTTCTAGAAACCTGTTGAAGGAGTTAAATGCTACTTTCTTGGTCCTTATCCCCAAGAAGCCTGGTGTGCAGGATTTTGAAGGTTTCAGACCCATTAGTCTCTGTAATTCTTTCTATAAAGTTATTTCAAAGGTGCTTACCTCCAGGCTGCTCATTATTTTTCCTTCTATAATTGCCCCTCAATAGAATGGATTTGTTCTTAGAAGACAAATTCTTGACTCTATTGTCCATGCTCACGAGAATATTCATTCCCTCTGGGTTTCCAAATCAGAAGGTTTTCTTCTTAAACTTGACATTTCGAAGGCTTATGATAGGGTAGATTGGAACTTCCTGTTTAAAATCTTAAAATCCTTTGGTTTTAATGAAAGGGTTTTGCAGCTCATTGAACAACTCATTTCTTCTGCTTCTGTGGCGGTTCTAATTAATGGCTCTCCATCTACCTTCTTCTGGAGTTCTAGAGGGTTAAGACAGGGTGATCCCATTTCTCCCATCCTCTTCACAATTATGGCTAAAGTTTTAGGCAGAAACATGAGTAAATTGGTTGCTCAAAGATCTATTAAGGCGCTCAAACCTTCATCAAATAATTTGATATGCTCTCATCAATAGTCTATGGATGACACTCTGCTTATGGGTTGGTCTACTGTCTCAGAAGCTAAAGAGATGAAGATATTGTTGGATAACTATGGTAGAGCGTCAGGTCAGGTCATAAATAAGCAAAAAAGTTCACTGTTCTTCTTCAACACTCCTTTGCACAGACAGAGAAAGATTGCTAGAATTCTTGGATGCAAGATTGACTCCCTTCCTGCTACTTATTTGGGGTTACCCCTTTGCTTAAAACCTCCGGACACCTTTTGGATCTCTCTGGTCGAGAGATTTGAGAAAAAACTCTCAAGCTGGAAAGGTGCTCGCCTTAGTCAGGCTGGAAAACTCCAGCTTCTTCAAGCCTCTTTGCAGAATCTCCCCATCTATGCTCTCAGTCTTTTCAAAATCGCCTCCAAATATGCTGAAACCATTGAGAAGATTCAAAAGAGATTTCTTTTGTCTGGTCTCGAAGAAAGAAATAGAATGCCTCTTGTTGGATGGGATTTGGTTTGCAGATCTAAAAAAGGAGGCTTGGGGCTAAGAAGAATTAGACCTTTGAATAAATCACTCCTAGCTAAACAGATTTGGAGACTTTTTTCCTCCTCTGGTGAGTGGAGTGATATAATCAAAAGCAAGTATTTGTAGAACAATAATTCCCTCAGAGATTTTATGGATAACCCCAATCTCCCGAAAGGATCAAGCTGCTGGAACTACATGTCTGATGGGATCAAGGTGGTTAACTTGGGATTGAAGTGGCAAGTGCGTAATGGAAACAAGGTTAGATTTTGGGATGATTGTTGGCTGCGTGATGAACCTTTGTCTCAGGATGGGAATCTCAGTAGATGGGTGGATTTTTGTAAAGACACTTTTGGTTCTTTCGTTAAAGACTATTGGCATGATGGTAAGTGGATCAATCTCCCCTTGATTAACCCTGTGTTGATCCCTGTTTATTCTTCCTTGAATGCGGTCAGACTTTGCTTTAATCAGGAGGATAGACTTATTTGGAAATTTGAGCCGTCTGGTTGCTTTTCTGTCTCCTCTACTTTTGCCACCTTTTCCCAGGCTCTTAATCCTCCCCCTCTGTGTTCACAATCCTGGACTAAGCACCTCCTCCCTAAGGTTAATATTTTTTCTGGTCCCTGTTGCAAAACAAAGTTCTTACTGTGGATAACCTTAGGAAAAGAGGTTTTCAGATTCCTAATAGATGCTACCTCTGCAAAAGTAATGATGAATTTGCTAATCACCTCTTTATTCATTGCCCTTTTTCCTCCTTGGTTTGGGATAAACTTCTAAAATGCTGGCATTTCTCTTGGGCCCCTCCGGTGTCTGTTGAGGATTTTTTGTTCAATGGAAAACCCCCTCTTTCAACCCCTTTATTAAAAAACTTTGGGCCTTTTCGTTCCCCCATTTGGCCTAGGGAATTTGGAAAGAGAGAAACAACCGGATCTTCAGGGATAAGGAATCTTCAGAGGAAATTGAGTTTGAGAGAATTCTTAGAATGATCAAGGAAAATTTTTCTATTGTCCCCTTCAGGGAAGATAAGACTGATACTGTGGTTTGTTCCCCTTATGATAGCCTGATTGCTAGGGAATGGAGAATTAGCTGGGATATTTCCTTTGCCCCTAATTCCACCAAAAACTCCAGGGTTGGTATTTGCTGGTGTTTTCCCATGGAAGGTTGGGCTAAAGCCAACTTCGATGAGGTGGCCAAGGGAAACCCAGGAAAAGCTAGGTGTGGTGGGGTCTTAAGGGATTCGACAGGTAATTTTATGGGCGTTGTCACCTCTCCCTTGGGAATCCAAACCAATCACGTGGCGGAAGCGGCGGGGGCTTATTACATAATTAACATGGCCGTGGAAAATAAATGCAAAAATCTATGGATTGAAGGTGACTCAAAAAATATAATTGATAGCCTTTGTGGCAGATCACAGCCTACATGGATGATAAAAAATTGGATTGATGATTCTAAGGCCTTACTTAGCAACTTTGATAATATTAAAATAACTCATGCCTATTGTGAAGCGAACGCAGTTGCTGATTTTTTTGCCAATGAGGGAGTTAAGAGTGACACTTTCCTTACGCGGCATAAGAAGACTGGACTCCACTCCAATGTTAAAGCTCTTTTGGAGTTTGATATGGTGAATGGAAAAAAGGCGGCGTCATGTCATAATGAGAAAGGTACTACTCATGAATAGCAATATCCGAAGATATAATGGGGCCGAGTGGATCCGGATGATTATCTTCTTTGGCACGTATTGTGGGTCCTGAGAAACAAAGGAACTTTCTGGAATAGGACTTCTGTCTGTAACAGTATTCGCACTAACCTATCTATCATGGGTGGGGAACTGAGGAGGGTGGAACCTACCAGCTTCGAATCACACACCAAAAATGAAAAATCCTGGAGTAAAATCAGAAGGGGGGATTACTTCCATTCATTGAGAAACTCCATGGCCCAAAGGAGGAGATTACTGACTTCTTTGAGAAGAATTGGAATGAAGGGGAGGTTGTCCTGTTTGAGAGGAAACTTCAAATTGATGAAGCCCTGATTGCGAAGGTCACGGGTATTCCGATGGAAGAGCACAAATTCTTCAGAGACAGGAAATTCTCCGACGAAGCTATTTTGAAATTTCCCAAATCTGAAACAGAGAAACAAAATCTGGTCAAAATGTCGAATAGCTACTATGAAGTGGACACTATAAAAGCGATATGGAGAAAATTGCTAAGGGTTATCATGGAGTACATCACGCTCGACGACCGCTTCACTAGGGTCTACGGTTACCACTTCATTCTGCTTAATCACTTCTGGTATAAGGTGCATATCTCTATCCCCTTCTTCTTGCTTTGTTCTCTGAGAAACAACTTTTTTGATCATAGAGGAAACCCTAAAAGATACCCGATTCTTCACTCGGGTCTGTTAAGACTTATTTTTGAGCACTTTCAGAATATGCCCGCCCTTCCTAACCCTATTGCCCCGCTGGAGCTTGACGAAGATGATACTGAGCCTAGTTTGTCTGATTCCAAAGCTTCTTCCGACCATGTCTAGAGCCCTTCACTTCCTATGCCCCCTCCTTCTGCTTCTGGCCGCCCCCCGCAACCTTCTGGAGCTTGCTCTACTTCAGCCTCTGGCCATTCTAACCCTAATGCCAATATGGCTCGCTCCTGCTCTCCGGTTAATAAGCTTGTGTCCTACCCAGATGACTCCCCTGTTGGTTCTGCTAAGTCTGCTGGGGCCAGCCTTGAGGAACTTCACGCCCCCCAGAATATTCTTCAGAAAAACTTGAGCCCCCCGAGAGGTGCGGAGTCGGTGTTCTTTGGGGCCAATCCTGATAGTGACCCCCCTTTTGACTTTGTTGGTAATGCCAAAAGCTATTCCCAAGACCAGCTCAATTCTGCCAAATGGGTTTTTCATGAGATAAGTGAGCTAAAAACAAAAAAATTATCTCTTTATAGAAAACTAGGGGAAATTGAAGTTAAAGTCGCAGGGCTTAGTCAGCTTGAAGCGGAGAAGCACAACAATATGAAAAATATTCCTCAAAAGGACATCACTTTTGAAAATGAACTGGAAAAAATCAAAGGAACCTTGAAAAAGATTGCCAAGCAAAATTGTAGAATTGCCAGACATAATTTTGTTATCATCAAGGCTATGTCTGAAAGATTGGAGAAAACCCAGAAGAGAGCTCTAATTGTCGACCTTGATCAGGAGAAAGACCAGGACGAGGAAGCTGGGATATCTAAACGCACTAGATCTAGCACGAAAAGGAAAGTCCAGACTACCCCTAGCATGGCTCAGATCTTTATGGAGGGGGCTCAGGAAATGGCAGACTTGGAGGAGGCTACGGATGAGCTCCTGAATTCTATGAACTAATTGTGGTCGGGCCCTACTTCTTTTGTTTGCTGGTGCTTTACTGGTTTTTTTGAGGCTTTTTGTTGCTGCTTGTTGATGTTGGTTTTATTTTCTTTGGCAGCCTTTTTGTCTTTTGGACCCCTGTTTCAGTCTTCTCCTGTAATGTTACTTTATGGTTTCGGGTCCCTGTAAAACCCGTTTATCCCCCTTTTATCAAAAACATTCTTACTTGGCTTGAAATAACAAAAAATAGTGAAACTCCATCAATTTGGAGAATTTTTAAGAGATAAATGGTTAATAAGGCAAAGTAGAACAATATAACAATGTATACGAAAGAGAATTTTGAAAAGAAAAATTTGAAATCTTTTTCTTAAATATAAACTTATATGATTGTCTATTAATGAGTCTATTCTCATGTTCAAAAATAAAATTCAACAATTTTAAAATATGATTATAAGGTGTATTCTTTCATCATGCATTTATATATTTATTGAACATGTATTTACATGTCCTCTTTTTATAAGTTCTTTTTTTTGTCATTTTAACATAGTTTCTTAATATAAATATAGTTTGTGTGATATTTTAATTTTTCTATTATATTTTCAATACACTCAAAGTTATCAATATATTCTTCTTTAATTAATATTCTTCATCAAATTCATTATTTTTCAATTCATGCATGATTAAATTATTAAAATAAATTAAATATTGTACATTAATAGAGTATTCAATTTACAAATCACACAATTTTTGCAAGTCAAACTATAATATTCTTTATAATTGAAGGGATAAAAGTGTATACTTTAGAATTTGCACTTTTTTCTATACTTTTTTTAACATACATCATAAACACTTAATGACCCATTCGATGCACAGCACCCATTAATAATCTACCATTACAAACCATCTCAACATTTTCCATTTCACAATCAAAAAAAATTGGACACCTTGGACTCGATTATTTTGTGGGACATTGTCTGCCAAACTTCCATGGGTCCTCCTTTTGTCTCACATAAGCCATAGAATGTTCTATTGAGTGACCCAACACACTAGCAGCTGTAAAATGACACGCGGACAATGGAGTTCTCATTCGTACCGCTTGGGTTCCAGCAATCAAACGCTCACGCAACCCGGTGCGACAATTGTAAGAGTTTGTGATAAATTGATGGAAGCCACTCAATGTGCCTGCTAAGCCCAAGGAGGCCCCAGCATGCTGTAAAATCTTCTCCAGGCATAGCTCTCGTGGGTACTCAGCCCTACTGCTCATCATGAAACCCTACCCTGCAAAAAAATTCAAACGTTTAGATAAATTATTTATAAACCCTATTCATGAATGAAAACAGGCATAGATGAAACCGCAGAACCAATGATAACAACAGAATTGTTTTATAATGAAAGGAAACACACCCAAAAATAATCCAGCAGCGTAAAGTTTCCAGAAAAAAAAACACAAAAAAATCAAAGAAGCGAAAAATTCGCGATAAAAAATCGGAAATCCTGAGGTATCTGCCGGTTTCCGCTCGATTTCTGTGAGCTCTTGGGTTTGTAGCCGCGATTACCTGTTAAAAACTTCTGCGCGATTTTCAATTTCGTTTTCCACGACTTTTGGCGGCGGCAATTTCCGTTAGGGTTTCTCCTATCTTCGCGTGCCCTCTGTGTTTTTCCTTTCACCATGAAATGGACGATCTGTTTTTACAAATCAATGGTTCAAAATATAGAAAGTATCCCGTCCGTTCATCACTTTTCGGCGTTTTTCGTGCTGTACTTCCATTTTTCATTTTTTGGGTCATTCTTTAACCTAAGCCTAATCTGAGGAGAAACCTAATCTGAGGAGACGTATAGTGTGAGCCGCCTCTATTTAGCTTAGGTAATATAAGCACGAAATGCATTAATTTGAGGAGGAGACGTCGAGTGTGAGTCGCCTCTATTTAGCTTAGGTAAATGCCATAATTTAAGGTACTTCATTGATTCATACATGGCATGACTTGGTGAATTGGAAAAATGTTCAATGTCAACAATTGTTTGAGTATCACCTATTTCACTACCTTTCTAATATATATACATTTTGAATCATTCTATTAGAGTGAGCTACTCTTATATCAACCCTTCTAGAGAATTCACAAGGACATTCACTCGTCAAAGAAATATATTCTAGATGTGCTTCTTATAGAATAGTTTACAATACATTTATGTGTTGTTGTAATAGAATGTGTTTCTTATAGAATAAGTAAATTTTAAAATGAGTTTTGAACCAACATTCCATATGAGTCATCATCCACTTCGTTGTTCTAACTTTGAATTAGTACTCAAACCTACTCATGCTAGGAACCTCTTTTATCAAGCTTCCTTTTTAATGTTGATATAGAATTCTACGTTCTAATTGTTTGAACCATCTACCAAGAAAGCAGTCTATCAAATCTCCTAAAAATTCAAAAGTTGCTTGCTCAAACTATTTTCTTTTAAGCCAATTTCCAAATTTTAACACACCTAATTATCATATTTTAACATATTCACATGTCAATTTCTTCCACTCGGTTTTAACTTCATGATGACAATGTTAACTACAAATGTTATTGCCAATATTCTTGCAGCATGTTTGGTCTTGAAATTTCTTTAAAGGTTACATCTATAGACTCCATTTAACAACCTTATTCTACAAATGTCAAATACTAGCTAAAACAACTCAAACATCTTGTTTGGGAAGAGGCTTTAGTCAAAGGTTTTGTTGTCTGTCTGAGAGAATATACATGCAAGATGTTCTAAAAATCCACGTATGTCTGTATTTTTCTAGTATTGTTTTATGGATTTCATTTGTTCATCTTCATCTCCTTAACAAATAATTGATCGCCTTTAATATCTACAATATTGTGTTCACTGGGTACACTATTATATTTCTAAAAATAAATATTTGTCATTAATATATCTATGGTCTTGTTATAATATAAAATTGTACCTAGTGCAATTTCCCATAATGCAAAAAATATGCCACCTTTTCCTTGCTTTTTGCACGTGCCTTTGGCATTTTTCGTCAGTGGAGAGAATTTTGTCAAGGACGCTTTCGCGTCACGTAGATATTTATGCACCGTGAAAACATCCCTGCCAGATTCTCGAGTTAGTGAACGTTGGAGACATTACATTCTCTACCCCCTATGAATTGTAATGCCCACTTCAAATATTGATCACCTAAAAACATCCTCTTACCTCCCAAAAACACTTTTGAACTTGATTCTTGCAATTCATTCGATCTTTATTCATTCTCTAATCTATTCTTTATCACTTCTATTCACTATTGTTCTGCACTCTACACCAATTTCTATTGCAGGTTTTCCAAGCTTCATATTATTGACATGGTTGTATTTCTCTCTTCCTTCCTCTCTTGGCTTCTCCAAGCATGTAGAAAGGAGGGTAATAACTATTTAATTGTATTGTATTGTTTGTAGAGTAGCATAGATTGTAATTGCACTCTATAATTTGTGTCTACTTTTTATTTATTTATCATTTCTATATCTTGTAGTCTATCAACTATTTATGGAGGTGGAAACATCAAAATGAGGGTTTGACTTCGACAAGCTCTAAAACAAAACCATAAAAATTTTCTATCATTATGTGTGTAGGTAAAATTTGTTCATGAGGAGCTTATGGGAGGCTGCACCTTCAGTGAGTTGGTCTTCTTCCTTTCTCTAGTATCATTTTGTTATTAGATAGTTTATCTTTCAAAGTTAAATTATTCTTCTTGTTCTTTCAATTTATTTCATGTATTTTTTGAACTATCAAACTGTCATATTGAGGCTCTCGAGTCGTTAGGACACCATATGATTTTCATTCTATAAATTTTCTCTTTGTTTATATGAGACACCAACATGCCTGGGCAGGTGCAGAAAGGTGGGGGGCCAAAAAGTGGCCACCCATCTTTCAAAAAGTAAAAATCCATAATGCAAGCACACTATGTCATGTTAAAAGAAAAAAAACTCATTTCATCTATGATTGTGTTATTTCCTCCACCTGCGGTAGGTGCAAACCCTTACCAAGTGTGCCCGCATTATTGAGAGCTCAAATTTCATGGTTTCTTCAATGATTCTTTCCTAGAATGCCACCGTGTTGATAGGGAGCTCAAAGGAGTAAGTTTTTTTGTGAATTTGTTATTAATAAGTAGATTTAATATGTTTTTGATGTTAATTTCTTTAATTTTCAAGAGTTGATAATCCACCTCCTTCTCCTCCTCAAAATCCTCCTTCACCTTATGCCCAAATACCTACTAAACAACAACCCCAACAAACACCTCCAAAAATTCCTCAACATGCCCCTAGAACTCAATAAAATTTAATGCAAGAAATTGAAAATAACAAAAAAAAAATTGAGTTAATTGTGAGGTTGAAAGATCCTACAAGTTCAACCTCGCAAAGAACCACACTTGCACACTTGAATCTATGTTAACACATGTAGATTCAATTAGCAAGCAATTAAGTGGTTGGGAAGAGAAGAGACAAGAGTATAGAGAATATTATGCAGATAAACTATCCTACAAAAAAGTGAAAGAAGAAAAAATTACAAAATTTGACTTGTGTTTCCTATTCACAAAGCCTAGAACCAATCAACCTTTACACCCTTCAAGCAAGAGGTTCCTTATCCATTGGTGCAACCAGCAAGGGATAAGGAATAATTTTTGGAAGAGGTGATGGATGGTTTCTGACCATCCTTCATGCAATAACAATGAGTTGCCACAATATTTTTTGACGAAACTCTATTTTGAGCTTGTCTTTGAAATTTAATAGTTAAACATAAGGAAATCATTATTTCTTTCTAGAAGGAAATTATTATTTCTAATCAAACTAGTACTAGTGATGGGAAAGGTCATTGATCTCACAACTTACATCATTTAATTTATCAATTTGTTGAACCAGGTGTGTCTTAGAGTTGTATGCAATAAGGATGGTTGTCACAAACTTTTGGGGGGATTTTGCACTATAAACAGTGACTTTTAGGTTGTGGTTTAGCTCCATCAGGAGCTGTCAAGAGCTATCAGAAGCTCTCAGTAGTTGATCATAACAATAGGTTTCTAAGTAATTCTAAAAATTCTAATCTATATCTTAACTAACGATTATCCAACTCTAATAACTCAGTTCAAACTTCACTTGACTTATTTGTAATGGATCCATGGAAGTATGTATGCTAAGAAAATTAAATCTTTAATTAAGTTAGAACTTGAATGGAAATGTGCGTGTAATTACATTTGTAGAAAAGAATCTAATTACGTTTTCAGAAAAGAAAATTTAATCTAGAAAGCATTAACACTAACTTCCATGAACACATACCAAATGAGCTTTAGTTTCATTCTTTTGTAAGTCATTACAGTCTTCTCCATTATGGTATGTGATTTATAATAACCATTCTATCTAATCTATGAACAATAATTAAACCTACAATAACTGAGTAAATATAACTTTACATTAATGCATAATGAATTATTCAAAGGATTCCATGAACTTAATCTAAGAATATGAGCATTCATAGTTACTAATAATAATTAATCAGAAATCTAATTTCATATTTTCCAACTAAGATGAATGAATGTAGAAATCAATTGAATCAACAAAAATAACACAAGTCACCTCCTTCAGTTGAGCAGACCCTTCTCTTCCTCTGGTGGGACTTTAAACACCAAGATTTAGATTAACTCCTTGCTTTCATTCCAATTGGCCTAAACAGGTGAGTAGTACAAAAGTGTAGATAATTCCAAATTACAATGCTAAAGCGAAAATATTAACTAACTCCTTAACTAATACAAGGGTGGATATATATAGGAATATCCACTTATTTGAATACAAAAGTTGGCGTAGCCCGCCAAGATGTGAATGGTTCCAACAGAACTAGAACAAAACTAAACGTGTCATAAAGAAATCCACCACATGAAAGTAACCGAATAGAAAGTTCTCAAATTGAATAAAGAAGTCAATTTGGAAACATTCATCAGGAGCCAGCTAGAGCAATTCAGGGGAAAGATAGATTTCAAAGTTGTTAAGTAGGAAGTTTAACATGTCCACCTCATAATAATAGCACTTCAATCAACTGAACAAAATCCTCAAGGATAGGATGTATTTAAGACTTCAAAATATCTTCAACTTGCATATATCATCATTAATAATCATTCAAAAGTAAGACATTTATTGCAAAATTCAATTTCTCATATATACTATAATTAGTTAAATGTAATGCATCATTAATCAAATATTTAAGCATAAAGTCTACCACCACATACTTAATTATCATATAATAAAGTCTTTTAAAACATAAAAAAGGAATAATTAGAATGTCCCTTCTTTCACTCATCATTTCTCCCCCTCGTATTGTCAACTATTTCCTCATAGTTGAGGATTTGGTAATTCCCTATTTCTGCCTTCAAGCCAAGTAACAAGATCACCAATATAAGCCATATACTACACGAATGTCCTTTGTTGATCATATCCATTATGTTCTTTAATTTTCCTTAACCAATCTCTTAGACTTTCTCCAACAAATTGTGGTGAAGAATTTAATGCAGGTGTTGGTGCTATGAGTGGAGGTTTGAACCTCATTCCTATCCAATTTGTATTTTTCTCCTCGATAACATGTATCAAAGATCCTAGTCTCGTGAGACCCCAAGTGATGTTCCTTGGGGAGATTGGTTCTCTCCTTCTAAGTGATGATGGAATGTTGTTTAATCTTTCCCTAGCTACAGTTAAGGCAATGTGCGAAAGGTGTTCTTGGACACTTGTAAAAACTCTAATGATTTCATTCAAATTTCTTCTATAAACAGGTTTCACATTATCTCCTTGTTTAAAGTAGATAAATGCAGCTTTGAAGGTGTTGGACCAAGTCATTTCATTCCTCATTCGAATGCCCAATCTCAATTGTGCCTCCTTATACTGATCCATTATATTATCCCACTCAACTTGATTTTGTAACAAAGAGACAAAGGACCTTATTTGCAACTCACCAACATAAATATTTAGGAAAGGCTGTAGGAAATTATTGAGAATGAAACCATGTTGAAAGTATTTGTACATCTGGTTTTGGACTATATGATGGTTGTAGAAATCCTCCAAAAATTCTTAGTCATCATCATAATTTTTCTTCCTTTTCAAAACCAATTGATTAATTTTCCATTGTAGAAACCTTTCCCTCAAGAATAATGCATACAATTTGGAAGGTTTCCATAGTGATAACATAGCAAAGGAGAGCTTGACTATTTGTTGCAATCTATCATTCGCCTCATCTCTCTCTTGTTCAAGCTACCGATTTTGGATCTTCAATTGGTCATTTTCATGCTTAAACTTGAGTGTTGAGAGGGAGAGGTATCTTCTTGGAGCTAATGAAGAAGAAGCCTCAAGATAATGCAATCTATTAGATTGTTGTTTTAGCTCCTCTTCTTTTTGTTGCAACTCAACATTTAATCTCTCTATTTCTTTAGCACCAAGCCTTGTTGTTTCTTTTGTTTGAGCGAATGCATGTATACTAGCCTATTGTAAGGCCTCCTCTATTTGATTCAATTGTTTTTTCATAGAATTTTATTTTTCTATCATCTCCTTCTCTAATTTTTTAGCTTTGGACAACGATTTTTGTAGTTCTTCTTCCTTTATTCTTAACTTTTCCTCTAGAAACTACATTCTTTTCCTTTGCTCATCCAACTCTGCCTGTATTCTAGAAACTGACATAGCCTTGGCTAGTTCCTCCTCTTCTTCTTCTTCCATCTCCCCTTCCTATTGTATTTGAGGATATTTCTATTTTTCAGTGATTGGTTCATTTCCTTTTCTTTTTTTAAACACCATAATAGCAGGTGAAGAAGATTCATTAGACCCTCTAACAGGGTTATCTCCTTCTAGTATATCAGGGGACTGTTGTTTAGATGGAGAGCCATCAGACACTTGAATAGGGGATTCTTGTGGAGATGAAATTAGGGATTTAGGAGGGTTTTCGAGCTATTCAGGAGAATAGACAGGCTCTTGGTCATGAGTGGCAGTGAGGGTTTCAACTAGTTTCTCAAGGGACATTAGAACACTAGTGTCCACATCAATAATATCAGGGCTTTCCTTTAGTGACACATGCCTATTCCTTTTAGGAATACTTTGGGTTTCTCTTTGAAATTCCTTTTTCTTTTTCCTTGTTTTTGTACTTTTTCCAAGGATTCCCCTCTCTCAATTTTTAACATTTTCATAGTGGGCCCCTTTTTAGATTTCTTTCCAGTTTTGGTAGTGGGGGTTGAAAAAAATTCCAACCAACTGTCCTTCCCAGACTCCGTTATAAAATGATGTTTGATTATCAAATGAATTAGCCTATGGTATCTTATGGAAGGAATTCCTCTAGACTTTACCCTAGCTACCATAGAGGAGATTTGTGTAAATAAAAGGGCAGGAAGATTGATTCTTGTAGAAGATCATTTGTTTCCATACCTTAAGTGTGTAAGCATCCACATTCTTGGCCCAAGAATTGTGCCATACTAGCCTTCGCAGGTGAAAAATTTCATTAACCAGGTCACGGTCAATTTCCATGGTTCATCCAAACTATTGCAAGCAATTCCCTTTTGACTTCCTTTATGCTACTCGATTTATAGTTTCTGTTCTGGTTCCTCATGGAATGAAGTTACCAATTCTTCAAAGCCCACATGTCCTTTGTTCACTGGCTCACCCTCAATTGGAATTTTATAGAGCTCACTAATAACAATAGGGGTAACTTCAATTACTTCTTCTCTTACCTTGGTGATGTTTACATGGAAGTTCATCAAAAATTATTTAACCAAGTCAAGTTCAAATTCTTCATACATCTATATGAACTCTAGCCACCCTGCTTCTCTTAGCAACCTCTCTGTTTCAGGATCAAGAATGAAGTTTTCTTGTTTTGAGTCCCTTTTCTGCCCCATCTTTAACTTCTGCAATTTTTATCAAAGCCCTTGAGTGAAATGCAAATGTCATTCTTTTTTTATAGATGCCACATTTTTAAAGAACAAAAATTCACGTCATGTCAATTAGTTAAGCATTTACTGGATCATGTTCCTGGTGAATGCTTCATACGCACTAGCCATTACTTTTCAAATTATGACCTGAATAAGTTGGCATAGGTGGTGGTGATAAGATCATCAGCACGCACATTTCATGTAGATTTGAAATCTTTTGAATAATCAAATTTATTGTAGCAGTCATTTCAATTACTAAATCCTTTTATTTTCGTCAGATTTGGAATGATTAGGACTCATTAATTATAAAATTAATAACTACAATGGAGATATCTATCCTCAAAATCTTATTTTACTATCACATCACATTAACTAAACTAGAATTAATATTTCAAAAATGATATTCACAATAAATGTGTACATTTTTCATTAAATGCAAAAGTCAATCAGAGCACGAATTAACTCAATTGGCAATAATTCCAACAAGTTAATCAAAAAGAGCTCAAATTTCAACTAGAACATTTATTACAAAGAACCTTGGAAGTGTCAGAAGCGATCAGGAGTCATCAGGAGACTGCCATTTCTAGTTTTTAGTCATCCACTTCTTTTTTCTAAGAGATAAACCACCATTTCTATTTTTCAATTTACCTCCTTTATTAAGAAGGTAAACTACCATTTATGGTTTTCAATCTACCTTCTTTATTCATTCCTTTTTCAAAATTTAGCCAGAAGTACATTCTCTTATAGAAGGAATATCTTCCATCAGAAAATGTTCAACTCTATTCTACAACTCTAACACAAATTCCTCCTTTGATGTAGGTTTGTGATACAATTTCAAACGATGACTGCTAACTAGCCTGACCCTTCTTACTCCATCTATTGATATCAATTGAACTACTCCATTCTGAAAAACTTCATTAATTTCATAAGGTCCTAGCCATCTTGTATGAAATTTTCCTTTGAATTCTTGAAATATGGAGTCAAAAAATAGTACCCAATCTCCCTTTTTAAATTGTCTAGTGACAATATGCTTATCATGCCACTCCTTCCTCTGCCTTTGAATTATTTCAGTATGTTGGAGAGCTTCCATTCTCATCTCATCAAGTCCATTCAACTATAGAATTCTATTATTTTCTGCTTAATGCAAGTCAATACTAACCTCTAATGTTGTCTTCAATGTCTATAATTCAAACTCAATTGGCATGACTGGAGTTTTTCCAAATACTAGTTCATAGGGAGCTCAAATGATAAACAAAAGCCCAAAAGCATCAAAAGATCGCAATCAATGTCAAACGTCCTTTTCCATAGGATCAAGGGGATGGATGGGATTGATGAAGTGTGTTAGGAAGGATGCATCCTATTGAGACCGATGATGGGTACTAAATTGAAAGATCGATATGACGCCAGATATTTAGAACCAATTGGATCTATTGGTACAGGTAGATCTTGTTTGTTAAGAACCAACTAGATAAGGGCATAGATCGATGACGTGACACAAGACAAATGACACCCTAAAGACCTAGGGGCTTGGGGCTGATTAAAGATTAGCCTTTCCTACGTGGAAGTGCAGAGCCCTAGTAGTTCGATAAAAGGCTAAAAAAAGACAATGATGGAGACTTCAATGGATGATAGGATGGAAAAAGAAGAAAGACCAATGATAGATGATAAAGGATCCCTGGGGGTAGATTAAATGATCGACCTTTCCTATGTGAAAGCGTAGGGGCAACATAGTTCGACAAAAGACCAACGATAGACGATGGATAAAGGATGATGAGATAACCCTAGATAAGGGGACAAAATGATTGGACCAACACAATGGGACATGATAGACCTGTTAGATTGGATGGGAGGATGGTGACTACACAAAGCTCAAGGATGGGATAGTTATCCAAATCAACAAAGATGAAGTGGGAGGATGACAAGACAAATAGATGAATGATGAGAAAGGATAGGAGATTGAAAAGATGTGTAGAAGAAGTGGAAGTGATGATGAAAAGATAGATGGCATTGTATTGCGTGGGGAGTAGCCTATAGCTAGATACCAATGACAAGGGATTATGAGATGGGATGAGGATAGAGGATGCGGGGAGGAAAAGGATTGGTTGGATTGATGGATAGGAAGATAAGGATTTGGATGAGGAAAAGGTGACCAGATAGATAGATGAAATGGGATGCTATGATGGAAGGACGGGGAGATAAGGATGGGGAGATGGATATAACAATTTTTTGGAGGGATAAAAGATAAGGATGGGGAGATGGATATAACAATAAGGAGAAGGGATTGCTCTGAGGGAATGAATGATGTCTCCAAGGACTATATCACAAAGGAAGATAGATGCCCCCACTCTAGATATGTCATGTGTGAGGAGGCATGAAGGATGCAATAGAGAAGGATAGGAAAATAAAGGAGTGAGATGGATGAAGATAGGATGCATCCATGGATAAGGAAGGGAGATTGAAGTTAGCATGATGGGTAGATAAGGAAGTTAGACAAGTGCGAATGAGGATTAGGATAGTGTGTAGATGAGGGGAATGTATGCTAAGAGATTTCCAAAGCATGTTTATATGGTTTCCCTTGGGTATGTGCAGGATCATGGTATGCCAAAAAGTGGCAAAGGAGAAAAAATTACGTGTTTCATCGACTCAAAAGCACAAAAATGTCGAGTTGAATTTATGTGGCTTGGGTGTCAATACACACTACCGAAGCAAAGCCCAAACATAGATTTCCATATCGGATATCCGATTTGTGACAAACATATATATTTCATTTTGGCCTTATTAAAACTCATCACATTTGTTTAACCGCAGGCGTATAGTGAAAACTTCATTCTGCAAATCAGATATCCAATTTCATGCAAATCCATCTTCAAAAGGTTAGATTCTTGGTTTTTCTTTACTCTAATCAAATTTTCAATTAGATTTGTGTAATTTTAGTTAATTTTTTATAGATTTTTTTCAAAATAGGGTTTTTGATAGATTTTTTATGAAAAAATTGAGTTTAGTATGGATTTTGATGAAAATTGAATGTTTGTAATGGATTTTGATGAAAATTGAATGTTTGTAATGGATTTTGATTTAAAAATAGTGTTTTTTTATGTATTTGGATTAAAAATTAGAGAATTTTATAGATTTTTGTTAAAAACTAGGATTTTTGTTGGATTTTTTTTAAAAACTAGGGTATTTTTATAATATTTTCATTTATATTGTCTAATTTTAATTAGATTAATTTGTTTTTAACTTTAATCAGGCATTATAGCTACTGACAATGAAAATGCACAAATGCCAAATGCTCCACCACCTCCACAGCCATCAATTGAAGAATTAATTTGTGAAAAATTGCAACAATTGACAGGCATTTCTGAAGTTTATATGAGAGTCCCTCAATTATCTGAGATGTCAAAAACAATGAAAGAAATAATTAAAAAAATAGAAACCCTCTCCTCGCAACATAATTCCTTTCATTCGTGGCGAGAAGACATGAAAGAATATTATGCATGTGGATTGCCCTATGATGATGTGAATGATCTCAGAATAACCAAAGCCCAAATAGCCTCTTTATTTGTTAACCCCTGCACTGGTTTGTCGGTTAATGTTAATAAACCAAAACTTTCTATTAAATGGTGCACTCATAGAGACATTGTAGAAAACTTTTGGGATCGTTGGTGTATGGTTTTTTGAAACCACCGAACAACAATTGTGATATACCATTTTACTTTATAAAAAAATTATATGCTAAGTTTGTGTTAGGGCATCATGTCAATTACTTTTACATTAAACCCTTCTAGGGCATTGGTGGAGGTATGCCCCAGGATAGACCAGGGGCAGTTAGAGTTATACCCCGCCCATATGTTCCCCCTCCTCCTCTTCCTCCACCACCTTCAGTATACCATCCAAATATTATTCAGGATGCGGCCACATAGACTATCCATGCTATTCACTCTTTGAATGGTCTTTTGGTTTCGCATGCTTCTGTAGTAGCTCAGCCACATTCTGGTGATGTTGGTGATGGCTCGAGTGCTGCTGCGTCATCCTCGTTAGGTCCACATATTTGTGTACCACATACTTGCTCCATGTGCCACCAAATATGATTGGGTCCTCTTGTACAGCCTGTCGAGCATCCCTTGGATACTTCTGATTATAACTTGCATGATGTGGACATTATAGATCAGATGCAGGGGAGCAGAGCACACCGTATAAAGTCCTCTCCTGCTAGAGAGGGGGACATTGGAATAGTGACATAGGTAAAATTCAAGTTGTGAATTCATAACTTGCATTTGTTTTTAAATGAATATTAATAAGAGATAGTATAATGTACTAATATTTATTTACATGGTCTATTTAACAATTGATGTCTGAGGAGGAGCTGGCACAAGTGACGAATAGCACCCTGAGGGCCATTTCATTTGGCCTCGACAGGCACATAGTATATATTTTTTCACTCACTCATTTACATTTATTTATTATATACTTTCTTGTCATTTGAATTGTCATTAATGAAATTATATAATGACTCATATGTTTATCTTATTTTCCTCTTGTAGGAAATACCTAGTTCGAGCAAGGTGCAGCCTTGTTCAGATTATGGAAGTGCAATGTTGGATAAGGCGAAGGTAATTGAACTCAAATTTGATTGAATTAAGAATTTTAAGATCTTATATTGATTATACATACATCAACATAGATTGGTAGTTTCATATGTACTTGTCATTTTTATGTGCAGGGAATTATGAGCTATACGTCCTTGTTGACAAGTGCCACAACGCCCAAAGCAGTACGTATTGGAACACTTGAAGGAGTAGGTATTGAAGCACCTCAAGGAGGAGGTGTCGAAACACCTAAAGGAGATAAAGAAAAAGATAAACCTAAAGAAGTATGTGTTCATTTTATTTTGTGTTTGGTATTTATATGTTCCTATTACTGACAATTGTATGCTAACTTGGATCACTTTTATGTTTTTGTTCACCTATATAGATTGAAATTACAAAAGATGGTTTGGTCGGTTCTTTGAGAGGGGCATATTCTAGGACTCCTGACCCTTTGAAGAGAGGGATATTTCAAGTAATCAATATTACAATTTTAGAGTTCAATTATAATTTAATGTATATTGATTTTGATGTTAATTATTCAATTTTAAATTATATAGTATAACTAATCTCAATTGTGGTTTGACTTTTTCTTGTGCAACTACCTTTAGAGGCAATGAGTGCTTTAAAGAGGCTCCATTTTGATGATCCACTAGTAGTTTAGGATGAGATAGACAATTGGCATGGAAATATTGAATAGATACCGAGATGGCATATGCCACATATTGTAAAATTTTGTTTGAGTTGGCGTTGATGCAATTTTTGTATATGGAAATACACTTGATTATTGGATAATTTGATATATATAGAAGTTGACAATCGAAATTTAATTGCCTCCTCATGTGCATAATTAAACTCTTTGAAAATTTAATCAAGTGAGAAATGGTTAAATATCTTGATGTACAATAGCATAAAAAGAATGGTTATATTATATAGTTTATTCATATTGTTGATTACATTGCATTGCACATCTTTAAAACTCAAAGCATTACTTCACATTGCATAAGTAACAACTAGATGCTGATAGATGAAAAAATTTCAATTACAATATAGTTTGTACAAAATCAACCTAAGAAAATATGCAATTACTTCACAATACATAACTAATAATTAAAAAATTATTCATATTATTAATTACATTGCATTGCACATCTTTCAAACTCAAAGCATTACTTCACATTGCATAAGTAACAACTAGATGCTGATATATGAAAAGATTTCAATTACAGGCATGTTGCCCCCTCATTCCACACACTATGCAACCATTTACTTGCGGTGTAGGGGCCGAAAAATGGAGAAAACATGTAAAAATAATATATATATGCAGCCTAGAAGCATGAATTAGTACCAATATTAATGCATCACCATTGATTACCTTGAAGTAGAGATTTGAATCAACATCATTCTTCAAGAAGCCCAAACTAGACAGGTATCGATCAATCCTTTCGTACCATGCACAAGGAGCCTGCTTAAGACCATACAAGGCCTTCTTCAACTTACACACATGTGACTCCTTCCCATGAACCTCAAAACCATCAGGTTGCTCGATGTAAACTTCTTCCTCAATCACGCCATTGAGAAAATTTTTCTTCACGTCCATTTCATGAATCTTCCATCCTCTTGATGCAGCAAGGGAAATGATAGTTCTGATAGAAGTGTAACGAGCAATAGGAGCAAATGTTTCTTCATAATCAACTCCCTCTTTCTGAGAAAACCACTGTCGATCAGTGTTGGTGTCAGTGGGTACATTGCTTAAGAATGCTGAGCAAAACAAATATTCATTCTTCTATGGAGAAACATCATCTACATCTGCAACAGAGGCTTGATGCTTAGGTCTATCTGAACAATGTTTGGAAAACTGTCCAAACTTATCACACCTAAAGCATTGAATCTTGGAAAAGTCTCGCTTCTTCTTGGAAGGAGAGCACCATCATTTCCTTTGTCTTGATTCCTCTTGAAGAATCCCTTCTTTCCACTTCTTCCAAGTTCTTCTTCGAAGGTTGGGCAGCAAGAACATGAATCTCTTCATTAGTAGAATTTTGGCCAACATCTCTAACCATCAAACAAACTGAAAAAGGAGACAAGGGGTCAAAAGTTCTAATCTACTTCCTAAGAATTCAAGAGATGGTATTGACTTGGTGAAACGAAACCAAACTTTGTTTCGCCACACAGGAATTGTGCCAACTATGCAAAGCCATTGCAATCTTCAAGGAAATGTCCTTATGGTTTTCATATCATGAATAACTACCTTCCAATCGAACAATATTTATCCAGACAGAAGTTAAGAATCCACAGAGTAAGCTCAGGCTAACTTTACGCATTGAACGAAAATCATCCGTTCAAAGAAAGTATGAGCAAAAGTTCCACCATAAATCAATGCTTATCAAATCTTGCATTCATCTAACAAAATTTCAAAGAAAATTTTATTCCAAGTGTAATCTAATTCTAATCTATCTCCAATCTATGGTGGAAGAAGTTATGCAACCATGCACACTATTTGACAATAAAAGTGGTTCAAATCAAATCATGCATAAGAGATGTTATTCTCAGAAATAGTCTATCACAACAATTCTATACACTGTCTCCACCCTTTACAAATGAGGGGCGAGCTCAATTTCACTTTAAGGCTAGAAAACTTCCTCTTTTCTCTTGCCATTTCAGACTTAACATGCTGAGCGAACTTCACTTATTCACTTTCCATGTTCATATTCTTCTAAGTGTGGACACTCATTATCCTCTTGAAGCAGATTTGGCAAGATTCCATCTTTTATGCCATGTCACTCTTTGGTAAGAGTAGACCTTGTCAAGTTTCATGGCCAAGACATGTGGTGGACTTCAATCATGTTTGACACATCCCTTTCTTAACATGGGCGGGCTTTGCTGAGTGTTTGTGCCAAGAAACAAGGGTGGACTTTCCTTTATGTATTGCTAGCGAACTTTGATTTATACCAAGCCATTGATTATTTCCTTCGAGCAGACTTTGCTATATTGTATGCCACTTTTGTATGGTTGGGCGGGCTTAGTCTTAGCAAATGCCATGTTTTACTCTTGAAGCGAACTCTACTCTCCTCTTTGCTAGCAGACTTCCTTCTCTCTTTTCCAAGATTTGTCATATGCTGGAATGGCTAGAAGAGATCGACGAAGCTGCTAACATCAATATAATTGTGGTAGCTTGATATACATAGTCTATTGATGCCAAGGTTCAATTTGTATGATATTGAGAGTGGTAGCTTAATATAGGTCCATAATACCTTTTTGTAATATCATAAAATAGGGCTCATAGACCGAACTCCAGTCAAAATGTCTCTCAAATGCACAAAAAAGAATGAAATTACTTCAAACCAAGTTTGTGAAGAAGTTAACTCTGTTGTCCACTAGTTTCCCTTAAGAGTCCAAAATGGTAAAAGGCAACAATTTTTGAAGGGCTATTTCTCGGAGACCGTGAGGCATACAAATTCTCTTTCAAAGGCTATGGGATCGTGTTGGGACCATCTACAAAACCTCTCTCATTTTTTGCTATCTCAGAGGTGTTTTCCTGTGGTGATGACTTTTCAGTGGAGGGAAAAGTTGCTAGATGCAAGCAGTGTAAAGTTGCAACATGGTGCAACTTTCATTCCGCAACTCGTATGACCAAATAGACTATTCCAACATGTCTGTATGGGTAATTTTACACTAGGGATGGTCCCCTTTTGCACCCAAATACACTAAATCACTCTGAGCTACATTGGACCGACGATTTCCCTTAAGAATTCAAAGTGCTAAAAGGAAGAAATTTTTGAAGGCCTATTTCTCAGAGACCGTGGGGCATACAAACTCTCTGTCAGAAGCTACGGGATCATGTTGGGACCATCTACAAAAACCTCTCTCGGTTTTTGCTATCACGGAGGCCTTTTCTTGTGGTGATGACTTTTCAGTGGAGGGAAAAGTTCCCAGATGCAAGCAGTGTAAAGTTGCAAAGTGGTACAACTTTCATTCCGCAACTCGTACGACCAAACGGACTATTCCAACACATCCGTATGGGTACTTTTACACTAGGTATGGTCCTCTTTTGTACCCAAATACACCGAATCACTCTGAGCTACATTGGACCGATGATTTCCCTTAAGAGTCCAAAGTGCTAAAAGGCAGCAATCTTTGAAGGGCTATTTCTCAGATATTGTGGGGCATACAGACTCTCCATCGGAGGCTACGAGATCATGTTGGGACCATATACAAAAACCTCTCTCAGTTTTTTCTATCTTGGTGGCATTTTCCTGTGGTGATGACTTTTTAGTGGAGGGAAAAGTTGCGAGATGCAAGCAGTGTAAAGTTGCAAAGTGGTGCAACTTTCATTCCGCAAATCATATGACCAAACAGACTGTTCCAACACGTCCATATGGGTATTTTTACACTAGGGATGGTCCTCTTTTGCATCCAAATACGCCGAATCACTTTGAGCTACATTGGATCGGCGATTTCCCTTAAGAGTCCAAAGTGCTAAAAGATAGCAATATTTGAAGGGCTATTTCTCGAAGACCATGGGGCATACAAACTCTTCGTTAGAGGCTACAAGATCGTGTTGGGACCATCTACAAAACCCTCTCTCAGTTTTTGCTATCTCGGTGGCATTTTCCTGTGGTGATGACTTTTTAATGGAGGGAAAAGTTAGAAGATGCAAGCAGTGTAAAGTTGCAAAGTGGTGCAACTTTCATTCCACAACTTGTACGACCAAACGGACTATTCCAACACGTCCGTATGGGTACGTTTACACTAGGGATGGTCCTCTTTTGCACCCAAATACGTTGAATCACTCCGAGCTACATTGGACTGGTGACTTCCCCTAAGAGTCCAAAGTGCTAAAAGGAAGCAATATTTGAAGGGCTATTTCTCAGAGACCATGGGGCATACAGACTCTTCGTCAGAGGCTATGGGATCTAGTTCGGACCATCTACAAAAACCTCTCTCAATTTTTGCTATCTTGGAGGCGTTTTCTTGTGGTGATGACTTTTCAGTGGAGGGAAAAGTTTCCAGATGCAAGCAGTGTAAAGTTGCAAAGTGGTGTAACTTTCATTCCGCAACTCGTACGACCAAATAGATTGTTCCAACACGTCATCTTTAATTGTAATTGTTCCATAGTGCTAAAAGGTAGCAAGATTGTGTTGTAATTGTAATTGTAAGTGCTAAAAGGTTGGATCAAGCTTGTGCAGGTTATAACAATGTCATCTTTAATTGTAATTGTGTTGTTTAAAGCCACCTAAATCATGCATCAGGAAACTCTTACTCAATCAGCTTGAACATTATACACACCCAAATACCTTGTTTCCACTTTGCTAGATCAAAGACTCAATTACATTGGAAATGACCTTCACATGACATTTTTTATTTTTTTTGGGAAAAAGTGGCAAGCCACTGTAATTTATTATATATAAATAGGAGACATTACAAAACCTGGTTCAAATGAGCATACCGGTAGGAAAGAACCAGGAAGAAAACCTCTGGTTGTAGCTCAATTAATTACAATAAGTTACTATAGAATTGTCTCAATACATAGTTATGGCCTTCTTACATTGTTTCACATTTCAAAATTGAAATTTTACAAAATTTTCCTATTGGAGGCATTTAGGGCACAGTCTTCCACAAGAGTAGTATGTTCACATTCTGGACTGACAAGCACCTGTACAAACCATCAAGGTAATAGTTTAACTACATACAATAGAAAAGATGCTTAGAATAAAAGATGCTTAGAATAACCAATCTATATTACTGTAATCTTTCGCATACCTCTCCAAAAGGATCAAATCTGGCTATTGTTATAGCAGGTCCATGATCAATCGTGCCAAAAATATCCCAAAATTTGTCAAATGAGAAACCTATATTGTCACAATAAAAAATATGGTTAGACTAACAAATCTATATTAATCTAAATAACCTGAATGATGATGAATTGGTAATGCAAACTATAAAAATGCTTAGAATAACCAATCTATATTACTGTAATCTTTTGCATACCTCTCTAAAAGGATTGAAGCTGGCTATTGTAACAGTAGGTCCATGATCAATCGTGCCAAAAATATCACAAAATTTGTCAAATGAGAAATCTATATTATCACAATAGAAAAGATGGTTAGACTAACAAATCTATATTAATCTAAATGACCTGAATGATGATGAATTGGTAATGCAAACTATAAAAAATGCTTAGAATAACCAATCTATATTACTGTAATCTTTCGCATACCTCTCCGAAAGGATCGAAGCTGGCTATTGTAGCAGCAGGTCCACGATCAATCATGCCAAAAATATCGCAAAATTTGTCAAATGAGAAATCTATATTGTCACAATAGAAAAGATGGTTAGACTAACAAATCTATATTAAATTATAATGAACTTAACCATAATGAACCTAACCATTGTACCTTCCATTCTTGAAAATGCTATTCAAGTGTGCCTGAAGGGTCATCTCTTTGCTTAAGAGTATCCAATATTGCTTCATGATCAGCATTACTAAGTGTCCATAGTTGTTTTGTCTTTGGTCTGGCATGATGCAAGGCATTGGGACTACAATGTCTCCTTCATGTTGACCCAAAATCTTTTTCATTTTCATTTTCTTTTTTCTTTTGTTTTCCTTTTGGTGATGATGCAAAGCATTGAGACTGCAACATCTCTTCCATGTTGACTCAAAATGGACTTTGTTTTTCCTTTTCTTTCACAATATTTGTGTCATTCTTCCAGTTCTATGTGTATTTGGGGAATGATGACAGTTTTGCGCCATTTCATAATAACATTGTAGCAATGAGCATACTGACCCCAAATCCATAGATCCCTTATGTGTTTGGTGTACCTTCTTTTCTAGGGGGAAACTTCCTTCCTTTCTTTATTTTCCTTTCATTTTCCTTGACATGACGCAGCCTACCTTCAAAACATATGACTTGGCATAGAGATTTCAAGGATTGGCTCTCGTATCTTGTTTTCTTTTTGTATTTTCTTTTCTTCGCTACTTTCAAGTAATTTCTCACATAAGGATGTGTAGCAATTCCTTTAAAGTGGGGGCATAAATTACCATTATTTCATTTTGCATTCTTGCTTCCTAGTGTAGCATTATTGTTTACGTGATGCATTCATCACTTTTTGGATGACATTGGGTGTGATTTCCTTCATAAGTGTGATCTATCTCAACATACTACATTCCTCTTTGTGGTTTGATGTGATACACTTCATCCCCTAAGTTGTGAATATACTATTCTTTGATTGGTCCTCTCTTAGAGACATTAGACATAATGTTCCCTAAGTGATTGACCTTACATAAACTGAACAAGACTCCTTTGAATAATCTTTCACATTTTTTCATTTTTACATTTTTTCATTTCTTGGCCATCTTGCATAACACAACTTGCATGCATGTAGTATCATATCATTTTAATTTTAACATTTACATTTCATTTTGGCTTTTTGGAGCTTTTTTAAAGTTATCAAGTAGTATAGATTTTGCATGGTTGAGCGAGAAGCTCAACTAGTGGCATGACTTTTCCCCATAGCCACTTTTGTGTTTTGTGAGTGCATACCAACTAGCCTATGTATCTTACCTTTTGGGATTTCTCACCCCGTGGACAACTAGTTCCATGGCCCTAGAGTGAGTATATAGTTGGGGTTTCTCGCCCCGTGGACAATTAGTTCCATGGCCCCAGGGTGAGTACAAATTCTCTTTTTCAAACAATTAGCCTAGATCTCTTTTCACAACTAGTTGGATTGATGATCGAAGCTTCATTCAATTCATTTCAACACTCATGTGTTCCTTTGTTCTTATCCTTAGTTTTCCATGGGATCTTTGTCCTGGGGGCTTGATCATCCCTCTT
Source organism: Sequoia sempervirens (assembly GCA_007258455.2). Taxonomy (NCBI): domain Eukaryota; kingdom Viridiplantae; phylum Streptophyta; class Pinopsida; order Cupressales; family Cupressaceae; genus Sequoia; species Sequoia sempervirens. Next base: position 68,459,856 of record VDFB02000002.1, read on the forward strand.
GATTGTTGTATTCCATCTTGCTAGTGTAAGTACATTTGAACCCTCCTCTCGATGTTCATGGCTACTTTAGTGTAAGGAAGCAAGTTCATCCTCTCACTAAAGTGGGGGCTAAATGTGTTGTAGAAAAATAGCCACTTGTAATTTTCATGGCCTTTTAGGTCTTGTTTCATGGTGTTGAGACTATGTTGCTCTAATTTTATGTTGTCACATGGCTTGAACATGCTTATTTAGGTGCTAAAACTCAAAGAACGATGTCATGTGAAGGTGTTCTAAAGTGTTGTAAGACATTTCCACATTAGATTCTAGACTTTATTTAATATAATTTACCAAAAAATCACCTTTTTACACATCAATAATCCCTATTATGAAGTGTTGTAAAGTCTTGTAACAACCTTTCACACTCTTCTAGGCATCTCTTCACTATTTACACCTTTCTCATGCTTTATTTTGTCTTTTTATTCCCTCATATGCTTAATTAAGTGTATTTTTGCATATTATCCTGACAAATAACATTAAATACAACATTTTTCATGACACATGGTTTTAGGTCCTAGGTGGGACCCATTCACCATGGGTGGTGAATGAGTTCCCCTTGGCCCCAAATTGAAAATATTTCAAAAATTTCCTTTTAGGATTTTATTAAAAATCACTTGATGTCATCCTGTGATGTGGTATGAATGGATAATAAGGCACACAAATTGTAGAAATAATTTATTTTCATCTCATTTTAACCCGCCGCCCCAATTCATCAAGTTGACTTATTCACCCATACATTCAAGCATTCTACATCATCAATTGAAGCAACTATTGAAGCACTTTGGAGTAGCCATTGACTTTACTTCAAACATACAAGATCAAGGATTTGGTGAATTAATAGCATTCACATGTTATTAGTTTACATTTCCTTTGCATTTCATTTATCTTTATTGGGTTTGATTACCAAAGTGGGGTTTGACCAAGGCAAACCCCTTTTTGCTAACCCTCCAACATTTTCCCCCTTTGCATGTGTCTTTGTAGCCTTTGTTTTGCAAATTTGATATTTTTAAAGGTGTTGAAAAGTGGAAATCAAGTCAATTAGGTTCTGCAAGTCAACATATCATTATTTCAAGCATTTTGAGTGTTTTTTGTCTATTTCCTGTAGAATTGACTCTAGCAACCCAACATTCAGACATTCCCAAATCTAGTGTTGTAGAGTTGTTGTTTGATTTTCCAGAAATCTAGGAGTGGATTGATTTTCCACCCTTGGAAATTGAGTCCCATGTGAGGCCTAAAAATTGATTTTCTCAGATTTCAACTCCCGGCAGTCAAAAAATAGTTTTCAAAAGATTTCATCAGCAACATGACTGATTCGCCATGCTTGGTGAATGAGTCCTAGTGGCCATTAATAGAAGTTTTTGAGACATTCCATAATATTCCAGTGACATCATTTTTCCTTCAGGTGCACTCTATTCAGCCTCATTCATTTCTGCTTTCATTTACTTAAGTTTCTAGTTCATTGTTGCAATACACAACGTGTTTTCAAACAAGTCATTATTCTGAGATTTTACATTCATGTTTGATCAATTCCATAGTTTAGCAGCACTCATATCATTCCATTTAGTCTTCATTCCATCAAACATTTCCTAATTTTAATGAACCAGTTAGCATTTTTGGATCTAATCTCTCTCCTCTTTGGTGAAAAACCCTATAAGAGTTAGAGAGTTAATTGGGTCCAAAAATCTATGGTGCAAGATTCACTTTATTTCTTAAAAACTCTACCAAATGCCTAAAAATGACTACGAGGGTTCTTGTTCTCATTATTTCTAGAGTAGGTTTCACAACTTTTGCAGGAGGTGCAAAAACTTCTACACACCATTAGACTCTATTGGGCATATGTCATGCCATCGATGAGATATCAAAATGTTATGTTGATGAAATTTTTTGAGTGATGGAATGAAAATACTTATACATTTCATTTCCCAATAGGGGAAATGATGGTTACACTTGAGGATATACATCATATCTTTAGAATTTTTGTACAAAGTGAGACCGTACACTATAATGATTATCGTACCCCTCAAGAGATCAGGAGAGATTTTTATACTACACTAGCCACCATAGAGATATTGATTCTGATTCTAGATGTTGAATTGTGCTTAAGTGGTTCCTTCATTTAAGACCTATTGTAAAATTGATTCGATAGATTCTTAGTGTTGTCACTTTAGCTCTAGCACTTGATGAATGAAGTACACACCTTGAGGGGGGACTAGTTCACACTATTCAAGTGATAGAGGAGCTTCATATAGTATACGCTTGGGCACATAGCATGCTTCCACATCTATATTATGAGCTTGGTTTCTTTGTATATTGAGATGCCTAGAGTAATTTTCATTGTTCACTTGTTTAGGTATGAGCATTTGAGAATATTACTTGCACTAGACCAAAGGGATACCCCATGGTAGGACCCAATGGCTATCCATGATTCTTCTATTATACACTTAAGCGGACTTGGGAGTAGGTAGAATTATTGCACTAGAGAGTCACCTTTGATTATCTAGAGGATGGTGATATTGTGTGGAGACCATATAGGAATCTTCATCAATGGATAGGTCTAGCCTAGTAGCTCTCTAAGATAGAACGAGATAGACTACTAGTAGGATGGCATGATTGCATCATTATGCTATTCTATTATAATCATTTCATGAGATAGTTTGGTTAGATATAGATAGCACCTAGTCACGACCTACATATTTGAGATTTTCTCTTAGTGGCACTAGGCCATAGGATGTCCACCATCCGACACTCACAAATGTCACCCTTAGCAATCCGTAGCCTGCAAGAGCATACTTGTAGGAGGATCAGAAGGAGGAGGATCAACATATGTTGATGATGATGATATGGAGGAGGAGGAAGAGGAGGATCAATAGCTTGCAAGAGGAGTCCTCATAGAGTGATAAATTTCTATAGATGCCTCAAGGACTATGTATCATCCTCGTGTCACACAGGCACATCCTATGAACTTATAGAATATTTGATCCTACAAGAACAGAGAGAGAAGCCATGCAACCTCATCCATGTCACTAGCTTTTCAAGGTAATCCAGACATGGTACATGTAGTGTCATGTGGAGACCTTGTATGGTGAGTTGGTCATCCAAGTGATGATGTGTTATTAGGGTTTTAATATAGATTTCATTTATATGTTATATCTTGCTTTAATTGATTATATGATTTCCTTCTTACAGTTGGGACATGAGATTGGTTCAACTTCTTTAGTTGAGTTACCATAGATATGGTTTTGTTCATGCCCCCACACCAGCCAATATGGGCCAAGCATAGGCCACCACCTAGTGCAAAGCACCATACTAACTTTTTTGATCCTTTATCATGGTGGAGGAAATCCTATGATGATGTTGTTCATACAATTGATTTGGTTACAACTAAAAATGAGGAGATTCAAGCTAAAGAGGACCAAATGAGAACTACACATGAGGAGCTCGGGTCAACACATGTGGTGCTCAAAGCTAGAGAGAAGCATATGAGAATTTCACATGACAAGATCAGGTTAGCACATGACGATCTTTGAGCTACATATTAGGATCTTCTAGAGGGGTGCTGCCACAATAACGGGCTACACTTTTTGGGACATCCTGATTTTTGCTGAAATCACATATTTTTAGAAAAGACAATGATTTGTGACTTTAAAGGTTCTATTTAAATTATTTTAATTAAATAGGGATTGATCAAACCCACTTAGATCAAACACCCTTGGATAGAACCTTGTTAGATTTAAACCATACCTATAATCGAGTCTTCTCTACACCTATCAAAATGCTGATAAAAAATGACTTTTGATTAACCTTCTGGGTGATCAAATGAATTCATTTAAAATTTATGTTTTGTAAGCCTGTAGCCCTTATTATAAGCTTCCCAAAAAGTATAATTTTAAATATGTTTAATTTGATTATTATATTTATTTTTTATTTCTTATAAATGTGGGATTTTCAATGAACATCAAGTTCTTTATTTCACACATACGAAAAAATAGAAAAATAGAGAAAACTTTTTCTAAAAAATACATGTCCACTAGGTATTGATGTCCTTATTCCAACCAAAAAAAAAAACTTAATTTGAATGAATACAAAAAAAGTTATGTCAGCCGAAGTACACCTCTATCCAAATTATAATTACGTTGACTTGGAAAATTAATTAAAAAAAAAATATGTAACAAAAAATTATGAAAAAATATCCATTCCCTAGATCTTGGTGTGAAAAAATTGAATTTTAAAAATTAGAATTTTATCTTATCTAAAAAAAAAGTTACATGGGCCGAAGTAAACATCACTTTTTAAAAATGTTGATTAGTAGAAAAAATAAGTTATTAAAAATTACATAAAATGATTCACAATTTTTTTTAATTTTTTTTTAAAATATAATTAGAATCTACAAAAAATATCTAACAAATGACTAGTTTGATTCATTTTCAAAACCTTAATGGTTTAGCTGCTATAGGTGTAAGAAAGTGAATGTCTGGTGAAAAATCCCGATTTTAATGTCAAGTTTGGCGAAAAACTGTAACCCATTATTGTGGGATCACCCAGAGCCACTCAATTTATGTTTGAAAATGAGACATAGGCCTTCCTATGGAGGGAACTTAGTAGGGTGTAGGTAGAGCTTAGTAGGGTGCAAGCGGACAAGGATTATATTGATTAGGAGAATGTGGTGACACTTGTACACAAGGGCATAGGCATAGGGTAGGCACAAGGCCAACAGGAGCATATGTGATTTATGAAACACTCTCGAACCACTGTATATCGACAAGTACCACCACTAGGCCTAGACAAGTTGGGTATTCATAGGCCTAATTAGATATATTTTTCTATTGCGATGTACACAAATTTATGATATATATATTCAACATTTCTATATTTCTTCATATATACTATATTTTTGATTAAGTGTGATCATGCTAAACTAGATGCCTTTATGATCTATTTTTTAAAATTAAATGCATATAATGATCTAATTTAACATATCACACACATGGTTGAATAGTATGGATAAAGAAGTAATAATTCAAGAAAATGAACAATTAGTCTTAATAATTCAAGACATAAACAAATGATAGGAACATTCAAATAATTAGAAAGAGATTAAATTTGAATGAAATGCACATGTAAATTAACATTTTTTAAAAATTCCTAAATTATAGGAACATGTGGGGACACCCAAGAAGATCTCCTACAAAATAGAAGCACATGGGGCACCCACATGGGAGGTGTGACACACCTTGTTTTAGTTAACTGTTTGGTAAATTGGTAACTCTTATGTAATGCATGTCTTGTTCCTAAAAATTAGGGATTGCTATTTACAATGTATGTGGAGTGGCACTATTAGTTCACTTTCAGTTCAGTTTAGTTTAGTTTAGTTTAGTTTAGTTTAGTTTAGTTCAGTTCAGTTATGGTTCAGTTATCTTCAGTTGCATGTAGTTAGTTTGAGTTGAATGGCTAATGAATTTGGTTGCATGATAGATAAAAAGTTGATACTTTCAGTTAATAGGGGATGATCAATCATGCTCCTACAAAATAGGAGAACATGGGAGGTGTGATAGACCTTGTTTTAGTTAACTCTTATGTAATGCATGTCTTGTTCCTACAAATTAGGGATTGATGTTTACAATGTATGTGGAGTGGCACTATCAGTTCAATTTCAATTCAGTTTAGTTTAGTTTAGTTCAGTTATGGTTTAGTTATCATCAGTTGCATTTAGTTAGTTTGAGTTGCATGGCTAATGAATTTGGTTGCATGAAAGATACAAATTTGATACTTTCAGTTAACAAGGGATGATCAATTGTGCATGATGTTTACATGAATGGTGGAGATATATGATTCAGTTAACAAAGATTGACTTGGACCACCTTGGGAACCCAAGTTGGCATCTTAGAGTTAATACCTTTTGCATGAGAAGATATTTACAAGGTTGAGTTAAGTGGGCCCATTCTTCGGTGCCAACTTTGAGGAGAAGCTTACAAGATATCTTTGTAATCAACGTTGAGTTAAGTCTTCAGTTTGGGATGCCCAGATTGATGAAGGACTTGGTTTGACATTATTTTTCATGGAAGAACTCTACTTGCACAAGAATGTCATAGATATTTTTGAGGATATTTATTCTGTTGTAATTGTCAACTCTTTGGAGTTTACAATGTTCATAATTGTCTATTAATTGCAACAAGTTGAAGAGAGTTCTATTAGAGTTTATTGCAGGTTTTGAAGAAGAATTGTTGAAGGAAAAAGAAGAATATCAATCAAGGATTGATACAATGTTATTGTAATCTAGTTCTAAGGTTAAATAATATAAGCACTATTGATTCTAGTGGTGGATTTTTTTCTCGAAAGGGCTTATCCACTTATATGTTGTGTCACTTCTATCTTCTTGTCTCATTCTTCTATAGTATTCTATCTCTTTCTACAATTGGTAAAATGAATTAATTAGATTAATCACTTACAAAGAAATTGCGACAAAGAATACTTAATTTAATCTACAATCTCATAGGATTACAAGTTTTAAAGCTACATATTACCTTCAATTTTCAACATTTGGTATCAGAGCTAATGGTTGGTTAGAGTTTGGGATGCCTTTCTCTTAAAATTTTGAAGGTTTTTTGGCTATAGTGGGAGCTTTTACTATTGTGTTATTGTAGATTTGTAAAAGAAGTGTACATTACTATAACTTCTAGTTCTCGTTTAGATATTGAAAGATTCAATGGATCTAGTTATGAGATGTAGAAATTAAAAATGGAGGATCTCCTTGAAGAGAGAGATCAGTGGTTAGTTGTTTGTAGTGATAAAAAGCCATCTACAACGATGTCAGATGAGGATTGGGTTAAGCTTGATTAGAAGGCAAGAGGGACCATAATATTATGTCTTGTTGATGCTATTCTATTGAATGTTTCAGATGAAACTACCGCATATAAATTGTGGAAGAGGATAGGTGATATCTATCAAACCAAAATTCCTACTAATAAGTTGTATCTGAAAAGACAGTTCTATTCTTTAAAGATGAATGATGATGATTATGTTGCACATCATTTAAATGCTTTTAATTTGATTCTGAGTCAGTTAACATCTATAGATGTAAAGCTAAAAGATGAAGATAAATTCATTTTGTTACTTTGTTCTTTACCAGAATCAAGTGGGAAAATCTAATTATTGCTATCAGTGGTAGTGGTGTGGATCCTAAGATGGACAATATAATTCCTACTCTCCTATCATAGGAGATGAGGAGGAAGTCCAAAATGGGTTCTTAAGATGCCTTGTTTGTAAGAGGTAGGCCTAACGAAAAGGAACCTAAGGGAGACAAGAAAGGAAAGGGTAAGTCTAAATGATGGTCTAAAACCCTGGTAAGAGTAAGATAAAGTGTTAGAATTGTGGGAAACCTGGACATGTAAAGAAGGATCGTAAGAAAAAGAAAAATAGTTTTGATGCTTCTACAAAGAAATCCTCAAATGATGATAATGATGCATTGATCATTACATCTAATATTGTTAGTGATGAATCTAGGCTTATTGATTCAGGTTGCTCCTATCATATGACTCCTAACAAGGAGTGGTTCATAAAATATATTGCATATGATGGAGGGAATGTCTTCTTTGGAGATAACAACACAACAAAGATTGTGGAAAAAGGAGAGGTAAAGTTGTTTTTTAGTGATGGTAGGGTTAATACCCTTAGTGATATTTTACATATTCCAAGATTTGTTAGAAATCTACTTTCTCTATCTAAGTTCAATGATTTTAGAATGCATGTAACGTTTAATAAAAGTGGTTGTAGATTGGTGAAAGGGAATATCGTGGTTGCTAAAGGATCTTGAAAAGGGACTTTTTTTAAGCTTGATACGTCTAATTTGAATAAATAAGCTAATGTAACTAAAGCTAAAAATACATGTATGTTGTGGCACTATAGATTTGGAAACATTGGTGAAAAAGGCCTTAGGACCATTCTTAATAAGAAATTGGTTGACATTATTCTTGATTATAAAATTGGAAAAAATGATTTTTGTGAGCATTGTGTGTTTGGAAAGAAATCTAGATCTTCATTTCCCAAAGAAGCAAATAAAGCTAAAAGATTATTAGAGATTATTCATTCTGATGTTATAGGTCTTGTGGATATTAACTCTATTGGAAAATCTAGATATTATGTCGCATTTATTGATGATGTCTCAAGATACACTTGGATCTATTTTTATGCATAACAAATCTGATGTGTTTAATAAGTTTAAGGAATTTAAGGATTTGGTTGAGAAACAATCAAATCATAAGATAAAAGTCTTGATATCAGATAATGGTGTTGAATATTGTTCTAAGGAATTTGATGATTATTGTAAGGATGCAAAAATTGTGACACAAAAAACTACTCTATATACACCTCAACAAAATGGAGTATTAGAAAGGATGAACTGAACCTTAATGGAAAGAGATAGGAGTATGTTAAGTAGTGCTAAGCTTTGGTCACAAGACATGCATGAGGAAATGGTTTCCTTGGATACTTGTGATAAATGGAATCTTGACAATTTTCCCAAAGGAAGAAAGGCCATTGGTTGTAAATGGATCTTTAAAAAGAAAATTGGTCCAAATGGTAATCTAGAAAGGTATCAGGCTAGATTAGTAGCCAAGGGCTACTCCTAGAGAGAGGGGGTTGACTTAAATGAAATCTTCTCTCCTGTTTCTAAATTAACCTCTATTAGATTCTTATTATCTATTGTTGTTGCTTATGATTTTGAGATAGAGCAAATGGATGTGAAAACTAATTTTTTGCATGGGAATATTGATGAGGAGATTTATATGAAGCAACTTGATGGTTTTGTTGTAAAAGGAAAAGAAGAATTAGTTTGCAGGTTAAATAGATCTTTATATGGATAGAAACAGTCATAGAGAATGTGGTACCAAAGGTTTGATGCTTTTGAATTGAAAATTGGTTATGTTAGGAGTGAGGAAGATCATTCTATTTACATAAAATGTATTGATCATCAGCTTTCAATTATTATAGATTTGTATGTAGATGACATTTTGTTTATTGGTAACAATAAGGTAATGATCAATGAATTGAAATCACAACTCTCTAGCACATTTGAAATGAAAGATCTATGGGCTTCAAAATATATCCTTGGTATAGAGATCAACAGAGATAGAGGTAACAAAAAGCTTTGCTTAAGTCAAAGCAACTATGTTGATACTATTTTGAAATGGTTTAACATGCATGATAGTAAACCAACTAATATTCCTTTACTAGTTGGCATGAAGTTAAGTTTAGACATGTGTCATAAATCTGATTTTGATCATGAGGAAATGCCTAAAATTTTGTGTGCTAGTGTAGTTGGTAGTTTGACATATGCAATGGTCTGTACAAGACCATATAAAGCACAAGTAGTGGGAGTTCTGAGTAGGTTTATGTCTAACCCTGGTAAAAAACATTGTACTTATGTTAAGAGGGTTTTTAGATATTTACAAGGTAATTTTGATTACTGTTTGGTTTATCATGGTGCTAATGATATTAATATTATCCACAAAAATGGACATACAAGGTTTTGTTTATTCGGATTGGGTAGGAGATCTGGATAGTCAGAGGTCAACAAGTGGCTATGTGTTTAGATTTTTTGGAGCTGCAATTAGTTGGATGAGTAAGAGGCAACCCATGGTTGCTTTGTCCACCATATAAGCAGAGTACATGGCTACTACGCATGCCTCTAAAGAGGCAGTTTGGTTATAGATACTTGGGAAAGGTATTGATTTTAATTGCAAGCAAATTAGACTTGAATGTGATAGTCAGAGTTCTATTTGTATAGCCAAAAATCCTATGTATCATGCCCGTACTAAGCACATTGATGTACAATATCACTTTGTGCAAGAAATGATTGAAGTGGTAAGGTATTGATTAAGAAAGTTGACACTTTGATCATTGTTGCAAATTATCTTATGAACCAAGTTACTAAAAATAAGTTCTCTTAGAGCATGAAGGCCATTGGGCTTAAATCCTATACAGTTTGATTTATAATAATGATTCCTTGTTTAGAATAATTGCAATGTATAATGTCAAGTAGGAGAATGTTGGAAATAGGATGCCATTTAATTATAATCCTAAACATATTTCATGTATCTCTTAAGTCCTTGGAAAGTGTTCCCCAACACGAGGATTAGAAAGAGATTAAATTTGAATTAAATGCACATGTAAATTGACATTTGTAATTATTCCTAAATGATAGGAATATGTGGGGATGCCTAAGAAGAGCTCCTACAAAATAGGAGCACATGGGGCACCCACATGGGAGGTGTGAAAAACCTTGTTTCAGTTAACTGTTTAATGAATTGATAACTCTTATGTAATGCATATCTTGTTCCTATAAAATAGGGATTGATATTTACAATGTATGTGGAGTGGCACTTTCAGTTCAGTTCAATTTAGCTTCTAAAGTTCAATTAAGTTCAATTCAGTTATGCTTCAGTTATCTTCAGTTGCATGTAGTTAGTTTGAGTTGCATGGCTAATGACTTTGGTTGGATGACAGATAACAGGTTGATACTTTTGGTTAACATGGGATGATCAATCATGCATGATTTTTTGCATGAATGATGGAGAGATATGTTTTAGTTAACAAAGATTGACTTGGACCCACCTTGGGTGCCCAAGTTGGCATCTTGGAGTTAACAACTTTTGCATGAGAAGATATTTTCAAGGTTGAGTTAAGTGGGCCCATTCTTGGGTGGCAACTTTGAGGAGAAGCTTACAAGATATATTCGTTATCAACATTGAGTTAAGTCTTCAGTTTGGGATGCCCAAATTGAAGGACTTTGTTTGACACTATTTTTCATGGAAGAACTCTACTTGCACAAGAATGGCATAGATATTTGTGAGGATCTTTATCCTCTTTTAATTGTCAACTCTTTGGAGTTTACAATGTTAATAATTGTCTATTAATTGCAACAAGTTGAAGAGAGTTCTATTAGAGTTTATTGTAGGTTGTGAAGAAGAATTGTTGAAGGAAAAAGAAGAATATCATTAATCAAGGATTGATACAATGTTATTGTAATCTTATTGTAACATCAAATAATACAAGCACTATTGATTCTGGTGGTGGATTTTTTTCCCGAAAGGGTTTCTTCATGTATATGTTGTGTCACTTCTATCTTTTTGTCTCATTCTTCTACAATCTTATGTCTTTTTCTACAATTGGTAAAAATAATTAATCAGATTAATCACCCACAAAGAAATTGTGACAAAGAATGCTTAATTTAATTTATAGTCTCATAGGATTACAAGTTTTATAGCTACATAATTACCTTCATTTTAAAATGGGAATTTCTAACTCTAAGGGAATTATTATGTCCGTACCATAAACAAGGTTATATAGTGTAAATAGGGAAAATATGCATAGAAAAGTGTGAAATCTAGTTACAAGATTTTACAACACTTCAAAATAGGACTTGTTGATGTATAAAAAGGTAGTTTTTAGGTGAATTGCATTAAATAGAGTCTAGAAGAATATAGAAATGTCTTACAACACTTCACAACACTTTCACAAGATGTCGTTCTTTGAGTTTTAGCACTAAAATAAGCATGTTCAAGCCAAGATATATCATAAAATTAAAGCAACATAGCTCCAACACTATGAAACAATGCCTAAAAGACTATGAAAATGGGAAAAGTCCATTTTTCTATGGTACACAATGTTCGACTAATATAATAAATAGGATGTTCCTAGCCATTCTCATCTTGTTGAGCCAATAACACAGCTAGAGTATGGGTTGATGTTCTGATGTAAAGGATAAATGGTTTTCCTTGAGTAGGGGGTTGCAAGATGGGAGGATTAGCTAAATATTGTTTAAAAATTTCAAAATATTTTTGACAATCCTCATTCCATCTAAATTTTGATTCTTTCTTAAGGGGTTGCGTAAAGGGAAGAGTTTGATCCACCAATGATGCAACAAAATGGCTAATAACTTGAATATTTTCTTGTAAGCTACACAATTGAGGAATGCTCTTAGGAGGTGGCATGTTTATTATAGCATCAATCTTCCTTTTTTACATGTCAATGCCTCTATGTGACACTATAAAACCAAATAGTTTTCCACTATCCATGTCAAAGAAACATTTCTTTAGGTTTAACCTTATATTATATTTATGAATTCTTTCAAAAATTAGTCAGAGGATTTTGTTGTGATCTTTACAAGTTATAGATAGCCAAAATTTATCATCAACATAATCTTCCAAAATATTATGTCTGTAATCATGGAATAGTAGTGGCATTGCTCTTTGATATATTGCTCCAACATTTTTTAATAAAAAAGGAATAACAACCAAACAAGTTCTTTAACCTTAGAAAATGAATGAATGAGAGAAATTAAAATATAAAAAATATGTTTGAGGTTATTTCTTGGTCAAATATCTAACTAAAACACACATGTTAGTAGTTTGATTTTGTAAAACTCCTTCAATAATATGATGATTACTTGATTTATAGATTTGATGAGGATAAATAGAGGGTTGAGAAATTGTTTTTGGATGGATGGTTATGATTTCATAAGAGGAATTTTGAATTTGAATTTCATGGGAAAGAGAGAATAAATGTTATTTGTTGGTAAAAAGAGGGTTAGGATTGACTTGATTAGGTGAATGGTTGGGATTAAAAGTTGGTTTCAATTTAAATAGCAGTTGGTTAGAAATGTGTGGCTAGGTTTTGTTTGATTGATTTGATGGTTAGGATTCAGGATTGATGACTTGTATTTATTTTGACTTTTTATTGTGGATGAGACATGATTGTCTTCTTAGTGGAGAAATAGAATAAGATTTGGGGCTCTAGGTTAATTAATGAAATAAATTATTTAACTAATTAGAGGAGAGGGATGTAGGATGTTAATTTATTTTGATGATGAATTATTAGAAACTAAATCTTAATTAATATTGCAATGATGCAAATGTGATTACAATAAATTAGTATGGTGTTGAATACATTGAAAGTGATGTGTTAGATATGATCAATTTTAAATCTAGAACACTATTAAATAAAAATTACGTAGATTTCTCTTCTTCTACCATTATCTACCACTAACATCATAATTTTAATGAAAAAGTGACTTTTCTAAGCAACTCTATATTTTCAATAAAAATAGTAGTGTGTACAGTTGCTTCCTACTACGATATGAAAGCTTTTTTTCTTTGAGTAGTGTGTAAAGATGATTTTAACATGAAAAGAAATGGAGTTGAGAAAAGTAGTAAGCAATCACTATATTTTCCTTGTTGGAGTGGATGGGCTTTGTGTGAGATGTGTGCTCTTCCTTTCCGCCAAGTTGAAGCAGTCACTGTATCTGCCACCCTGTCAGACTGAGATGAGCTGCTATATAAGTACATCATGTGATAGCACTGCTATGTAAAGAAACCTGAATGGATTGATTTTTAGCTGAACGTTATTTTTGCCATTAATGGCAGTTTCCTTCACCACAAGCAATTGACAAAACAAGGACTAAGGTACTTGTTCTGCAGCACAAGGACCATTATAAATGTACAGAAATGGAGATCAGAAAAGTTGTTCAATCACGTTATTGGCATGGTACACGCTCAGAAAAAGAAGACCATTTTTATGTTCAATGCTCCTTACACAACTTTAAGTAAATATAATTTAACATTATATTATTTTTCTTTTGGCTTCTATCTTTGAGTAGTGTGTACAATTTCTTCATACTACGATATGAAAAGCTTCTATCTTTGACATGATTTTAACATGATTCGATATATGAAAAGAAATGGAGATCACAAATGTTGTTCAATCACGCCATTGTTATTATGTATACTATTTGAAATACAATCACACACTATTTTCTTCAATTGGTATAGTACACGCTCAGAAAACAATTGGGTCTTCACACAAATATGGGAAACTGAATTCACCCACCCATGTTATACGCGGACTTACAAATTGGGAAACTGAATTTGCTCAGCCATGTTGTTCGCAGAATTACAAATTCGGAAAACTAGTTCTCAGTGGTGTCGACGTCGAGTACCTCACATCTGATAAGGAAAACACACTTAAGTTTGTTAGTGCTTTTCTTCTCGAACACTCATTACTTGCTTTCATTTATCGAACTGTCTGATTCACCGGCGCGATCGTGGGGAAAAGTTCTGGGCAAATGATATACAAAGTGGCAGATGTGGGAGTTAAAGATAGCTTAGCTTGGGGCACGTCGCAATAAAATAATGTTGTTAGAAGAAAGCATGATCTTGGAAGAAACCATGATCAACGAAGGATGATCAACGCAGACAATTTTTTGTTTTAATTTTAGCTTTAGCTTTATTTAGTTTTAATGCATAATATGCAGTGGTTCTTAGGCGTAGCTTTATTGTTTTTTTCAGCTTTCTTAGCTTTATTTTTTCCTTAGGCTGATCGCTGTCTTATCAAATCTTTTTAGTGCTTTTATATGATTACCTTCCAAATTCCAATCCATAATACTTAAATTTTCCCAATAAAACTCATTGTCATCTTCATCATTAAGAAAACAATATTTTTGGGTTGGGGCCCTAGCTCGGTTGGCTAAATCTTCCTGTTGCAGGAGGTTGGTCACGAGGTCTAGTCTCCCCTACCCCCGTGGTACCAGAGGGTGTGTCGCGCCAGCGCCGCCAGTCACGTTAAAAAGTTTACCAGGTGCATTGCAGTTTATAGGGGGTCGTGCTACCCGATTCCTGTAGTCTAAAAACAAGAAAACAATACTTTTATTTTATTTTTAATTTTTTATGCATAGAAAAAAATTCAATAAATACTTTGGTTTTGGATTATTTTCATGCTACTAATTGATTTCTATTTATTAAATACAATTAGCAATCACACCTTGGTATGCAATGGTTACATTGAAAAGTGTGGAAGGTCAATAAGGAAAAAAATTGATCTATTTTTTGCATACATTTACATAGTACCCAAGGTCAATTGGTAGGCCATTTAGCAAATGATGTTGTTTGTGCAACAAAGGTCTAAATGGAGAAGTGATAGCTTCAATTCAAGTATCCATCCACTTATAGGGATCCAACCATGACTAAAATAAAATCTTTGGATTGAGAAGATAATCAAGCTTAGTTACCAAGAGAGTCATGCTATGTTTCCAATAGGGAGTCAAATGGAGAGATAGAAATATAGACGAAGGGATGGAGGGGGGAGAGTACAATAGAGAGAGAGGTGGGTAAGTAGACAGAGATAAAGATGAAAATAGAGATAGTGATGGAGATGGAAATGGATATGGATATGGAGAAGGAGAGGTGTATGGAGAGAAGGAGAGGGAGAGATCAAGAGATAGAGGAGAGAAGGATAGATAAAGATGGAAGAGATACATATATAGATATTGTATAAGAGGGAGATGTAGAAAGATAAATATAGAGATAGGAAGTGATATAGAGAGAGTAGATAGAGGGAGAGATATCGGGGTAGACAGAGATGCAAGAAGAAATATTATAGAACACAATAGCATACATTTTCTATAAAATGTGTTAATATTTGTCTACTTTCCATTGCACATATAATAGAGCAACATACATTTATAGGGCTGATTGGGTGAAAAATAGGGTGCACCAAATGAATGAACAAGATGATGGAACACTGATTTTTCTGGAGCCCTAATCACTTCAAATTGTGTAAAATATGATGCAAATAACAATTAGAAAATGACCCTAACTCTTATAGCAACTATGAGGGATGTTTTTAGAGAATAAAAAGGTGTGTACCTAGCCAAAAAGTTGTTATTTTTGAGATATGGAGGACTCATTCGCCTTCAATGGCGAATGGGTCCTTTTAGGGTTTCAAAAAATTGATTTTAGGATCTTGTTGCTTGATGTCTAGACTCTTGAATTCCCTGTTATTAGCTTCTGAAAATCTATATGCAATTTTATAGAGATTTTTCCATGATCTTGCACTTTGAATGATAACTTTTTGCAACTTTGCAACTTTGACAACTTTGCTCCAAATCTTGCTCAACTTGACCTTCAACCTATAAATCTACAATCACACACTCAAGGGAAGAAAAACTTGTTGATTTGTTAGTGAATGGGGATTTGCCTCAGTCAATCCCCTTGTAGGTAATCAAATCAAATGATGTAATAGTGAAATGAAGCATGAACATGAAATAATGTAAATGATGTCACCTTGGATGATTTCTTGTGAAACAAATTTGCAAACTATCATATAGTAGCCATGAAGAATGTAGATCTAGGATCCTTGAAAATGATGTAAACAATCTAGCTGCAAGTAGATTTTCAATGCTACATCCACCTCTTAGCTCAACATCATGAATGCACACATCAAACCCTTGAAATGATGATATGATCTTGAATTTATGCAATAAACACTTGAAATCTGCCTTGAAATGCCTTATGAATGCTCTTGACATGCTCTATAATGCTCATGTGAAGTATTGGGATGCTCTTTTGAAAATATTAGGATGCTTCATAAACTTTCTAGGAGAAACAATGTGAATTAACCCTTTATTTATACTAAATTAGGAGATTAAGCCCAAAATTCAAAGAATCAAGGCCGCTACTAGATCTAGGAAGAAACATAATTAAATTCCCACCAGAATGAAATTCGAAATGGGTGGTCTCTTTAAGGGAGGACCCATTCACTATTAAGGGCGAATGGGTCCTGGCTAAGTTTCCATGACCAAGCTTTGGGGGATTGAAAGAAGGCCAAAAACCCATTCCAAATCAACTAAGAAAGTAGGGTCCTGTAAAGGGAGGACCCATTCACCATCAAGGGTGAATGGGTCCTAGCTCAACTTACAAGGACCAAACTTTTCCCAATGAAATATTTTGTTAATTAAATTATGATTGCTAGGATAGATCTTTGGGAGGTGTCAAAATTAAGGCCTAAGTTTGAATTAAAAGGGGGTTAATAACTCCAATTAACCACAATCAATCAAGACTACCTATATAAGTGTGAAAGTTCCTTAAGACACTTTACAACACTTAAACAAGGTGTAGACTATGTACATTTTATCCAAAAAGGGGCCCATTAGGCTTAATTAAGCAAATACATCCTAGAAAAGTGTGAAAGTGTGTTACAACACTTTACAACACCCTTGCAAAGGATCAATTAAGGCGTGTTTTATTTAAATAAAGGTCTTAGAATAGTGTTAATGTGTACAACACAATACAACACCACTCCAAGACATCATTAGTTCAACTTGAAGGTCAATTATCAAACCAAGTATCGGAAAAGGCTACTTTTTTCATTACTATAAGGGCAAACCTTTTATCTTTTATTCTTTACTTAACAACTTACATTTTCATTTTACTTATAGATATTCAAAAAAGATATATGTTTCTCTCTATATATATGCATATTGAAAAATATAGAAAAACGGTGACCTTAACTTCTAGTATGCAAAAACCTAAGGTCAATTCCACTTTTCTGAAGGTTTCATTAGGATGCAAACCAACAAGGCCAATAAATTTAATTTCAACCTCCAAGGTGAGCTAATCGAACCTAATTTTGATACCTTTTTTAATCTTGAAAATGGATTGGAATTGAATTACCAAAAATATACCTATTACATTATGTGTCGTAGATTGAAGATGCAATATTCTAATAACAGGAAAATTGTAACTAAAATTTCAACAACAAAATTGAGAAAAGTAGAGATTTGTTCACCTGTCTTGTAAATTTCAAATTGAAAAGTGGAGGACATAGGTGCCCAAGGTGTGAGTGTCCTTATAGACATATTTTGAGCTTTGAAAAATTGATCTTGTAGTGCTAAGTTTGCTCTCTAATTTTTTGCTTTGTAAACTTCTGCTTTCGGACTTGTAGCTACAAAAATCTACAAAAAGAAATTTTTGGGTGGCTATATAGGGGTTTTCCCCAGTCAAACCCCTATTTTGGTATTTAATCCTCCACAAATAGCTAAAGATCTAATAAAAGATAGTGTGTGAACCCTAAACTTAAGTGTGTTTAATGTTGTTATGAGCTAAAATGCAAAAAAATCCTACTCAAGTGTATTAGAGGGAGATTCCTACATGAAAACGATAATATCTACCTTGGGAGAATTCAACAAACCCTTATTGAATCTAAAACACATTGATACCCTTCTTAGGTTGCAAGTAGAATTCAAGGCTTGAAGTTGAGAACACTAGGAAACAAGTCATTAGGTTGATGTTGAGATGTAAATGATAAATGGTTTTCCTTGAGTGGTGGGTTGCAAGATAGGAGGATTTGATAAATATAGTTTCAAACTTTCAAAATCTTTTAAAATATCCTCATTCCATCTAAATTTTGATTACTTCTTAAGGAGTTGAGTAAAGGGGAGAGTTTGATCCGCCAATGATGCAATAAAATGGTGAATAGCTTGAATCTTTCCTTGTAAGCTATGTAATTGAGAAATGTTCTTAGGAGGTGGCATGCTTATTATAGCATCAATCTTCTTTATTTCTACCTCAATGCCTCTATGCGAAACTATAAAACCAAACAGTTTTCCACTATCCACATTAAAGACATTTCTTCGGGTTTAACCTCAAATTGTATTTACAAATTCTTTCAAAACTTAGTGAAGAGGATTTTGATGTGATCTTAACGAGTTATAGAAAACCAAAATATCATCAACATAATCTTCCAAAATATTATGTATGAAATCATGGAATATTAGTGTCATTTCTCTTTGATATGTTGCTCTAGCATTTCTCAATCCAAAAGCCATAACAACCAAATAAAATGTTTCCTATGGTGTAGTGAAGTTGTCTTATATCAATCTTGAGGGTTGATGAATATTTGATTATATCTTGCAAAACCATCCATGAATGATAATAAGGCATGGCTCACAGTTGAATCCACTATTATATCAATATTAAGAAGGGGAAAATCATCCTTTAAAGATGCTTTATTGAGATCATGAAACTACATACACATCCTAATGCAATTATCAAGTTTTTCCATTTCCACAATATTGGATATCCAAGGTAAATAACCAATAGGGTAGATGAAGCTAGCTTCTAATATTTTTACAATCTCAAGTTTAACCAATAATGCTATCTTGGGATTCATCTTCTGTATCTTTTGTCTCACTATTTTAGAATATCTTTTAAGGAAATTGTTGTGTGTAACTATCTTAACGTCAATACTTCACATATCTGAATAAGTATAAGAAAATATTTTAGGAGTCATGTAACAATTTTTCATAATCTTCTTGTTCATCATCATAAAGACACTTTCCTATTCTAATGATCTTCTCCTCGTTAAATGGATCCATTGGTATGTTTATGGTATCTCCCACAAGTAATGCACTTTGATTTAGAATGTTAGGAATTTGTTGAGAATTATCTTTCACATCATCACTTGATTTAGTTTCTTCCCCAAAGTATCCCTTACCATTTAAATAGTAGGTGAACCTTTGATTGTGATGGTGGATTGGTAAATTATCATACAATCTGAGAACTTCCACTAAGTATTCATCATTTTTAAAGGTATCGAATGACGCATCATTACTCATGATATCTATCATTTCAGGATGCATTAATCTTTGAGTTGTCTTAGGAGCATCTTTCATTATAAGATTGGCATTAAGGGAGGCTCCTTTTGATGTTTTTGTTATCTTCGAATGACAATAACCGAGATCCTTTGTTCTCTCTTGTATGTTAGGCTCTATAGGAAATCGAATACCTTATTTTTCACTACACATCCTTTTCCATTAGAGCCAAATTATTTCAAAACATGATATCTTCTTCCATAAAGAGCTCCCATTTCTTTCGAGCATGGTAGTTTCTCATAATAAATCTCATCATAGGTAGATGTGTAGCTTGTTTCTTCATCTTTACTAGAAGTTGTAGATCTAAAGGCTTTTGATGATTCCACTATAGATTGTGTTGATACCAATACTACTTCTTTACCCTTTCCTTATGTTGTTTGTGTGTTCTTATACACTCCCATGAATGTATGTGTGAAATCTAATGAAGCCCAATCATCTTTCCATATTTTTTTTATAAAAAAGAGACACACATATTTTTCTTGAATTCACAAAGGTTCCACTTTAGATGTTGGTTCAATGTTCTTAAAGGACTTCTCATTCCCTTGTTAGTTTGTAAACAACTTTCAAATTTTGGATCAACTTTTACTATGTAAACCTTGTTGTTGTAAGTGTATTTCAATAAATGGTGTGATGTTGAAGGTCCTACATTCATTTCATTAATCCACATGGTCTTCCCAAGAGGAGATTATATTAAATATCATTAGGCATGACATGGATAAGATTTTGTAAAGTAACCCTATTGATTTTGAAAATTAATGTTATCACACAAAGTGGTTATTTTTCCACATTATTGAAACCATAGATAGACAACAAATCTGGTTGAGTTTTACTCTTATTGGAGCTCCAATTCTATCCAAAAGGTTTACACTACAAACATTGAGTCTTGAACCATTTTCACTAAGGGTATGCCTAATTCCAACCTTGTCATTGACAACCAATATCATCAAAGCATCATTTTTCTTCTATGTTTCCAATGAAGGTAATTGACTCTGATTAAAAACAATATCAATGTTGATTGAGTTCATGCCTTGAATCAAGGTTGCTACATTATTTGATTATGCACTAGGAGGGACCACAACTTTTTGTAAATAAATTTGAAGCATACCATGGTAAGTAGGTGATGTGTGAATGATATCCCACAAGGATATATTAGTATGAGTGTTATGAAGTTGTTCGATAAGAGCATACTCCTACCCACTATTCGGAGGTATACGATGTGCACTAGGAAAAATAGGTTGTGGAATAGGTATCAATGTGGGAATAGGTTGTGTTTTTCCTGGGTTCTTATTATTCCTTGTGTTGTATATATGAGTAATTGTGTCATAAATTTATTGTTGAGATAAATTATTACTAGTGAGTTGTTTTGTGAAGTTTAAGATGTGACCTAGAGGTAGTGGTTTTTTTGAGGTTGTCTTATGATAAGCACAAGTTTGGTTTGGACTTGGGGTTGTTGTGTAGGTGTGTAAATGATAAGTTGAGGTGTAATTGCATTTATTTTTCTTTGTTGGGTGGAAATTGCACAAGCCTTAATGGATGATCTAGGTGCGATGAAGTCTTCAAGGGCTTCATCTAACATATCAAAGTAATCATAACTAAAGGGATTGATATGTATGAAATTCACTTATAGAAAGAGATTTAACATGGTCAAATGACTATACTTTTTCAAAGATTAATCCTAAAATTTAAATTATAATCTAAGTATCACACACTAAGGAAAAATAGGACTAAAAATAGGCTTGCAAACATATTACTAGTATAGAACTAGAAACTAGACTTCAAATCTATAAATTGACAATAGATAAGAGTCTACTCCTAAAATCTAAGGAAGATTTAGGATGATAGAGGTACCTAGGGTGCCTATGTCCAACTAGGGCTCTATCAAAAATTTAGTTTCAAAGGAACTAGTGAAAAAAGGTGTTTTGCTGATTGTCTTCAAACCAAAATTTAGAATTGAATATGTTGCTATTTTGAAAGCTTTTTGAGTTTGCAATTTGTTGTAATGGCTTAGGGTTTTGATTTTTTAAAAATAAAAACTAATTTACCCAAATTATGCAATTCTTTAGAAAATGTACACAATTGCTCTATAGATTTGATAGTTTCTAATATTGAAATGAAACAATTTTCACAAATGTGCAATAGACTAAGAAAAGAAACACAATTATTTTGAGTGTAACCACAATTTTTGCAATTAAAAAATTGATACCTCAAATCAAATAATAGAAAATAATAAAAAACATAGGAACAAAACTTTGTGATAATTTAAGCCTTAAATAGCAGGATAGAAGCACCTAGGGTGCCTGTGTTCTAGATAGGGTTTTGAGAAATTGAAATTTTGGCTATCTGTGTTACTATTTAATGTTTTGAGATCTATATTCAGATAGTTTTGACAATGACTATTTCTAGAAAATTTTGCTATTTTTATGACTATGGAATTGAAAAATGCAAGTACATGCAACAATGTAAAAACTACTTGAAAATTAATGAAACTTTGAAATGCAATTTCTAGATCTAAGATGTACAATTGACTGATTTTAAGATGCAAGTTTGAAACAAAAGTACACATTTTTTCACCTTTTCGCCTAAATGAAAGATGTAATTTGAATGCAATGAACACTTTCAGATTTCTAAGAATATAAAAAATGAATTTCTAATTGGAATCTAAGCTAAAGATTACTGTAACAAAACCTAATGCAACCTATGATATGCAATAATATTTTATGACTTTTTTATGATGCAACAATGAAACCCTAGATGAACAATGGAAATTTAATGCAATGCAAGATCTAGGTCTAAGGTGAATTTTATAAGGTATACGATATTAACATGTCAAGTTCACCAAAATGAAACATAGAAAAATGGTGACCTTATGTTTTAGTATGCAAAAGCCTAGGGTCAATTCCACTTTTCTAAGGGTTTCATCAGGGTGCAAACCAACAAGGCCAATAGATTGACTTTCAACCTCCAAGGTAAGCCAATCAAACCTAGGTTTGATCCTTTTTGACTCTTGAAAATGGATTGGAATTGAATTTCCCAAAATAGACGTATTAAACTATGTCCCCTGGACTGAAAATGCAATATTATGATAACAAGAAAACTGTAACTAAAATTTTGACAATAGAATTGAGAAAAGTAGGGATATGTGCACCTGCCCTATAAATTTGGGGTTTGTAAACGTTGATTAAATTAGTTTGACCCCTCACAATGCTTTGCTCCTCCTAGGGTTTTTCACCTAAAATGGAGAACGGGGATTGGATGGGGGACCAAAATGCAAGGGTTTACACTCAATACTAATGTTAATGAAATGTATTATTTGCAATTTTAAGATGTCCTAATGCTCTAATTTGAAATTGAAATGATCTAATGATGCAAAACTATGAAAATGTAAAGTGTTGAAGAACATAATGTGATATGTAGAAATGCCTAAGAAATGCAATGAAATGATGAAATGATAGAATAGAAAGGAAGAGGTACACTTGGAATTAGAAGTGTGATGTTGGTAGATTCTAGTATTCAAGAAATTTGACTAAAATGCTGATCAGGACACTTAGGCCAGTCTGGGTGAATTAGTCTCAGTTTCAGGAAGTTTTACTGGAACGTGAATCTGCCAAATGGGTATTTAGAAATGTCAAAATCAAACTTCACACCCATAAGTGGGACTAATTTTCCACTAGTGGTGACTTATTTCTCTTGCAAATCTCGGGGAATTTTGGAAATATTTTGGAAGTATCGGATCTGTACTTTCTTTCCTAACAGATGTATATACTTGTTTATGTAGAAAATGGAGTAGAAATTCTTCTCCATTCTTAAATTAGGGTTGTCTTGACTTGATTGACTTTATGCACTTTTTGATCGCTTTTCAACACCTATTGCTTGACAAATCTGCATACAAAATTTACATGCAAAAGGGGAAAATGGTTGAGGGTTAGAGAATAGGGGTTTTCCTTAGTCAAACCCCACTTTGGTAATAAAACCCTACACAATGAAATAGAATGAAGATAAAGTGATAAATAGATAACATGCAAGTGCAAGTGTCATAAACTTACCACATCATTGATGGTCAAAATTTGAAGATGTGCAATGAAGACCTCTAATAGCTTGGCTTGATAATGCTTGAATGCTTAATGATTGCAAGAGATTGTATGTGATTTGGAGATAGATGTCTATAGGAGATCTAAAATGAGGTGAAAAACCCTTATTTATACTTGATTTTACTAAAATTTCCCAAAAGTAACACATCACAGGCCGACCTCAAGGGTTAGAGGAAAAAATATCACTACAATTTTGAAATTATTTTGAGTTTTGTGCCAAAAAGGACTAAGTCACCACTATTGGCGACTTAGTCCCACTTAAGCAAATTAAGTGGGTGTCGAGAATTTCGGGGCATTAAAAGTTGTCCAACAACAATATCCTTAACAACACACTTGAAAACAATTGAAAAGTGTATTAAGGGGTCATTTAGACATGAGAAAGGGTTGAATTAGTGAAATTAAGCTTAGAAAAGTGTAAAATATTGTTACAAGACTTTACAACACTTCAAAAATAGGACTTAATAAGTGGTGAAAAGGTGATTTTTAGGTGAATTGTAATGAATAGAGTCTAGAAAAGTGTAGAAATGGTTTACAACACTTTACAACACCTTCACAAGACATCATAATTTGAATTTTAAAAACCTAATATGAATATTTTGACCTCATTACAACATTATGCCCTGGAAAAATAAAGAAAAAGTCCATTAGAAAGAGTAAAGTGAGCATAAAAATGTCAACTATACATTTTTTTGTGACACATTAAGCTCCCACTTTAGTGAGAGGATGAACTTGCTTCAAACCCTCGCTAAAGTAGCCCAACCTACACAACAAGAGGGATCCTAAAGCAATTACATTGGTAAGATGAAATAACAATAATCAAGAGGGATGATCAAGCCCCTAGGATCAAGATATCATGGAAAACCAAACATAAGAACAAAAGGAACATGCGTTATGAAGAAAATGAATGAAAGATTTTATTGTTTGTCCAACTCATTGTGGATTAGATCTAGGTTGGTTGCTTGAAAAATAAAATGCATATGTACTCACTCTTGGGCAATAGAACTCATGAAGGTCCATCGGGTGAGATTACCCAAAAAGGTGAAGTACATACACTAGTTGGCATGCACCCACAAACACAAGGGTGGCTATGGAGAAAGTCATGCCGATGAATGGGCTTTCTGCTCAACCATATCAAAGTTATACCTCCTGATAAATTTAACAAGGCACCACAAAGACAATGTTGTCTTGTGCTTCAAGAGACAAGAAAAGCTTCATATGCTTAGTACTCATGAACAAATGCAAAAGGTACCACAGGCATGCAAGCTGCGTTATGCAAGGTGGAAAAAATAAGATGAAAAAATAAAATGTAAAATGAGAAAGGTGTTCAAAGGAGTCTTGTTTAGTTCATGCAAGTTTTATCACTTAGGGAACATTATTTCTAATGTCTCCAAGAGAGGACCAATCAAAGAATAGAATATTTACAACTTAGGGGATGCAATGCATCACACCAAGCCACTAAGAGGAATGTAATATGCTAGATGATAGATCACACTTATGAAGGACATCATTCCCAATGTCATCCCCAAAGTGACAAACACGTTGTATGAAGTGACAAGGCTACACTAAGAAAGCAAGAATGCAAATGAAATGATTCCAATGTATGCCCCCCACTTTAAAGGAATTGCTAGACATCATTCTAAGAGCAATTACTCTAAAGTAGTGAAGGAAAGAAAATTCAAAAATAAAACAAGACATGAGAGCCAACTTGGAAAGCCCTTATGCCAAGTCATATGTTTCTAAGTTAGGCTGCATCATGTAAAAAAAAAGAAAGAAAAAGAAAATGAGGTTTCCCCCTAGAATTGAACACACCAAACACATAATGCATCTATGGATTTGGAGTCAATATGTTCATTGCTGTAATGTTTCTTATAAAAGAGCTTGGAACTGTCATAATTCCACCAAGCACATAGAACTAGAAGAATGACACAAAGAGAGCGAAAAGAAAAAGAAAAATGATGTCTGTTTCAGGTCAACATGGAAGAGACATTGTGTTCTCAACACTTTGCATCATCCCTAAAAGGAAAACACAAGCGAAAAGAAAATGAACAGGTGAAAGAAAAGGAAAATATTTTGGGTCAACATCAAAGAGACATTTCAGTCTCAATGCCTTTCATCATCCCCAAAATAAAAAGACAAGAAAAAAGCAAAGGAAAAATAAAAAGGGACCTTTTGGGTCAACATGGAAGAGACATAGGGCATCTCAACGCTTTGCATCATCCCCAAAAGGAAAACACAAAAAAAGATAAAAGCAACATGGAGGAGACATTGTTTAATGCTTTGTGTCATCCCAAAAAGGAAAAAACAAAATAAAAATGAAAAGGAAAAAATGACCTTTTGGGTCAACAGGAAGAGACATTGTGGTCTCAACACTTTGCATCATCCCTAAAAGGAAAACACAAAAGAAAAGAAAAAAGGGGATGCACGACATATAGAAGAATAGAGGTAAAAATAGAAGTGTACAAAGAGAACATTAAATGCATAATACGGGGGAACACAACATGCACATAAAATAAAATCAAAGAAAAAGGAAAATGTAAAGGGGCTAGTAATGCAAATGTATTTCAACCATTAGCTGAGTTATTGGCTTCTCGATCTTAAGTATTAAAAGTGGAAGGTAAATAATGTAGTTAAGAGACAAGGACAAATGCATTACAAGGACAAGGCTGACAACTTATTATCACCACTAATTGCAAGACAAGAATGAGCCGAGATGGGTGATGGGAAGGATCATGCCATAATGAGAATGGAAAATTCTACAACTATAGCATGATAAAAGGAATTTTTTTAAGGGACACTGGGAAAGATGTAGGTATCAGTGAAGTTATATTTGTCCAGTATTTGATTCCATGTCCGACATTCTTCAATTCAATGTCCTAAAACATGATGATATTTGCAATAGGGTATGTTAGAATGTTTAGGGTGAATGACCAACCTATTTGAAGGTGATAAAAGTATAACACCTTTGTTAAGAAGTAATTGAAGTCTCCTTTCACATTCAGGTGATGGATGAGTAGGAAACTTGATTTTCTTTAATTTATAAGGTCAATTTATTTTACTAGTTTCTCCTTGTTTATGAATGGAAGAAGGAAGAGGACCCATGGGAATCCTAGCATCCTTATCATTGGAATTAGGTGATGGCCATTCACGTGGAAGGAGAATGTTCAATTTAGGAGGAGAATAAAAGATCACACTACCATTATCCTGAAGTATCCAATAGTCAAAAGGAGGGTTACGATTATCAAGAGGATCTTGATATCCTAGTCCAGTTGTGTTTTCTTCTTGTGGTTTTTGTTCAAAAAGTTGATGAATGTTATGTTCTATTGTTGTATCACAACCTTGTTTACTTAATATAGTAAATCCCTTTCCATAGGTTTCTTCAAGGTTGATGGGTTTGTTTGTAACTTTGTTATCATAAAATGGTTGTGGAGGTGCTTGTTGAGAGGAACTAGGTCCACCTGAGGCAGGGAACTTAGGTCCGTTGTTTGTTTCAGGCTGGGGATAACCAAATGTATCAATGGGTGCAATAGTAGGGAGAATTTATGACCTCATGGATGGGTTAAAGGCTGCATTGGCTTTGAGGTTATCAAAACATTCATTTAAGAACTTGTTCATGCTATCGTCATCATCTCCAATGATGTCTACATCATGAGGAGTTGAAGGAGCATGAGGAAGTTTAAGGTCATTAGGATCATAGGAAAATGCATAATTGGACATGTCTACTAAGGATTTCAAGGAAGTACAAAGATGATTAAAGGAAAATGCCATGATGAAAGGAAATTAAATGCAAAAAACAACAAATTTGGAAATGTAACAGAGTGCAGTAACAGAAAACAGAGATATAGAAATTACCCAGAAATTACCAAAAATTTCAATGCAAAAAATGTAAAAGGACTAAGTCACCCAGGGTGGCGATTTAGTCCCACTGATGATTTTTTTATGTTTTTTTTCATAATTTTTAAATGTAATGCTATGTATTTCAGATGCACAAATGTAACTATAGTATGTAAATGCAAAGTTTTTGTCTTTTTCAATGCAAAAATGATGCAATAATGCAAGCTAATATGAAATTTTTCACTAATGCAATTTGAAACCCTAGGATGCACTTTAACTAATGCAAGATGCAATGCAAGTGAAACCTAGGATGCACTTTAAAATCAAAAAGGAAAAATGTTCAAAAGAGTTGGCCTCACCAAAATGTAAATGGTGATTTTGGTTTGACTCCTCACAATGCTTTCCTCCTTCTAGGGTTTTTCACCTAAAAAAGAGAAAGGGGACTGGATGGGGGAACAAAATGTAAGGGTTTATGAGATACTTAGACTAACCGATCTATATTATGATGATGAACATGCATGTGAGATGATCAATGTTTCTTATATGATATGATATGATATGCAGTATATTGATGGTTTTAAGATGCTTAGAATAACCAATCTATATTATCCTAAACAACTTAAATGATAATGTAATGCATGTGAGATGGATCATATGGATGATGTGATATGCTATGATTATGAGATTTATGTATGCTAATGTTTTGTGGATGTAGGATGGATGCATTAGCGATGATGATTAACTATTAGCATGGAGAGATGAAAGAAGAAATGAGATGATGACAAGAAGATTTAACAAGCCAACTTTATGATGATGAGAGATGGATGATTTTCTTATCAGGAATTGAGACTTTAAAAGGGATACTTACCTTATGTTTGATAACACACATAAGCAAGATGCATCAAGGTATAAAGAACTAGGGTGGCGTTGCACCTAGTGTGATGGACTTTGACTCGACAATCAAATAGGAGTACTCCTGTTCACACCTAACATACGAAACCTTATTCAAAATGTAGTTCAGATATTTCAAATATCTCAGACCAAAACATCAAAAAGCAAGCCTTCCTATCTTTTCAACAAGACACCTAAAACACCCTCCCTACAAACCAAGCAAAGCACACATATAACCATATTATATTACAAAAGTATCGAACAAGCTTAGCAGATAAAATATAATGATCGTTGCCCCATTCCTATCTCTCTAAATCCTTTTGTTTGGAAATCATCAAGAGGTCATTGGAACGAGCACAATAAGATAAGCCAAAAGACAAAGATAAAGTTAAAAAACAAGCTAATGTTCTTCATAGCACTGGCCAAGACTAAACTATGGTGATGTTTGATGTTCATGTCCATTGTAAGAAGGATACATCCTAGGACATGATGATATCAGATGATTGATTTGGGACTGATTGGATGATAAGCTATTGGTACCTAGAGTTCACCAACTTGTTTACTTATTGACCTAGACTTGAGACTTTGACGATTGAGTTTTTACTTGTGACCTGCTAAACTTGTTTCCGACTGTTTTACCAAAGGTTGAGGATAACGTTTGATTTATTATGAGTGATGTTTATTGTGGGTGAAAGCGAGATGATACAAATGGATTTTTTCAAATATTTGGATGTTTTTGATGTTTTTGAAATGGTTTTAGGCTATTTTTTTTGTTTTTTAAGTGTTTTGCAAATGTTTTTTATTTTTGATTTTCCAATGTTTTGGGGCTTTATGATATTTTGACCAAGAGACTAACCTAAAGACCTATCCTAGGGGCCTTAGGGGTTGATCAACTAGATTATCCTTGCCTACGTTATACACATAGACACCACGTAGTTTGACTGAATAGACTCGATTATTGATGAAATATGAATAGATGGATTGCTAGTTTATTATGCTAGACTCCTAAAGGACTAACCTAAGTGTCTCGAGGGATGATCAAAGATCAACCTTGCCTATGTTCAAATCTCAAAGACAATGTAGTTCGACAAGATGACACTATTTTTAACTTTTTAACTGACTTTTGACTTGTGTTTTTGACTTTTCATATGTTTTGAATGTTTTTGGATTTTCTTGGTTTTATGAATTTTTTTGGGGTTTTTGATTTTCTGATGTTTTTGGATTATTGGATTTTTTGATTTTTTTGATTTTTTTATTTTAGGACTTCAAGAATACACAAATTTAATCTAATGAGAACATGCCCCCAACATGAAGTAGTAGACTACTCCGATATAGGCAGGACAAACTGACCTTGAGAATGGGTTGAGTAGTACTAGGAGGGATCATGACACGAATACTAGATCAAGCTATGATATCGATGCAGATGGTTGATGGATGGAGATACAAAATGTGATGGATGATGGAAGTGTAGTGGATGGATGATGCAAACTAAGCCATGAGGATCCTAGTGGATGGAAAGTTCTTATTTGCATAAGGCACCTATTTGCTAGGTTTTCACCAAGGCACTTGCCCAAAGTGCCACCGAAGTGGTTTTCACTAGAGGACGATTTTTTCTCTTTACTATTTTTAATCCCTTTCTCTTTTTTTTTTTGGATTTTTTGCTTTATGATTTTTTAGTTGTCACCAAGATGCCTGTTTGCCAAGTTTTCATTAGGGTGGCCTTTTTTTTTAGGAAATTTTCTATTTTTTTGTATTTTCAATTTTATACCTTGGAAGGTCAAGCATAAATTTTTTTGAGATGGGAGTTGTTCATGGGCTCCTACAGAGGTTTTCCTTCTGGTGTTGATAACTGATATGCCCCTGACTTGTAACTTGTTGTGACGACAAATGGTCCCAACCAATTGGGTTCAAATTTTTCTTTTCCGTTTGGATTTGGGACATTCTTTTGATTCTCTTTTCGCACAAGTTCTCTGACCTGGAAGGTCCTACTCCTGATCTTCTTGTTATAGTTCTACTTGAGTCAGTTCTGATACACCTATAGATGGTTCAATGCCTCCATTTGTCATTCATGTAGCAGTTCTAGGTCGTTTAGTCTTGACACCCAATATTCCTCATCTGTGATGAGATTCTGTAGTGATATTCTCAGTGACGGGAGCTTGATCTTGATGGGGAGTATGGCTTCTCATCTATAGACCAAGGACAAGTGGGTGGCACTTGTTGGTGTGTGGATGCTGGTTCAATAAGCCCAGAGGGCGAGATTCAGTTGGAGATGCCAATCATGACCATCATCATTAACCATTTTCTTTAGGATTTTTTAGAATGGTCTTTTTTGTAGCCTTTGCTTGACCATTTCCATTGGGATAATACGAGGTAGAAAAGTGATGTTGGATTTTGAATTTGTTGCATAGGCCACAGACATCCTAATTTTTGAATGGTGTCCCATTATCTAAGATAGTGGCTTATGGGACACCATAGAGGCATATTAGGTAGTTCAAGATGAACTTGGATATCTGCTTTTCATTTATGTAGGTCATTGGTATGGCTTCCACCCACTTTGTGAAGTACTCAGTGGTGGTAATGATAAACTTGTGGCCACTAGATGAGGTAGGGGTGATTTTTCTAGCAAGATCAAGCCCCCACTATGAAAAGGCCCATGGTGTGATGATGGGATGAAGTTCTTGAGCTAGAGCATGGATAAGGTCCCCATGCTACTGACACTACAAGTATTTCTTGACATATTCATGTGCTTCTCTTTCCATAGTAGGCCAATAATACCACATCCTTAGTAGTTTCATGGACAAGGTCATACCTCTTGAGTGTGAACCACATATGTTGTTATGTAACTTAGTTAAGGCGGTTAATGCCTCAGCATTTAAGCATCATAACAGGGTTCCTTCTATGCTCCTATGGTAAAGGGTATCTCCTAGGATAACGAAGCGAGAAGGATTTTTGACAAAGTTTCTTTTTAGGCTTGAGGGTAAGTTGATAGGTAGGACCCCTATTCGCAAGTAGGTGTATATATTGTGATACCAGGGATCACCGGGACCAACAATTTCACACACAAATTCAGACCTTGGTAGCTCGAATGTAGGCACAAGAAGCTACTGTACTAGGAATTCATGCTTTGGGACATTGCGAGGGATGTCTAATAGGGATCCAATTGTTGCTATGGTGTCTACCACTCTATTTTTTTCTCTAGGTATCTGCTCGAACGTGATTTCAATCAAAGACTCCTTACGAATTTCCACCAATTTCTTGTACGGGTTTAGCTTGTCATCCCTAGTTCGATATTCATCATTTACTTGATTGATTATTAGTTGTGAGTCTCCATAGATCTTGAGAGCCATGATATTCCACTACACGACTATTCTAAGTCCTATGGCAAGAGCCTCATATTCTACGATGTTGTTTGTGTAGGGAAATGCCAGCTTGTAGGATCTTGGTATGTAGTCTCCCTATGGAGTGATGAAAAATACCCTAGCTCTCGATCCATGTTGTGTGTAGGAACCATCAAAGTACAACTTATAGTGGTTTTCTATGCTCAAGTTGAAGATGGATTCATCTGGGAACTCCGAAATTAGCGGATTCTCTGAATACATTGGCGCTTCTGCCAGTTGGTTTGCAATAGCTTTCCCTTTGATGACCTTCCACTCTACATACTCAATATCATATTCTGATAGGATCATGACCCACTTGGCCATCCTTCCTATGAGCATTGCTTTGGAGAGTAGGTACTTGAGTGGGTCGATCTTGGCAATGAGTTTGATTTTATGTGCTAACATGTAGTGTCTAAACTTTTGTGAGGAACAAAACCACTGCTAGATAAGACTTTTCAATGAAGGAATAATTTAACTCATTCCCTACCATGGTCTAACTGATGTAACATATAGCCCTCTCTATTTCATTTTCATTGTGCTGAGCTAGGAGAGCATTGAGAGTTGTTGTTGCTAATATGTAGATGATTAGAGGCTTTCCTGGGATTGGTGGCATAAGCACTAGAGGTGTGAGAAAATACTCTTTGATCTTGTTAAAGGTTTGATCGCACTTGTCATCCCATTTGTATGCTACCCCCTTGTGGAGTAGGTGAGAATATGGGATTGACTTGTCCGTTAATTGGGCTATGAACTGACTGATGGACTGGAGCTTGCCTTGTAGGCCTCTTAGCTGCTTCAATGTCTTGGGTGCCTCCATCTCAAGGATTGCCTTTTCCAAGTAGTGGGATTTATTTCAATACCTCTCATGGACACGATGTATCCCAACAACTTCCCTGATTGTATGTTGAAGACACACTTCTTTGGATTAAGGTAGACCTTGTATTCCTCTAGTCTATCTAAAATGGAACTTAATGCTACTATGTGGTCTCGTATTTTTATGGATTTTTCCAATATGTCATCGACATAATCTTCCACAGTCTTATGGATCATGTCATGAAAGATTAAGCTCATGGCCCTTTGATATGTTGCTCCAATATTCTCTAGGTCGAATGACATCATGTTCCAGCAATATGTCCCCCATGGACAAGTAAAAGCCATTTTGTGTTGGTCCTCTTTGGCTTTCATGATTTGGTTGTATCTAAAGAATTCATCCATCAATGAAAGCATCTCATGTCTTATGGTCATATCTACAATCATATCAATGTTGGGAAGTCGGAAGTCATCCTTGGGACATGGTTTATTGAGGTCTCTAATGTTTGTGTAGATATAGATGCCCCCATTGGGCTTTGAAACAAGTACCAAATTTGATACCCACTCTAGATAGTCGATTGGTCATATGAACCCTAAATCAAGTAGCTTCTTCAATTCCATTTTGAATAAAAAGGAAAATTGAGGATGCATTTTTCTAAGTTTCTATCTGATAGGCTTTGCATTAGGGTAAACTGTTAGATGGTGGACCACAATCTCTGGATCAATTTTGGACATGTTGACATAGCTCCATGCAAAGTTGACCTTTCTCTCCCTTAAGAAAGTAGCTAGGAGCTCCTATTCTTCTGACATCAATGATTCAACATAAAATGTGATATGTAGAGTTTCCTTTGTTCGCAAGTTGACTGGGTTACATTTCTTGGCTAGAACCGCTGAATTTTCCTGATATAGAGCACTGAGAGGAAGATTGAATCCTTCATCCTTGGGCACCTTAGAGAGGTTTTCATCATTCGATATGTCCTTTATTTTTATTATTTTTGGGTCAGAGAGTGCGATAGTGTGGTTTTCACTCAAAGACCTTGAGATTATTCTCAAATTTTTGCTTTTGTGACTAAAGGATTCAATCATCTCCCTGTAGTAGGCTTCTATTTCTAGTATGATGTCAAACCCAACCTTTTGATCCCCATGTGGCATCATGTCCCAAAGTCCCATGAATTTCAAGAGCATCTCATCATTTTTTAGAGTGTCTAAAATTGGCAGTCCTTGTTAGTTATAATAGATGGGTTGAGGGTAGACTAGGTTGATTTCATGGGTTTGATGGTCGTTGGTCTCAAAAGACAAGGTGCTAATCATGAGTAGGGAGGTTTCTTCAAAAAGCATAGGCAAATCAATTATGGGATCCTTGTCACTACTACATACATCAGTCACATCAAAGGTGAAGTTTTCTAGAGGTAGACCTATGGATACGAGTAATCAAAGGGTGGATATTGATTACTGAGGAGGAGTTTTGAACTTCCTAACCGAGGCACCTTTTCCGAGTATGGTTGCCTTTGGAGCGGTACATCTGAGACCAATATTTCTCATACGCATCTTTGACATGAGGGATATTAGAAGTTCGTTGTCATTTTGTTCAAGCTTTTTGTTTCTATCATAGCCCATGGTGAGTATCATTTGTAAGCCCTTACTACTATCATCCATAGGTAGATCTACTACTGGTCTGTTGTCTTGGTATAGAATGTTGGATGGGTCTTCTTCTATTATTTCTCGACCTAGGTCTCCCCAACTTCTAAAGCTAGAGGAGCCTGTTGTGATGGTTTGGGATGAGGAAGCATCATTTGACTATGGCCATCCTCGTGACCTTAGGAGACTATGGTAACTCTCCCACCACAAAAGAATTTTTCAAAATTGTGTAATTCCCATACCCATTGTCCTGGATAGTGACCTTGATATCAAATATGGCGGGGATGGCAGGTGCCTTTGTCGCAAAAGTGGAGCCGAGAGTATTTGGGTTGATGCATGGAATTGAGGGTCCTCATAATTCTTAGGCACTTGGGGGATTTTGTAATATTTTTCTTCCAGATTTTTGCAATAGTAAAAGGGTTTAGGATTGCCATGAATAGTGACCTCTTGGCCTTGGTATGGAAACTTTACACACTGATGGAAAGTGGGAGCTACAACTTGCATCCCATGAATCTAGGGATGCCCCAAGAGGATTTTTTTAGGGTAATTCTAGGTCAAGAACTTGACAAGTTGTTTCCATGATAGCCGGTCCTACTTGAATCGAGAGTTGAATAGTGCCCTCAGACACTCTTTGTTGATCATCATAGGCTTTGATGGTTATGCCTTTTCCTTTTTCAACATCTTCGGAGAAGCCCAAGATTTTTATTAATTTAAGGGTGCATATGTTCAACCCCGCACCTCCATCTACCAGGAGCATCTTGACCTCGTTCTAATGAATGAAATCCTCCATATGAAGTGCACAATTGTGAGATGGTTGTGTTGGAATATCCTATTCTAAGAATTTCAGCAAGTGAGGTGTAGTGAGGTGTGTGACCATAGCTTGGAATTGATCCACATTAAGATCAGTGGGGATGGAAGATGAGGCCAAGATTCCTCAAGGATCTTCTTATGGGATGGTGAGATTTTTAGCAATTCCATGATGGAGATCTGAGTTGGGGTTCTTTTCAATTGGTCAAGGACATTGTAGCCACTAGGAACGAATCTCAGGTTGGAGGTGGGTGCTCTAGGAGGCTGAGATGATCCTACGATGGTAACTTTTTTTGCCTCTTGTGCTAACTCCACAATCATCTTGGGCTCCTTTGATAGTGATGGCCATGACCATTTTTTCTATAGATGCAACAAGATAGTCATACACATGATTCACACTTTTGAAGGTACCCTTTTCTTTATCACTGTTATTATTTCCCTACATGGTTGGGCATCAGATTCATGCAAATCTTGAGATTTTGACTCCCAGCTAGTTGTTGCACATTTATGATTTTTTCGCCAATGAGGTCTTGGATCAAGTTTTTTAACCTCATGCAGCTAGCAGTTGTATATCCCTTGATTTTGTGGAAATCACAAAGGTGATTTCCATTGTACCATGGTGGTTTTACCAAGGGCTCTTGATAGTTGTCATAGGTGGGAACCGTGATGAATTATTCCTACACCAATCTTTTCATGATGGATTCAACCAATTCCCTAGGGGGTGTATACTTCTATTTGGGGGAGTTTTTTTTCACTGAGGCGGTCTTCCTTGATTTTCCAAGTTGTGGACTATTTGGTTGTTTGGCTACTATGTAACAGTGTTGGCTTGTCGATTGTTCTAATTGGTGGTTTGTAGTTGTTGAGGTGCTTGTGTGTTTTGTCAAGGTACACTGATGACAAATTTGGCATTGACTACACCATTGTTGGTAATGTTTCTATTTTTTGCCCATGTGCAAGGTTTATCATTATAGCTGGTGGATGGACAACTTTCTTGATAGGAAGGAACCACCCTTGTGAGATAAGGGCTTGTTCGATATTGAGTTCCCTAGGGATCAACTGATTGTAGGTTGTGATGCCTTGTAGCTTGAGATGGAAGAACAAGAATCCATTAAGATTTGAGATGATGGTGCACACTTGTTGTTCCTCAAGCATGGCTCATTTACTTATGTTGGCAAGAATGAAGCAAACATCTCTCCCTTGGATTGTTTCAAGGCTGGAAGTTCTTCTAGGGTCACATCCATAGCTACGAGGAAGGAATAGTTTTGTATGAATGCTTTGACGATTTCCTAGAATTTTTTATTCCTAAGAGATGAGAGAAGCAGTCAATGGAATTTCCTACCAAGCTCTAGGGGAACAGTCACATCAGATAAGTTTTGTCATATGTGACCTCCATGCAATGTACTTGAAACTCCTTGACGGGATCTTTAAGGTTTCCTATTCCACAATATTTATCAAACTTTGGTATCTCAAATCCCTTTCAGAATGGTTTCATGACAATGCTTCTATCGAATGAATAGGAGCTCAAGATTTTTGGTGGCTTTGTGGTTTTCCCTGATTGAAGAACGGGCACTTGTTTTGAAAGGAATTTGATTAGTGTTGATACATTTTCTTGAGGATCAAGGGGTGGGATGAAGGTGTTCTATGGTGGTTTATTCATTGGAGGGATGGTTGGTGTGTTGGTGGATGGTGTTTGCAAGTTTTGATGTGCCAAGTATGCTTGTAATTGTTGTTGTACCAACAACACTTACTATTGGTCTTCTTATTATTGTGCTAAAAATGCATGTTGTTTAGCTTGTTGTTGGGCTTGTAATGTTGCTTCTTTTTATGCCTGATACTACTATAAGCCTTGCTGATATGCTTCTTGTTGGGTTACTTGTAGTTGTGCCTGGTATTGAGCTTGCACTTTTGCTTGGTGAGCTTGGTGTTGGGCTTGAGCTTGCACTTGTTCTTGTGCTTAGGCTTGTGCCTGTTGGGCTTGTTGTGCTTGTTGCACTTGTTGCGGGGCTTGAGCAACTTGAGCGACTTGTGTTGCTTGCACAACTTGGGCAGCTTTGGTGGCTTGATGTTATTGTAATAGGGTTTGAGCTTGAGCATCCTGTTGTGCTTGTCGTGCTTGTTGCACTTGTTGCACAACTTGAGCGGCTTGCACTTGCTGAGTTGCTTGTAGTACAACTTGCAAGTTTTGTGCTTGTTGTGCTTGAAATTTCTCAAGTGTTGGGTATATGCAAGATCATCATGGAAAAAATAGGCCCTTCAGTGGCAAAAAAATTAGAATAATCAGAGTTAGGCAACTTGATGTAAAAATTTGAATAAGTTATGTATATTATTTCAAAAATATGTAAAAATAGAATCTATAGCAAATTGAATGTAGTTTCTAAACTACTAGGTTTGTTTTTAAAAAAAAAGATCTATTTGGAGAAAATTTGAAATTTCAATGTAGTAGTACTTAAATTCCAGGGAAAAAATAAGAAGTAGGTGTCTATCTAACCACCCTAACCACAATAAAATTATAGTATTTTGTTATAATATTTTAGATATAAGTAGAGGACTCATGTCCCAATGTGATGCATATTTTTTTGTAATTTTTTTCCAAGTAAATAATTAATTATGAATTTTTTATTACAACTTTTAAAAAATATTAAGAGCTCGTATGCTTGACCACCTTAACTTGGTCAAAACTTCATGAAATTCATTTTTTCTCTTTTTAATGCTATAGTATGCAAAGCATAAAATGTGACACATGTTTTGGATTCAAAAAAAGTGATACTGTTTGAAAGCTATAGATGTTTTTCAATCAAACTTCTATCAATCAGGACTTTAGTCATAATTTGAATAGAAAATGAATAATAATTACTTATTAAATTCAAAGTAAATCATAATTTATATTGATGGAAAGCTGAGAATCTCCTTTAAAAACCCTTTTCATTTCATCAATTTTGGGTTAAAAAAAGGTTTTCACCCATATACCCATCATATTGCCAATTTTTGGCCCACCATGATCCTGCACATACCCTGCCTTTTGATATGCCTATTGCACTACTTGCAACGTGATGCTATATTGATTGGTGATGTTTATTCTTGGTGGCAGTGATGGAAGAAAATTTGGAATGATGTTTGTTGTTGTGATGAGAGGCACAACTGTATTGATGGTGGGGATTTGTGTGGTGGAAAGGGAAATTGATGTGTTTGGTGCAATTGATGTGTTTGGTCCTTAAGAGACTATTGTTGTAGATATTTGGGGTGCGGTTGATGCCAGGGTGATGATTGTTTGTGTTGTTTGAATGGTTTCCATATGTGGTTGTGATATCGATGGCATGTTCAAAGGATTTTTTGTGATGATTTGATTCATGATTGGGGTGTTATTTTAATTTTGATTGAGTGGTGGTAAGGGAGGTAACCCTAAATCAAGGGGTGATGTGAATGTTAATGGTAAAGGTGGAAGTGGTGGGAAGATAGGTGGTGTGTTTCCTTGATCAAATGATGATGGTGAAAAGAGGTTGAAGATGCCCCCTGGTCCAAATAGCCCACCCCCTCCTTGCAAATTCATGGGGAGAGAGGTTTCTGTATTTAATGGGTATGTTGGTGTTGCGTGAAAAGATGATCATGGGTCATTGGGATACTAGAAGGTGAGTGAAACATATGGGTGTAATGAATTTTTGGGAACGAATTGACCCAATATGGTGTTTGCATCCAAATCTTGATGGTTTACAAGGGGGTGTGTTTGTAGTGCATTAAGAAATGAGCTCCCCTTGTTCACAATAGATTGAGTTAGAGCAATGGATGTTGTGATTTGGGGTATGCTTTGGGTGATGCTTTGGAATGGAGGGGTGGATGAAATTGGGAGTGTGGATGAAATTGGGGGCATGGCCCCAAGAGGTTGTTCCACTATAGAGCTCACATTGAAATCAGAAGGGAGTTTAGCCCCTTGTTTTGTTAATTCAAGCATGTATTGTGAGGTATTGAGTTTCATCATGACATCAATGATTTTGTGTGTTTTGGGATTTTGAACCATTTCAATGATCTCATCTTGTGTCATCCCTAGCATGTTGTTGGTGACGTCCTCGACTTGGACACCTTCCTCTTGATGGTCTTGTGAAAATAGAGGAAGATTGATCATGAGATTAAAAGACCCAATGGGATTTATTTTAGCGGTAGTTTGACTCAAATCACTTGAAGTTGATGTTTCTCTATTGGTTTCCATGCTCTTCTTGTGTTGAGATCTAGTTTGAACCATAAAATAGGGATCAATTTTCAAGAATCTGGGAGATGAATCTCTAATACTTTAGATTGATCTCACTTTAGGCTTAAAAAGAGAATCTCTAGGATGATTAAGGTTCAATAGTGTGATGGTGAAATGTGTGAAAGGTGGACGATATGGATAATTTAAACTCTTAGAAGATCTTGAGGGGGATGCTAAAATTTTGGGACTTTCTTAGATTTTAGATTTTGGGATTCTTGGACATTGATTTTGACCTTGATTTGGTTTTGGAATTTTTATTTTTGGATTTGGATTGATTTGGATAATGAACAAATGGACCCCAAGATGTTGGATGTTATCTATGGGATAAATTTTCTCACAAGATGATAATTTGGCTAAATGTATGTAGAAGGATACATCTACCCACACCTAGCCAAACAAGATGTTTTGATGATAATTTGACTAAGCATATGGAGAAGGATGCATCTTCACATACCTATCCAAACTAGATGATTTGATGTTGGACTCAAGGATTTTGATTCATGGATTTTCCAAAAAGTCTAGCATTAAGGATGATTCAATATTTTCAAGAGTTGTTGGTGAGATGATTTTGGTTTGATGTTTGAAAGATGGATGAAGGTTGAATTTGATCCTATGTGTACCTAAAAAGACTCTTGTTTACAATACCTCAGTTTTGAAGAAAACACTTTACTCTAAACAAGATGTTCAAACCTTTGAAAAAGTGTCAGATTTTGACAATAATAAAATGAGTACAAATTGGGATTATCTCTTGAAGCTCTTCTGTAGAAGTTGAAGACCAGTCTCTCTCTAAACTTGTAGAGTGTTGAGAGATGATTTTGATGATCTTTTGGACTAGAGATTTGAATTTGGGTTTCTATATTTTGATCTTTTTTGAAATCATTTGGTGAGGCACAATTGTGAGATTCAAATGTTCTTATATTTTCTTAGTAACTTCCTTTTACCACAAACACTTTGTGATTAGGTTTTTGAAACTAGATGTACAATGTCTTAAATTTTTCTCATCCCACAAAGTGTATCATGTGAAAATTGAGGAAATCAAGGAAAACGTTACCTAATGTTGACACTAGTAGGAGGAAATTGAGATGAAATCCAAATGCCTAGAAACCTCTAAGGATACAAATCCCAAGGGAAAATAATAGCACGTGAATTTTTTCAAGGATATTTGCTTCTCCTAAAGGGTTTGATATTTTATGCTCATCTTAAATTTTTTCTTTTCCAATGTTTTTGATTAAGAAAAGTGTTTTGATTTTAAGAACATGCACAACCCTAAGGATATTTTAGACAATATTTGTTGAGTCCCCACTTGAACAAGTCCAGCTATGCCTACTTTCAAAGGATTGTTAGATGCTTGACCACACAGACTCCCCCTTACAGTGTACTCACTTTTCGGGTCAGCCAAGCATCAGTACCCATGAATCTCCCATGGCATACTTTCCATCTCTACTAAAACTTGTAAAAGTGTGGGGTGGCTTTAGAACAACCGTTCTTGCACCAACAAATAGATGAAGTATTTTGGTATTTTAAGAAAGGGGTATTAATGTAGGAATTTCATTTGTGTGGGGTCATCCATATGACAAGAGACCATTGCTTCCCTTCTCATCAGAACAATCCTCGTGATAATTTCCTTTCCTCAAGTACCCACACTTATATCCCAGGTGGAAGTCAC
Source organism: Sequoia sempervirens (assembly GCA_007258455.2). Lineage (NCBI taxonomy): Eukaryota > Viridiplantae > Streptophyta > Pinopsida > Cupressales > Cupressaceae > Sequoia > Sequoia sempervirens. Next base: position 68,500,717 of record VDFB02000002.1, read on the forward strand.
TTGGCTTTAGTGTGTTCCTAGTTGGGTCGTTCCCTTGGGTGATTACTTTTTCCCACAAGGAAGGCCCTCTAAGATAACACAAAATTGAGTAAACACATCCGTAGTTCGATCAATCTTTGTTTAGAAACAAAGAAAGAACACAAACGATATGTTCCACTCACACTCGTAAGACTTGTTCAATTTTTAATCCTAAATGAAATGTGGAGGAAATCACTTATGCAACTTAATATCGGAAAAAGCATTTTGATTCTCAAGATCGATGTGAGGCACGAGAGAAGTGAATACATCTTTTGATGATATTATTTTGGGTAAGTGATTACAAAAACAAAGATGCACATGTTCATTTTAAATGCTCAAAGCAATGATTTGATTCTTTTTAAAGTACCAAAATGAAAGATGAATGTTTCTTTTTTCAATATGTTAACCTTAAACAAAATCTAGTAAGTTTTCCTAAAGTTCCTTTTAAGCCCTTTGTAGCAAAAATGAAAGCTTTTGCATTGTTCTTTTTGGAGCCCAAAAAGAAGTGAGTTGGTGTAAAATAGGAAACAATAGCATAAAATGGAAGCTCTAAGCATTTAAAAATTCTTTTTCAACTTCAAATTCAATGCTCATTTCTCCTTAACTCCAAGATTCTTCAAATATTGATTCTCATCTTTCAATGTTGCAAGTCCCTTATGCAAATGAAATTACTCCTCCTTCCTTCCTATCCCATAGTGGATTGGTGCCACTTTGATATGAAATGCAGGATTTTCCCAACCCTTTGACAAGCTAAATGATGAAGATGCTATGCTATGAAGATGGTGGATTCAAAAAAATGCATAACTTGTGGATCCAAAATGAGAAGAAAAGCCTCTTATTTATAGATGAGATTGAGAGAAGAAGAGGAAAGATGGATGAATGTGGGACCAATTTTCAACCAATGGCCAAATGCCACTTGTCAAGATGTGAGAGGATGAAGGTTGAGCACATTTTGGTCATTTTGCATGATAAATGATATTAGGTGGAATTTCAAATTTGAAAGTTGGCTTGTTGGAGGGAGAAAAAAAGATTCTTAAATGCCAAGTTGGAGACATGTAAGAGAGGAGTTAAATGCTTTGTTGGAAGGAAAAATTCCATTTGGACTGATTTTCAAATTTGGAAGAATATTCTCCTTTTATGCCATGTTGAGAGAAAATAGGGATTTAATAAATCAATTAAATGTATTTTCATGTGCAAGTGGAAAAAGCTAGAGGATGTGATGGGGGATTAGATTAGCATTAATCATGATTTGATTAATTTTATTGGAGGTTAGTTGATTTTGACATTCAACTTAAATATTTGGGTTTATTTAAATTAAATGAGAAGATAAAGAACATTAGAGATTTAATTAAATAACATTGATTTATTTAATTAAAGAGATAACTTTATGAGATAATTAAATAAACTTGATTTATTTAATTAAAGAGATGAATATGATGATAAAGATTAGTTTATTCAATTAAAAGATAGGAATTTGATGAATTTTAATTAGGTAAAGATTATTTGATTAAAATGGTTAGAAGGATAATTAAGGATGAAATGACATTAGTAGGTCAAAATTGAGCATGCATTATTAATTAGGATAATTTATGTGTCTACAACAAGCTCTAGTTTTCATTATTGTTGGTTTGGAAAAGGTACCTTTTTTTAAATAATTAAATATTGGTGTGTACCATTCACTAGAGGCTTCAATATTGGCAACTAACTTTTCTTTCATATTTTCATATATTGATGTTTTTTTTACCATAAGGACAATGAATTTAAAATCCATGGAAGGATCCTCAAGAGAGACAAGGGAAGCAACACTTGTTATTGCATATACATGTCAATTATCCTTTTGTGGAACATTGTCAATAGTGTACAATTCAAAACGTTCTAGTAATATCATCAAGAGAAGTTTCTATATTGGGATAAATTATAATATTTTTCTTGATAGGACCTGTGAGAACTCTCAATCCTAATACCTGAAAAAAAATAAGAACAAACACATTAAGTTAGAGATTGCAAGTTAGAACAAGGATTCCCCATGAAATCCATTCACCAAGTTCAAATTAGGAAAGAAACAATGAAAAACACAATGAAAATAACAAAATATAGATTCAATCCTAATTAGATAAGCAAAAATATGATCCCATGGGGGAATTGGTGCCAATTTGATGTGAAAATTGGCTCTTTCCTAATCCCTATGATGCAAGCTTGATGTGTTGATGATAATTGATCCACTTTGATGATGTTGAAGAGTGCTCCAAGCCAAAAATCTGCATAACCTAGCTAATATTCAATGATGATGGACGAATTTTGATAGATGTTTGAGCATGGTAACTTTGCATAATTTGTGGATGATCAAATGAGGATACGGGCCCTTTATTAATAGATGAGATTGAAGGATGAATGTCCAAATTTGAGCAATGTGGGACTAACATTCATCCAATGGCAAGATGCCACTTGTCAATCTATGAGTGGATGGAGGATGTGCAAGTTTAGAGGATTGTGCCAATAAATGCATATTTTTGAATTTCAAATTTGTTGAAATGACAACCAAGAGGGGAGGAAAAAATGCAATAAATGCCACTTGGCTCAAGACAAAGGACATGTAAGATGGAGTAAATTCCTTGTTAGATGTGCATACCAACTTGGATTTTTGAATTCAAACTTGGAGGAATATTTGAAAAGATGCCTTGTGAGGAAAATAGAGATTTAATAAATGAATTAAATCTATTTTCATGTGCAACTTACAAAATCTAGAGGATGGGACATCATAAAAGATTAAATTAATCAAGGGTCAATTAATTTAATAGGAGATTAGATGATGTGACATATTTGACTTAGATTTTAGGATTTACTTAAATCAAATAATGAGAAGAATATTGATAAGAGATTAATTAAACAAATATTTTGATTTATTTAATTAAAGGAGACAATGTTAGATGAAATTAAATAAAAATTTAATTTATTTAATTTAATAGATAGACTTTAGATATTTAATTAAATAAAACTGATTATTTAATTAAATAGGGATAATTAGATCAGGTGATTGATTTAATTAACAAAAGAGAGAGACTTAATTAGATAAAATGATTTATTTAATCAAGAGAGGAATATTGATGAATTTAATCAGATAAGGGAATTTGATTAAACGGCTAGACCGAAGGAATGATTCAGGATTAAATGATGTTACTAGTTGGGATCAGGTGCACAATGTCAATTGGTACATTTTACGTGTCTACATTTTGCCCCTCTTTGAAGCGATGCACTTGTTGCATTGGTTCAAAGAATAAACGATCTCGATCCAAGCCAAAAAAAATCGTTATTTAAAATATTGCCCCACTACTGCCCAATGAGAGAAAACATGCCATTATATTGCCCCCTCAAGAGATTGGACGAAAATTTCCAATTTTTGGGTGATCTCGTGAAAAAAGAGGACAAGGTGCCTGACAGGTCCAAAAAGGCTCCAGGAGGCCAAATATGTGTCTAAACGCAATAAAATGATGTAAAAAATGCCTCAACTAGATAAAAAATTGGTCTAAGGGTCCAAAACCCTAGTAGGACAGCTAATTAGAGTGAAAAAACCCTAATTTTCAAGCTTAAAAGGGGCCCGCGGGGTCACTTTCAAGTCATTTTCACACAGCCATTAGCATCCTTGAGATTTGAGCTCTGACCTCCTAACGATATGGCACAACAACAACTTCTGATGCATATTTTTTATCAAGTTCGGACGTACCAGTGACCACCCGACATTGGGGCATTGGTAAGTGATCCTTACTTGAATTTCATTTTTCATTTTTTTGTGCGCATTTAATTCTTTAAAAGTTAGGTCATCTACAATGGTGCTATATGGTGCCACTCAAAAATCAAACTGCGCCACTCGATGTGATATTGTATTCTAGCGGTGTAGTTTGGAGTTTGAAAACTCTGACACTGAGCTTGTGGCCGGTGAGCTGATTTGAAAAGTGTGACGAGACGTTCTTGATTTTTCTCAAAGTAGGCTGTTGGGGAAGAAAGTGCACCGCGGTGGTGATATTTTGATATTTTGTGCCCTAGCGTTAGAATTTGAAAAGAATCAAACTATGACGCCTTCACGAATTTTGATGCTAAAGTGATTTCTTGAACGCTAGGTGAAGAATTTTTCAAAAAAATTAACATGATGACCTTCCTTGATGTAGGACGCAGGGAGGGAGCTCTACTCCTAAGAGCACAGCTCGCGATACTCATTCAGTTACTTGTAGGATCTCAGAGATAGAGATCAAGATCAACTTCGGGATATGGGGTTATGGTTCATTGCTTACGCAACACCCATCTGCACCCACCTAGGGATGCTTTTAGCGCTAGCCGAGAGATGGAATAGCGAGATATCTTCATTCCACCTTCCCACTAGTGAGGCCACCGTCACCCTGGAGGACATTTGGCGTATCCTTCGACTACCGATTCATGGTCAGCATGTGATTTTTGATATGGAGGAGGGGCGTAATGCTTGCCATAGGGTCCTCACCACAGACGATGTCATTTGCGAAGGGCAGATCAAGCTAGAGTGCCATAGGAACCTACGACCTCCCTTCCACCTAGTTGTTGTAGTGATCATCTTGGGTCTCGTTTCCCCAGACTGATGAGGGTGATATTTCAGTGCTAGTTGGGGATTTTACTGGGAGTGGATGGTTCGTTATAGGCCAGTCCATTTTGCTTGGGGGCCAGTTCTTCTTGCCTCTTTGTATAGAGATCTGCACGAGTACGTTTATATGGATGGTAGAGTGTTTGGAGTAGGCATGACACTACTTCATGTATGGGAATGAGAGCACATTGTTGTCCTTCGGTCGCGAGTTGTTTCAGTTCCGATGCTACCATACGATCCCCTCATATGGCGCTATAGAGGCGGTGTGTCCTTTACACACACAGGTGAGCATGGGATCCCCTACTAGAGGAGGGTCTTGGATGAGATGCAGGTGTTTACATGGTGCCCTTACCTTGGTCAGCCCGAATGGGCTGGCAATACAGATCAACTCTTATTTGCTTGTCAAGACTGCTCTATGCAAGGGCAAGAGCATACCATGATCAAGAGATATCTACCTGGGCACGTGCAGCAATAGTTTGGTGAGCCCCAGGATTGACCAGACAATGACTATGTGGCCGTCTTCACCCACACCATGACATAGGTTTCATGGGGGCGGGATATTCCTACCTTGATCGTGGGATTATGATCACGGGCCCGTAGATCCAGGCATGACATAGGCCTATAGGGATTGGTTCTAGCTTCCCCTTCGATTGACTATTCCAAGAGCAATCCCTGATCAGTGGAGGGTGAGAGGTAGAGGGGGAGGATGAGGACAGAGGGGTGGTGTACGATAGGATCAGTCAGTTAGACCCCAAGTGTAGCTAGATCAATTAGATGTACATATGCAGGTCCACCACCATGGGCCGAGGGTGAGGATCAACCTCTAGTATAGCCTCCACGAGCACAACCAACAGGGCATGTGGATCCCAGGGATGCATTGATTATGTAGTTGCAAGCTCAAGTGTAGACTGTGACAGCTGAGAGGGATCAGGCTAGAGCTAAGAGAGATCAGATGAGGGTTGAGAGGGATCAAGCCATATAGTAGAGGTAGGATGCAGAGTTATAGGCGGCCACAAAGCTAGGCTGAAGACAATAGTTAGAGAGCATGGCAGCCTCCTCCTCTCAAGGCACAGTGTCAATTAGGTTTTACCGAGAGGCTGTCAGAGAGGCCAAGTATTATTGGATGTACTATCACGAGGCCATGCCTAGAGCAGCATGGGTCCTAGAGTACTCATAGCAGACTAGCCTCAGACCAGCAGAGTGCCATGGTGAGAGAGGCGAGGGTAGCATACAGGGGGTTGATCGCTTGATGATACTTTTTGTGCCTTATGGGCTCCTTTTTTCATAGCCTGATGAGCCTTTTTGTACTGATTGACATACATGTACAATGATCCAATTATTTTGTATTATGACAGTTACATTATTGATGATATATATGAGCCTATGATTCCAATTATGATGTGATGTGATGTGATGTGTACCATTTATTTATGCATGTATGGATGATTATTTCTATATGATGTGCAATGATGTTTATGGATGCATTTACTTTTGATGATGTATGCATTATGTAATGATTATGACTAATAGATCTATATTATGTTTATGCAAATGTATGAATGGATAATATATATGATGATGCATTTATGATGATATGTGATATGAAATGTAAAATGTAAAATGATATGAAAATGATCTATGGTGTATACCCGAAATGATATGTGAATCACGCTTATAAAGTGAAATGATTATGGATGGATGTACACTTTCAATGTGATGGACTTTTATGTTCCTATTTATGCTGATGATGATGTAGGATGATTTATGCAAAAAATGATTGTGATACTATTTATGAGATGACATGGATAATACAATGCAATGGTCATGTTTTATATGATGTAATGCAAATGGGATGGTTTTCTAAGATGCTTAGAATAACAATTATTATTATCCTAAACATATTAAATGATAATGTAATTTATGTGATGCGTTAATGTGATGTACTATATGTGATGATATTATAATGTTAAATGAACGTTATGTGAGAGATGACCCTATGATGTTATGCAAGTAAGTATGCAATGGATTATCTATAATGCTTATGTATCTATTGTGTATGATTATACAATAGGTGGTAATGTTAAAATGATTATATAAATGAATTTTATGCAATAATCTATGTGGCAAATGCAATGTGATGCAAAAATGAATGCAATGTAATGAGAAAGGCATATGCTAGTTTTATGAAAAGATGCTTATAATTCTATTTGGTTATGGTGTAAATGCAATGCATGTTTTTCCTATGTGATATGTTTACATGCACTATGCTGATGATTTGTGGATGTAGGATGGATGATGATGATGATGATGCTGATGATCAACTGTCATAGTACCTTGTTAGTGCGAACAACAAGAAGGAATGCAAGAGAAGAAGTCATTTCAAGAAGACAAAAGATGATGAATATGCAAATGATGATGATTACTTTATGAGGAATTGGGATTTTCAAAGGGCCAATTTTCTTATGTTTGATAACACACGTGGTACGATGCATCAAGGTATAGAGAACTAGGATGGCGTTGTACCCAATGAGATGGACTTTGACTTGACAAATAGATAGGAGTATCCTTTTTCACACCTGACATATGAAAACCTTGCTACGATGCATTTTGGATGTTTCAAACACCTCATGCCAAAACACGGAAAGGTATAACCTTTCAATGCAATAGTCAACAAGTTGTTGAAGATACCGTCCATACATACCTAACAAAGTAAGTATTCACCAAGGTTATATTACAAGAACTTCCAACAAGCACAACAAACAAAAGATATTGATTGTTGCCCCATTCCTATCTCTCTAAATCCTTTGTTTGGATATCATCAAGAAGTCCTTGGAATGAGCGCAATAAGATAAGTCAAAAGACAAAGATAAAGCAAACAAACAAGTTGATGTTCTTCAATACCACTAACCAAAAGGAGATGTTTTTAAGGATAAGAAAAAAAACTATTGCCAAAAGATAATGCCCATTGTAGGAAGGATGCATCCTAGGAAATGTTAGTGGATGGTGGCATGTCATTTCATCTATCCTAAGTGTTTTAAAGATGATTGATATGGGACCAAATGGATGATAGGTTATCGACACCAAGAGTTGACCAACTTGTTTGCACATTGACTTAGACTTAAGACTTGAAAATTTTGAGTTTTTCCTTTTTGACCTGCTAGACTTGTCTCTAATTATCTTACCAAAGATTGATGATGATGATTGTTTATTATGAATGATGTTATTGCGGGTGCAAGCGAGATGAGATGGATGGATTTTTTCAATTATTTACAGATGATGATATACATGATGAGATGTCAATTTATTACGACAGACTCCTATAGGACTGACCTAAGTGTCTCGGGGGATGATCAAAGATCAACCTTTCCTACGTTCAAGCTCAGAGACGATGTAGTTTGACAAGACGACTTTGTTTTTTATTTTTTGAGTGACTTTTTGACCTGTTTTGGGATTTTGATGATTTTTTGATGTTTTTGGATTTTTTGATGTTTTGATGTTTTAGGACTTTAAGAATATACACGAATCTGATCTGATGAGAACATGCCCCCAGCGTGATGCAATAGACTACTTCAATAAAGGAAGGACAAAGTGACCTTGAGGATGGGCCGAGTAGTACTAGGAGGGATCATGATACGAAAGAAGGACCAAGCGATGATGCAGGTGTGGGTGGATGAGTGATGGATGGAGATCTGAATGCAATGGATGATGGAAATGCAATGGGTGGATGATGCAGAACAAGCCATAGAGATCCTTGTGGATGGAAAGTGTTATTTACAAAAGGTGCCTGTTTGCTAGGTTTTCACCAAGGTACTTGTCTAAAGTGCCACCAAAGTGGTTTTCACTAGAGGACGATTTTTCTCTTTACTATTTTTTCAATTCTTTTTCTAATTTTTTTTGCATTTTTTGGTTCTACGCCTTGAAAGATTTAGGCATAAAACTTTTTGAGATGGGAGCTATTCATAGGCTACTGCAGACGTTCCCCTTTGGGTGTTGATAAATGATATGCCCCTAATTTGTAACTTGTTGTGATGACAAAAGGTCCCAACCAATTGGGTTCAAACTTTCGTTTGTTGCTTGGGTTTGGGACATTCTTCCGATTTTCTTTTAGCACTAGTTCTCCCACTTGGAAGGTCCTACTTATGATTTTCTTATTGTAGCCCCTTTTGATTCTATTGTGGTAGACTTGCAAATGATTCAAAGCATCCATATGTCGCTCGTCCAGTAGCTCTAGATCATTTAATCTTGATACCCAGTACTCTTCATCTGTTATGAGTTTTGGCAGTGATATCTTGAGGGATGGGAGCTCGATCTCAATGGGGAGTACCGCTTATGATCCATAGACTAGGGAAAAGGGAGTGGTGCTAGTGGGTGTGTAAATACTATTTCAATAGGTCTAGAGGGAGAGATTAAGTTGCAAATGCCAGTGAGGACCTGTGTCATTGACTGTTTTCTTGAGGATTTTAAAAATGGTTTTTTTTGTAGCTTCTACTTGGCCATTTCCTTGGGGATAGTATGGGGTGGAGAAGCGATGTTGGATTTTGAATTTCTCACACAAGTTACAAACATCCTAATTTTTTAATGGTGTCCCATTATCTGAGATAATGGCTTGTGGGACACCGTAACAACAAATGAGATAGTTCAGGATGAACTTTGAAATCTTCTTCCCAGTTATGTACGTCATGGGTACGGCTTCCACCCACTTAGTAAATTACTTCGTAGCGGTTATGATGAACATATGGCCATTAGATGAGGTGGGAGTTATTTTCCCAATGAGATCAAGTCCCCATTGTGAAAAGGGCCATGGTGTGATGATAGGATGAAGCTCTTGAGCTGGAGCATGGATGAGGTCCCCATGCTGCTAACATTGTAGACACTTTCTAGCATAGTCATGTGCTTCTTTTTCCATAGTGGGCCAATAATACCCCATCCTAAGTAGTTTATTAGCTATGGTCATTCTGCTTGAGTGAAAACCATAGATACCATTATGTACTTCAGTTCGAGCAGTTAATGCCTCCTCAACATTTAAGTAGTGTAGTAGGTTCCTTCTATGCTTCTATGGTATAGGGTATCTCCTAGGATGACAAATCTAGATGCCTTTTTTACAAAGATTATTTTTAGGTTTGAGGGTAAATCAGCGAGTATGACTACTATTTGAAGGTATGTGTAAATTCCGTGGTACCAAGGATCGCCGAGACCAACGATTTTCCACACGAATTTATATTCTAGTACCTCAAATGCAAGTATGAGAAGCTGCTCTATCAGGAATTCATACTTTGGAATGTTGTGGGGGATATCCAGTAAGGACCCAATTGTTGCCAATTGTTGCCATGGCATCTGCTGCTCTGTTGTTGATTCTAGGAATTTGCTCAAATGTAATTTCGATGAAGGATTCTTTGAGGGTCTCCACCAATTTCTTGTATGGAGTGAGCTTGTCATCTTTGGTTTGGTATTCATTGTTCACTTGATTTATTATCAATTGGGAATCTCCGTATACTTTGAGAGCTATAATGTTCCACTGCACTGCTATTCTAAGACCTATGGTAAGGCCTCATACTTTGCAATGTTATTGGTGCAGGGAAATGCCATTTTGTAGGACCTTGGTATGCAATCCCCTTGCGGGGTGATAAAGAAAACTCTAGCTCTTGATCCATGTTGTGTGTATGAGCCATCAAAGTACAATTTCCAGTGGTTAGCTACATTGAGATTGAAACTATATTTATTTGGAAACTCTGAAATGAGAGGGTTCTCCAAATAGATTGGTGCTTCTACAAGTTAATATGCGATGACTTGACCTTTGATTACCTTCTTCTCGACATATTAAATGTTGTATTATGATAGTATCATCAACCATTTGGCCATTCTTCGTGTGAGCATTTCCTTTGATAATAAATATTTGAGGGGGTTGATTTTGGCGATGAGTTTTATTTTGTGTTCCAACATGTAATGTCTGAATTTATGTGATGCAAACACTACCGCTAGGCATGCTTTCTCTATGAATGAATAATTTAGCTCATGCCCAACCATTTTTCTACTGATGTAGTAGATAGCCCTTTCCGTTCCATTTTCGTCACACTAAGCTAGGAAAGCTCCAAGGGCTACTGTTGTTGCTGATACATAGAGGATCAATGCTTTTCTTGGGATTGGTGGCATTAAGACTAGTGGTGTTAGTAGATATTCTTTGATTTTATTGAATGCCTCTTCACACTTGTTATCCCATTTGTATGCTACTCCCTTGTGGAGTAGGTGAGAATATGGGTTATGTTTGTTTGCCAACTATGCTATGAATCTTTGAATGGATTGGAGCCTGCCTTGGAGGCCTATCAATTGATTTAATGTTTTTGGTGCCTCCATTTCAAGGATTGCTTTTACCTTTGTTGGATCTACCTCGATACCCCTCATGGACACTATATATCCTAGCAGTTTACCTGATTGTATGTCGAAGATGCACTTCTTTGGGTTTAATCTGACTTTGTACTCCTCAAGCCTATCAAAAATGGCACTTAGGGTTGCTATGTGATCTTTTCTCTTTCTAGACTTGGCTAGAATATCATCAACATAATATTCGATTGTCTTATGGATCATATCGTGGAATATCAATGTCATGGCTCTTTGGTATGTTGCTCCTACATTCTTTAAGCTAAATGGCATTATGTTCCAGCAATAAGTCCCCCATGGACAAGTGAAAGTTGTCTTATGTTGATCCTCTTTAGCTATCATGATCTGATTTTAGCTTTAGAATTTGTCCATTAGTGATAGCATTTCATGTCCAGCTATCATGTCCACTATCATGTCAATGTTTGGAAGTGCAGATTTTGATGGCTCCATCAGGTTTTGAAATAGGAACCATGTTTGACACCCATTCTGGGTAATCTATCAGTTAGATGAATCTTGCATCTAATAGCTTTTTTAGCTCCATTTTGACCAATAAAGCGATATGAGGGTGCATTTTTTGAAGCTTTTGTTTAACAGGTTTTGCTTCTGGATATACTGCTAAGTGGTGGACCACGGTTTTGGAATCAAGGCCTAGCATGTTGGAATATCTCCATGCAAATTTTATTTGTCTTTCTCTTAGGAAGGCTACTAGGAGCTCTTGTTCCTCTAATAGTAATGATTCCGCATAGAATGTGATATGCGAGGTTTCCTCTATTCCTAGATTGACCAGGTTGCACCTTTCTGCTAGGACTACTGATTTCTCTTGATGAATAGCTCTAGAAGGAATATTGAATCCCCCATTCTCAGGTGCCTCGGAGAGGTTTTCACCGTTGGATGCATCCTTTCTTTTTACTTTTTTCTGGTCGAAGAGTGCCACAGTGTGGTTTTCACTCAAGGACTTAGATATGATTCTTAATTTTTCACTTTTGCAACTGAGGGATTCAATCATTTCCCCATAATAGGCATGTGTATCTAGCTTCATTATGAACCCTACTTTACGATCCCCACATAGAATGTTATCCCTTAGTCCCATGAATTTTGAGAGCGCCTCATCATTTTTGAATGTATCGAGAATTGGTGGTCCTCGTTGGTCATAGTCAATCAGTTGGGGGTATACTAGGTGGATTTCATGATCTTGGTGGTTTGATTCAAAAGATAGGGTGCCAATCATGCAAAAAGTGGTATCTTCAAATAGCCTAGGTAGATTGGATGTGGGGTCCTTGTCATCGCTACTACTACAAACATCGGTTATATCAAACGTATAGTTATCTAAGACACGACCTATGGATACTGGTAAGCGTAGTTCTGCTGCAGTTGGATGATGAGGATTATTAACCATTCTAACCAGAGGACTTCAGCCACGTATGGTTATACTTGAAGGGGTACATCCAAGGCCAATATTTGTTACTACTCGCGTCTCTAGAATGATAGGTTTTATAAGCCCATTGTCATTTTTTCTAGGTCTTTGATTTATGTCATAGCCCATTGCGAGCATCATTTGCAGACCCTTGCATCTTTCATCCATTGGTCAATCAGCTACTGGTCTTTCATCTTGATATAGCATATGAGATGGATCTGCCTCAATAAATTCCTGGCCAAGGTCTCCCCATCTTGTGAATTTGGGATAGTCTTCAAGAGACGTTTGGGATGTGGAGGCTTCATTTTCTTGTGGAAACTCTCTGATCACAAAAGAATTTTTAGGGAGCTTGTAGCTTCCACAACCTTTATCTTGGATGATGATCTTAATGTCAGAAATGGTGGGAATGGCAGGAGTGACAGGTGTCTCTGTCGCAGAAGTGGATGCAAGGGTGGCGGGATTGATGTATGGTGTGGATGGGCCCTCATCATTTTTTGGTACTTGGGGGATTTTATAGTACTTTGCTTCAAGGTTTTTGCAATAGGAGAAGGGTTTGGGGTCTCCATGGATGGTAATTTCTTGTCCCTCATGTGTGAATTTCACACATCGATGGAAAGTTGATGCTACTGCCTTCATTGTATGAATCCATGGCCATCCCAAAAGGATGTTATATGGTAAGTCAAGGTCCAAGACTTGACAAGTGGTTTCCATGACAGTCGGCCCCACTTGAATAGGGAGTTTGATCATGCCTTGGGACACTCTTTCTTGATCATCATATGCTCTTATTGTGATACCCTTTCCTTTGTCAATAGAATCCTCTGAGATTTTGAATTGTTTGATGACATTGAGAGAACATCTATTCAAACTTGCACCTCCATCCACCAAGACCCTTTTGACTTTGCTCTTATGTACTATGACTTCTAAGTGAAGCACACGGTTGTGAGATGGTTGAGCAGGGAAATCCTAGTCAGAGAATGTGAGAAGATTTGGTGTAATGATATTTTCGAGCATAGCTTGGAATTACTTCGCATCAAGATCTACGAGGATAGTAGATGAAGCTAATGCTTCTTCAAGGATTTTCTTATGGGCCAAGGATATTTTTAGAAACTCCATGATGGAGATTTGCGCTGGCGTTCTTTTGAGTTGATCTAGGACATTGTATCCATTAGGGACAAATGTAGATGTAGGGACTCTATTTGGCTGGGATGATCCTGCGATGGTCACTTTTTCGCCTCTTGTGGTGACTCCACAATCAGCATGGGCACCTTTGATAGTGATGACCAAGCAATTTTCATCTAGGGAGGTGATGACTATTTCATACACATGATTTACGTTTGTTTGGGTGCCTTTCCCTTTATCGGTGTTTTTATTATTCCCTTTATTGCCATGGTTGGGCATCAGACTCGTGTATATCTTAAGATCTTAGTTCCCTGTTGGTTATTCCACATTTATAATCCTTTGATTGATGAGATCTTGAATTATGTTTTTTAGCCTCATGCAACTATTTGTGGTATGGCCTTTGATTTTATGGAATTCACGTAGTTGATTCTCATTATACCAAGGAGGTTTCACATCGGGCTCTTGGTAATTCTCAAAGGTAGGAGCCTTGATGAGTTTTTCATTTATCAGCTTTTTCATGATGACTTCTAATGGTTCCCCCAAAGCAGTGTATTTTCATTTGGGGTAATTTTTGTTTCATTGAGCTGGTCCCCTTTGATTATTAAGATTATTGATTATCAAATTGTGGTTTGGTTGTTGTGTTATCTGATGATTGTTTTGGTGTTGGATTTGGATTTGTGGTGTGGGTGTATTTTGGTGCGAAGCACTAATGACAACTTTGGCATCAACAACACCATCATTGGTAACATTTTTATTTCTTTCCCATGTGCAAGGTTTATTATTGTAATTGGTGGGTGGGAGGTTTTTTTTATGTTCAAGGTATGAAGTTGATCCTGTGGGTTGTGTCATGAGGGCTAGTTCGATGTTGAGCGCCTTGGAGATGAACTGATCATATGTGGTAATCCCTTGTACCTTGAGATGGAATGCCAAGAGGCCATCAATGTTGGATATGATGGTGCAAACTTGTTGTTCCTCAGGCATGGTCCACTTGCTCCGATTGGCCTTGGATCGCCATCGTTGTAACAATGAAGCAAATGATTCATTCTTTCCTTGTTTCAAAGCTAAGAGTTCTTCTAGACTGACATCCATTGTGATATTGCATGCATAATTTTTAATGAATGTGTCTATAATCAGGGGGTGGGATGACGGTATTTTGGGGTGTTTCGATTGTGGTTTGGATGGTTGGGTTGTTTGGTGTGTTGTTTGATGGTATTTGCATATTTTTCTGAGCTAGGTATGCTTACACTTGCTACTGTATGAACAACTCTTGTTGTTGCTCTTGTTGTTGTTGTACTAGGATTCCTTATTGTTGATCTTTTTGTTGTTGTGCTTGTTGTTGTTCCAAAAATGCTTGTTTTTCCCACAACGCTTGTTGTTCCAACAATTATTGTTGTTGGGCTGCCAATCGGGCTGCTTCTTGTTTCTCTTGATATTGCTTTATTTCTAGTTGATATACTTGAATTTGTGCTTCTTCTTTTTCTGCAAGAAGTTGTTCCTATGCTTGTGCTTGTTGTGTTTGATATTGGGTGTTTTCCTGAGGTTTGGCTTGTGCTTATGCTGCTTTTGCTTGGGCTTGTGCTTGTGCCACTTGTTGTTGCAATAAAATTTGGGCTTGAGCATCCTTTTGTGCTTGTAGTGTGGCTTAACCTGCTTGAGCAGCTTGTGCAACTTGAGTGTCTTGTTGTTGTTGTTGTTACAATAATGCTTGGGCTTGTGCAACATTTTGCACTTGTAATGAAGCTTGGTCTTCTTGGGCAACTTGAGTGGCCTGTTGAATAGCTAGTTGTGCGGATTTTTCCTTTTGCACTTGCTGGAATCCTCTTTGAAAAGCAGCTTGCTAAGCTTCTTGCAATGCTATCTAGTTTTAGCTTGATATGTTGGAAGTTGGTGGTGGTGGATTCGGAATAGCGTTTCTGTTGGTAGTGAGTGGTGATGTTGTGTTGGTGGTTGGTCCTTGGTAAACCATGCTTTGAGATGTTAGGGGGGTGTTTGATGATGTCGTGATTGCTTGTGTAGTTGTCATATGTTGTTACGATATTGGTGACAAGTTCTGCATGATGTTTTGATTGATATTCGGGATGTTAGTTTGATTTTGATTGATACTTGGTAAAGGTGGGAGTCCCAAGCCAAGTAGAGGTGTGGATGATGATGGTAATGGTGGAAGTGGTGGAAATGTGAGGGGTGTGGTATCAAAAATGCCCCCTGGTCTGAACATGTTACCTTCCTCTTGCAAATTTGTGAGGAGAGAAGTTTGAGGTGTTGCGTGGAAGAATGATGATGATGGATCATTATGGAAGGTGAGAGGAACATTCTTATGTAACGGATTTTGGGGTATGTTTTTTTCCAAGATGGTATTTGCATCCAAGTCTTGATTATTAACAAGGGGGTGTGTTTGAATAGCATTAAGAAATGTATTTCCCTTATTGACATTAGGTTGAGTTGGAGAAAAAGATGTTGTGATTTGTGGAATGTTTTGAGTGATATTTTGGGATGGGGGTGTAGATGAGATGGGAATGGTGGATGAGATTGGGGGAAAAGATGTCTCCAAGCTATAGTACTCACATCAAAATTTGAAGGTAATTTGGCCCCTTGTTTTGCTAGTTAAAGCATGTATAGTGAAGGGTTAAGCCTCATCATGATGTTGATGATCTTATGATTTTTTGGATTTTGGAGCATTTCGGTTATTTCTTCATGTGACATCCCAAAGGTAGGATATTCTCCTTGAGTTTCCTCTTGTGGGTTTTGTGATGATGAGATATTCAAAGGATTGCTTGATTTGATAGGATTCATTTCAATGTTCGTTTGGCTTAGATCACTTGAAGCAGGTGTTTCTTTGTTGGCTTCATGTTCTTCTTGTGTTGAGTTCTAGTTTGAGCCATAAAACAAGGATCAAGAATACGGGAGATGAATCTCTTAATTCTTTGGATTGATCTTTACTATATCCCTGAAGAAGATTTTTTTTAGGATATATTGAGGATGAAAGGGGTGATATGATGATGATGCAAGAGATGGATGATGTGGATGTTTTGATCTTTTGATAAATCTTGAGGGGAATGCTAGGCTTTTGGTACTTTTGGATATGTTTTTGGATTTTGATTTTTGATTTTGGAATTTGTCCTTGACTTGATTGATTTTAGTTTTGTTAAATGATTTTGAATGAATAGACCCTAAGATGTTGGATGAATATCTAAGGAGTATATTTTCTCAAAGGATGATAATTTGAAGAAGGATGCATCTACCCACACCTATTCAAACACGGTGATAATTTAACCAAGCATATGAAGAAGGATGCATCTACATATACCTAGCTAAACAAGATGGTTTGATAACTTTGACAAAGCCATATGCAAAAGGATGCATCTACACATACATAGCCAAAGGTGATTTGACAAAGATTTCAAGGATTTTGTCTGAAAGATTTGATGATTTTGATTTTTTTTCCAAAAAGCCTAGCATGGAGGATAATTTCAAGATCTCCCCAAAGGTGATGGTGAGATGATTTTTGATGTTTGATGTTTGAAGGATGGATGAAAAAATGATTTTGATTTGTTTTGATCCTAAGATGAACCTAAAAAAGACACTTTGTTTGCCTAGACCTAGGTATTGAAGAACATGCAATGCTTCTATAGACCTTTGTAACCAAAAAGTGATTCAATTTGAACATACATTTCTAGATTTTGAAGAAAAGATTTTGTTTTGGGATTTGAAAAATTATGAGGTTTCAACACATATGAGAGTTCATTTTGCTTAGCTTTGCTTAATGACTTTATTTTACCAAAAACACTTTCTTTGATTAGTTTTCCAAGTTAGATGTCCAATGTTCTCAATTTCTTCGAACCCCACAAAGTATGTTGTGTGGAATTTTGATGAAGTCAAGGCAAAGGTTACCTATTTGTTTAACTTTAGTAGAAAAATTGAGATGATAATCTATGTGCTTCGAAACCTCTAAGGATAAATCCCAAGGGCAAGCAATAACACATGAATTGGGTCAATTGTATTTGTCTCCTAAAGGTTTTGAGGTTTGGATGATGATGTTAATTGTTTGTTTCCAAGATTTTTTCAAACAAGAAAAGCATTTTGTAACCAAGAATAAGTACAACCCTATGGATGTGGAAGACAATATTTGTTGGATTCCCACTTGGACAAGTCCAGCTACGCTTATCTTTAGCAAATGGTTAGATGCTTGACCCCACTAGCTCCCCTCCACGACACTCACTTATATAGGGCAGCCAAGCATCAACACCCATGAATCTCCCATGGAATGCTTTCCATTTATACTAAAAGAACGTAAAAGTGTGGGGTGGCTTCAGAAAGACCATTCTTGCACCCACAAATAGATCAAAGGATTTTGGCAATTCTAAAACATGGGTTTTAATTAGGACTTTCTGTTCATGGAGATTGACCCATACAGCAAGACTCCCCTTTCATATCCATCTTGTTGGAATCAACCATGTGATATTGGAATTTACTCCAATACCCACATTTATATCCTAGTTGGAAATACTCTTGGCTTTAGAGTGTTACCAGTTGAGTTGTTCCCTTGGGTGAGTATTTTTTCCCCAAAGTAGGCCCTCTAAGATAGACAAAAGCGAATACACTTATTCATAGTTCGATGAACCCTTGTTTAGAAACAAAGGGAGAACACATGCAACAAGCTCATTCACACTCGTACAAGATTTTCTTCAATTTTTAAACCCAAAACAAAGTGTGGAGGTGATTGCTTTATCTCACCCAAAAATCACGAAAAAAGGCCTTGTGATTCTCAAGATCGCTATAAAGCGCGAGAGAAGCGCATACGTCATTTTCCAATGAAGTTAGTTTAAGTAAGCCTTCACAAAGCAAAATAGCACATGTTCATTTTAGATCCCACAAAGCAATTATGACTTCTTTTTAAAGCACCAAAAGACAAGTGAGAGTTGTTTTGTTCAATTTTTAACCAATAAACAAACTCTAGTAAGTTGTGATCCTAATGTTCGTTTTAAACACTTTGCAAAAAAAATTCAAAAGATTCTTTTTAAAATCCAAACAAAATTAGTGTCCTAAGCAAAAAAAAAGGGAATAACAATTTATTGAGTGTTAAGCAAACACTAAAGTGTTTAAAAACACTTTCATTTCGTGAGATATCTTCATCATGCTTCTCCCTTTTTCATTTTCAATTAATCCAACCTACAAGAATGAAAACCGGTCAGATTCTGCAAAACACAGAGGTCAAAAATCAGAAAACAGAAGATAAATTGATCATATGACAAAAAAGCACATGCTAAAATAAAACTTCATTTTTTTACTCCCTGCTAGCAGCACAACCTGTGACTGTGTCGTAGTTTGATTTCCTAGCGATGCTCTATAGCACTGCTTACCAGTCAGCGTCGCTCTATGTCCAGGCCAGTGGGCTCAATTGCATCGCCCTTTTGTTCAGCGTCATAGTTTGAAATTTAAATTCAAAAAATTTAGGCGAGATGGCTAAAGTGTCCGAGTTTAATTTGTTAGGGGCACTATATAGCGACGCTGGAGAGCCAGTGGTGCTAAAACAGTGACGCTAAGTTTCCAGTGTTGGAATTTTCCTATGCACAAATAGAAATGCACATTTTTTGGAAAAACGTGATTGAAAATGAGATTTTTCCCTCCTTCTAGTGCCAAATGTGATAACCTCCAATCCTAATACCTACAAAA
This sequence comes from Sequoia sempervirens, assembly GCA_007258455.2. Classification (NCBI taxonomy): domain Eukaryota; kingdom Viridiplantae; phylum Streptophyta; class Pinopsida; order Cupressales; family Cupressaceae; genus Sequoia; species Sequoia sempervirens. Next base: position 68,519,919 of record VDFB02000002.1, read on the forward strand.
CAATAAGAAAAAACACATTAAGTTAGAGATTGAAAGTTAGAACAAGGATTCCCCATGAAATCCATTCACCAAGTTCAAATTAGGAAAGAAACAATGAAGAACACAATGAAAATAACAAAATAAAGATTCAATCCTAATTAGATAAGAAAACATATGATCCCATGGGGGAATTGGTGCCAATTTGATGTGAAAATTGGCCCTTTCCCAATCCCTATGATACAAGCTTGATGTGTTGATGATAAATGATCCACTTTGATGATGTTGAAGAGTGCTCCAAGCCAAAAATCTGATTAACCTAGCTAATATTCAATGATGATGGATGAATTTTGATAGATATTTGAGCATGGTAACTTTGCATAATTTGTGGATGATCAAATGAGGATATGAGCCCTTTATTTACAGATGAGATTGAAGGATGAATGTCCAAATTTGAGCAATGTGGGACTAACATTCATCCAATGGAAAGATGGAACTTTTCAATCTATGAGTGGATGGAGGATGTGCATGTTTAGAGGATTGTGCCAATAAATGCATATTTTTGAATTTCAAATTTGTTGAAATGACAACCAAGAGGGAAGGAAAAAATGCAATAAATGCCACTTGGCTCAAGACAAAGGACATGTAAGATGGAGTAAATTCCTTGTTGGATGTACATGTCAACTTGGATTTTTGAATTCAAACTTGGAGGAATATTCGAAAAGATGCCTTGTGAGGAAAATAGAGATTTAATAAATGAATTAAATCTATTTTCATGTGCAACTTGCAAATTCTAGAGGATGGGACATCATAAGAGATTAAATTAATGAAGGGTCAATTAATTTAATAGGAGATTGGATGATGTGACAAATTTGACTTAGATTTTAGGATTTATTTAAATCAAATAATGAGAAGAATTTTGATAAGAGATTAATTAAACAGAGATTTTGATTTATTTAATTAAAGGAGACGATGTTAGATCAAATTAAATAAAAATTTAATTTATTTAATTTAATAGATAGACTTTAGCTATTTAATTAAATAAAATTGATTATTTAATTAAATAGGGATAATTAGATCAGGTGATTGATTTAATTAACAAAAGAGAGAGACTTAATTAGATAAAATTATTTATTTAATCAAGAGAGGAATATTGATGAATTTAATCAGATAAGGGAATTTGATTAAACAGTTAAACTGAAGGAATGATTCAGGATGAAACGATGTTAGTAATCCGGATTAGGTGCACAATGCCAATCGGTACATTTTACGTGTCTATAGGATCCATCAATTTGTTTAATGATTAATTGAGAATCACCAAATATATGAATGTGTCAAAATACCTAAAGACAAGGCCACACATATCCCATCAATACTGACCTCATATTCTACAGTTTTATTTGTGCATAGGAAGTTTAGATGATAGGATAAGGGAATTGGCTTTCCTAAAGGCGTTATTAGTATAACCCCCACTCTAGAGCCAATTTGACACTTCGAACCGTAAAAATATAACTCCCACATTTTATTTTCATCTATCTTCAACACATTCTTATCATGAATTGAGTCCTAATTTTTCAATGCTAATGGTGAAGGAGCCTTAGCAAAATGATCGATAAATGCTTGGTCTTTGATTTCTTTTTGAGGAACAAACTTAAGATCAATATCAATTAACAACATAACAAACTTAGCTACACATCCTAACAAATATATTTTAGAAAAATGGTTTTTTAATGGATCAGATTTTGTGATGGCATGCACTTTTTCTTTCAATGAATAATGTCTCAATTTGTTAGTGGCGAATAAAAGAGCCAAACAATGTTTTTCTATAGTTATACAGCAAGTTTCATAATCAATCAATGTTCAACTAATGTAATAAACACGATGTTCCTATCCATTCTCCTCTTGTTGACCTAATAACACAAATAGAGCATGAGTTGATGTTTAGATGTAAAGGATAAATGGATTTCCAAATAAATGGATTTCCTTGAGTAGGGGGTTGCAAGATGGGAGGATTAGCTAAATATTGTTTGAAATTTTCAAAATGTTTTTGAGAATCCTCATTCCATCTAAATTTTGATTATTTCCTAAGGATCTGGGTAAAGGGAAGAGTTTAATCCACCAATGATGCAACAAAATGGTGAATAACTTGAATATTTTCTTGTAAGCTTCACAATTGAGAAATGTTCTTAGGAGGTGGCATGTTTATTATAGTATCAATCTTCTTTATTTACATGTCAATGCCTCTATGTGACACTATAAAACCAAATTTAGTTTTCCACTATCCACATTAAAGAAACATTTCTTTAGGTTTAACCTTCTGTTATATTTATGAATTCTTTCAAAAATTAGTTAGAGGGTTTTGACATGATCTTGACAAGTTATAGATAGAAAAAATATTACCAACATAATATTCCAAAATATTATGCATGTAATCATGGAATAGTAGTGGCATTGCTCTTTGATATATTGTGCCAACATTTTTCAATAAAAAAGGCACAGCAATCAAACAAGTTCTTTAACCTTAGAAAATGAATATATGAGAGAAAATAAAATATAAAAAATATGTTTTGGGTTATTTCTTGGGAAAATATCTAACTAAAACACACATGTTAGTAGTTTGATTTTGTGAATGATCTTCAAACATATGAACCTACAACTAGAGTTTATTAAATGACAAAAAATCTCAAAAAGACCCCTCCAAGGATGAGTGTTAGTAACAAAAATACAAAAATTCAAGAAAAGGATTAATTGGAAGTAAATGCTACCATTATAAAAGGTGTATATATTATAGAAAGGATGCATGATTTGTTGCATAGATACCATGTGTTGAAAGATTAAAAGTAAGATCTCATAATATAGAAATGCTAAACAAAATTCAAAAACACTAAATAGGTTGTTGCTACACTAATCAAATTGTAAATACACTAAATGCATATATGCATGCAAGCTATAAAAATATAAATATTATATAAACATTAAAAGATTATTTTATGACCTTGAGGGAACCTATCCCATTAGCTTGTGTGCTTGCACCATAGACCATTATGCTTATGCAAAGACACACAATTCAATGCATAAGGCACATGCACCATAGTAAGCGTGCATGCACCATAATGCAAATATGCCAATAGGTAGTGTAGGTGTGTCATGAGCCAAGGGTCAAGAGTTTTAGGTTTATTTGAATGTTGATGTGTTAGTTAGTGTGCAATGCACCAAAGTGTAGAGAACATGCACCAAATTAGGGAAGATGATAGGTCCATAATAAAATTTGTAAAACTCCTTCAATAACATGATGATTGCTTGATTTATAGATTTGATAAGGATAAATAGAGGGTTGAGAAATTGTTTTAGAATAGATGGTTATGATTTCATGAAAGGAATTTTGAATTTGAATTTCATGGGAAGGAGAGAATCAATGTTTTTGATAAAGGAAAAAACGGGTTTTACAGGGACCCGAAACCACAAATTTTACAAGCAGATGAAAGAGAAAGCATTACAGTACCCAAAAAATAGAAAGGCTACAAAATAAAAAAAAGTCAAGAGAAGACTACAGCCACTAGCGCAGAGCCAACACAGGCCAACAAAAAAACCTGCAAAAAAAAACCCAAAACTAACCTAAGGATTTTAAAGTATCAACAACCTCAGCTTTAAGGTTGCACATATCCTGGGTGCCCTTTTTCAGAGCCTAAATCTCCTAGGGCATAGAATTTTCCTTTCTCTTCAGGTGAGCTCTCATCCTCTTCAAGATGCCAACATCCTCAATCTTGCTTTTCTCCTTATCAGCGTCCAAATCCACAACTAAAGATCCCTATTGGAAATTTTTCGTTGTCTCAACCATAGTGCTCATGAGAATAAATGTTATTTGATGGTAAAAAGAGGGTTAGGATTGACTTGATTAGGTGAATGGTTGGGATTAAAAGTTGGTTACAAATGTGTGGCTAGGTTTTGTTTGATTGATTTGATGGCTAAGAATCAAGATTGATGACTTGTATTTATTTTGACTTTTTATAGTGGATGAGACATGATTGTCTTCTTAATGGGGAACTAGAATAAGATTTGGGGCTCTAGGCTAATTAATCAAATAAATAAATTATTTAACTAATTAGAGGAGAGGGATGTAGGATGTTAATTTAATTTGATGATGAATCATTAGTGACTAAATCTTAATTAGTGCTGCAATGATGCAAGTGTGGTTACAATAAATTAGTATGGTGTTGAAAATGTTGAAAATAATGTTAATGTTAGATGTGATCAATTTTAAATCTAGAACACCATTACATCGTAATTTACTTAAATTTCTCTTCTTCTGCCATTATTCTACCACTAACATCATAATTTTAATGAAAAGGTGACTTTTGTAAGCAACTCTATATTTTCAATAAATTATTGTACTTAAGAAATCAAAATCAAAGTGATCTCAAAAGAGATCCCTCTACAACAACAACAACAAAATAAAAATAGTAGTGTTTACATTTGCTTCCCACTACAATATGAAAAACTTCTATCTTTGACATGATTTTAACATGATTCGATATACATCAAATCCCATGAAAAGAAATGGAGATCACAAATGTTGTTCAATCACGCCGTTATTATTATTATGTCTGCGAAAAGCATTTAAGTGGGTACATATACAGTTTTTGATTAAGGACTATCATAGAAACCTGAATGGATTGATTTTTAGCTGAACGTTATTTTTGCCATTAATGGCATCTCGTTCACCCCACAAGTATTGACAAAACAAGGACTAGGGTACATAAAAGTTGGATACATTGAATCTCCTCCATAATATTTTTGAAAATCAACGGCTCCAAACTGACGAGAGATATACACTATTTGAAATACAATCCTCTACCAATTCCCTCTGACATTCTCTTATTCTATTAAAATAAATCACACAGTAGGTTTTTTCTCACCCACCCATGTTATACGCGGACTTACAAATTGGGAAACTAAATTTGCTCAGCCATGTTGTACGCAGAATTACAAATTCGGAAACTAGTTCGCAGTGGTGTCGGTGGCATATTACATCTGATAACGAGAAAACACTTAGTGGCTATTCTTCTCCAACACTCATTACTTGCTTCATTAATCGAACAGTCTGATTCACCGGCGCGATCGTCGGGAAAAGTTATTGGCAACAGCGACTGTGATATGACAGAGATCATCAAGTATGTGGGAGTTAAAGACAGCTCAGCTTCGGGCATGTCCCAATAAAATAATATTGTTAGAAACTTAGAAGAAACCATGATCAACGAAGGGATGATCAATGCAGAGAATCTTCTGTTTTAATTTTAGCTTTAGCTTTATTTAGTTTTAATGCATAAAAGACTGCAATTATGTGTGCAGTTACTCTTAGGCATAGCTGCTTTTTTCATTTTTTAAAAGTTTTCTTGGCTTTAGTTTTTCCTTAGCCTGATCGCTGTTTTATCAAATCGTTTTAGTGTTTTAATATGATTACCTTCCAAATTCCTATTCATAATACTTAAATTAAACTCATGGTCGTCGTCGTCATTAAAAAATCAATATCTTTTCATTTTTTAAATTATTTATGCATAAAAAAAGCTCAATAAATACCTCGGTCTTGGATTATTTTCATACCACTATTTGACTTTTATTTATTAAATACAATTAGCAATCACACCCTGGTGTGAATGGGTACATCAAAACGTCTGGAAGTTCAATTAGTAAAAAAAATGATCTATTTTTTGCATACATTTACATAGTACCCAAGGTCAATTGGTAGGCCATTTAGCAAATGATGTTGTTCATGCAACAAAGGTCTAAATGGAGAAGTGATAGCTTCAAATCAAGTATCCGTCCACTTATAGGGATCCAAGCATGACTAAAATAAAATCTTTGGATCAAGAAGATAATCAAGCTTCATTACCAAGAGAGTCAAACTATGTTTCCAATAGGGAGACAAATAGAGATATAGGAATATAGAAGGGATGGAGGGGGGAAAGTACAATAGAGAGAGAGGTGGGTAAGTAGATAGAGATAAAGATGAAAATAGAGATAGTGATGGGGATGGAAATGGATATGGATATGGAGAAAGAGAGGTGTATGGAGAGAAGGAGAGGGAGAGATAAAGAGTGTGGCATAGAAAATTGGACACTCTTGGAAAAAGAGACAATTTCACATTTAATTTGGACCTACTTTTGAGCACCCTTGCATTAATCATTCTTCAAAACAACATTTATAGGCCCCTAAGACCCATTATTTTTTATCTAGAGGCCCATTTCATTTAAAAATCATATAAATCTTGCCAAACAATACTTAATTCATTCATACCTCAAAAACCCACCTCCAAAAACAACTAGTGGGACCCATTCGCCACCTTGGGCGAATGAGTCCACTTTGGTGGGACCCTTTTAGGGAAAATTTTAATTTTGAGAGAGAATTTCACTGACTTAATTCAAATTTCAGTGGATGTCGGCCTCTTAGGTCTTAATAATAGGAAAAGTAGGTATTGGTGCCTATAAATACACATTTTAGGTCATTTTTCACATCTCATAGTAATTTTTACAAAGCAATTTCAAAATTCAAGTATTGAGAATCTTCCACAAGTAGTTTCATTAGCATTTCTATAGCAACTATGAAGCTTTTCGACAACAAGATAGGAGTTTTGCAAGTCTTCAAGCTCACTTGCCATTCAAGATCTAGCATTGTCAAGAGTTGATCATGGATGCCTATGGAGAATCATGGAGAAATATAAGTTGAGGAGATGCAACTAGCCATCAAATCACACCTTATGACTTGTTTTCAAAGTGATTCCATCTTCTATTTTCTCTCTATCTTTAGATTTAAGGTTTGCATGTCATTTACATTCATTTGAAATGTTGTAGGGTTTCTTGGATTGAAGTCTTGCATCATTCAAATCATATTTACTTATCTTATTCTAGCACATTAGAATAGGGTTTTATTTTAATTCTGATTTTCCTAGTCTTAGACACACATAGGGCTAGAGTTTTATGCATATTTTATCTATTCAAGGTTTGACTACCTAATTAGCGGTTTGACCAAGGCAAACCCCCCATTAGAAAAAAGATTTAAAATTATTTTGTAGGTATTTTTCAGAGATTTAGATCCAAGTTTCTGTCAAGAAGTGTTGTGCAGGTGACAAAGTACATATCAAAAACTTGAATTTCAATAAATAAAAAAAGAACTGATTCACCATGGATGGTGAATGAGTCCCATTGGAGGTGCCTAGCAGAAAAGAGTGTCGATTCCAATACCCTTTTGGCAGAAACAAGATTCTCGACAAAAACCTTGGTCTAGGATTGATTCGCCTAGGGTGGCGAATGAGTCCTGGCAGTTAGTCAAAAAGCCAACATTTATAATTTTTTAGAGTATTCTCTAGTCTTCATTAGGTTTACAGGTGCACACATTTAGTCTTGTAACTTTCTACTTTGTTCTATTTGCATTTTTATTCATCTTTTTAGGTCTTTTGCAAACAACAATCTGTTTTCAAACACTCCATATTTGTTATGTTTTGCATAAATAAAAAATCAATTTTATCAGTTGGTATCATTTAGATCATTGCATTTAGACATAATTTCATTGTACTTGCATTAGTTTGAGTTAACCACCTAGATTTTGTGTAGGATCTATCTCTCTCCTTTAGGTGAAAACCCCTATGCAAGAGAGTCATAGCATTCCTAAACGACAAAAATATTTGGTTCAAAGAGATAGAGGAGAGAAGGATAGATAAATATGGAAGAGTTACATATATAGATATTGTAAGAGAGGGAGATATAGACAAATAAATATAGAGATAGGATAGAGAGTAGAGAGAGGAAGAGATATCGTGGTAGAGAGAGATGCAAGAAGAAATATTATAGAACACAATAGCATACATTTTCTGTAGAATGTGTTAATGTTTGTCTACTTTCCATTGCACATATAATAGAGAAACATACATATATAGGACTGATTTGGTGAAAAATAGGGTCCACCAAAATGAATGAAGAAGATGATGAATCACTAATTTTTCTGGGGCCCTAATAACTTAAAATTGTGTAAAATATTATGCAAATAACAATTAGAAAATGACCCTAACTATTATAAAAACTATGAGGGATTTTTTTAGAGCATAAAAAGTTGTGTACCTAGCCAAAAAGTTGATATTTTGAGCTATGGAGGACTCATTCACCTTCAGTGGCGAATGGCTCCTTTTAGGGTTTCAAAAAATGAATATTAGGATCATTTTCCTTGATGTCTGCACTCTTGAATTCCCTGTTATTATCTTCTAGAAGTGTGCATGCAATTATGTAGAGCTCTTTCTTTGACCTTGCACTTTGAGTGACAACTTTTTGCAACTTTCCAACTTGACAACATTGCTCCAAATCTTGCTCCACTTGATCTTCAACCTATAAATCTGCAATCACACACTCAAGGGTAGAAAACTTGTTGATTTGTTAGTGAATGGGGGTTTTCCTCATTCAAACCCCTTGTAGGTAATCAAACCAAATGATGAAATCGTAAAATGAAGCATGAACATGAAATAATGTAAATGATGTCACCTTGGATGATTTCTTGTGAAACAAATCTACAAACTATCATATAGTAGCCATGAAGAATGTAGATCTAGGATCCTTGAAAATTACATAGACAATAGTTGCAAGTATATTTTCACTACTACATCCACCTCTTAGCTCAACATCAGGAATGCACGCATCAAACCCTTGAAATGATGATATGATCTTTAATTTCCACAATAAACACTTGAAATCTGCCCTAAAATGCCTTATGAATTCTCTTGAAATGCTCTTTAATGCTCATGTGAAATATTAGGATTCTCTCTTGAAAATATTAGGATGCATCATAAACTTGCTAGGAGAAACAACGTGAATTAATCCCTTATTTATACTAAATTAGGAGATTAACCCCAAAATTCAAAGAATAAAGGCCGACACTAGATCTAGGAAGAAACATAATTAAATTCCCACTAGAATGAAATTCAAAAAGGGTGGTCTCATTAAGGGAGGACTCATTCACCATTAAGGGCGAATGGGATTAAAAGAAGGCCAAAAACCCATTCCAAATCAACTGAGAAAGGGGGGTCTTGTTAAGGGTTGACCCATTCGCCATCAAGGGTGAATGGATCCTGGTTCAACTCATAAGGACTAAACTTTTCCCAATAAATATTTTGTTAATTAAATTATGATTATCGAGATAGATCTTTGGGAGGTGTCAAAATTAAGGCCTAAGTTTGAATTAAAATGAGGTTAATAACTCCAATTAACCACAATCAATTAAGACCACCTAGATAAGTGTGAAAATGCCTTAAGACACTTTACAACACTTAAACATGGTGTACATTATATATATTTATCTAGAAAGGGACCCATTAGGATTAATTAAGCAAATACATCCTAGAAAAGTGTGAAAGTGTATTACAACACTTTACAACACCCTTGCAAAGGATCAATTAAGGTATATTTTAGTTAAATAAAGTTCCTAGAATAGTGTGAATGTGTAGGAAAAATTACAAAACCACTCCAAGAAATCATTAGTTTAGCTTTAAGGTCAATTATCAAACCAAGTAAGGGAAAAGGCTACTTTTTCCGTTACTACAAGGAAAAACCTTGTATCTTTTATTCTTTACTTAACAACTTACATTTTCATTTTACTTATAGATATTCACAAAAAGATATATGTTTCTCTCTATATATATGCATATTGAAACATATAGAAAAATGGTGACCTTAAGTTATAGTACACAAAAACCTACTGGGTCAATTCCACTTTTCTAAGGGTTTCATTAGGATGCAAACCAACAAGGCCAATAAAGTGAGTTTCAACCTCCAAGGGGAGCTAATCGAACCTAGGTTTGATCCATTTTTTAGTCTTGAAAATGGATTGGAATTTAATTGTCCAAAATAGACCTAAATTACATTATGTGCCCTAGATTGAAGATGCAATATTCTAATAATAGGAAAATTGTAACTAAAATTTCGACAACAAAACTGAGAAAAGCAAAGATTTTTTCACCTGTCTTGTAAATTTTGGGTTGAAAATGGAGGACATAGGTTCCCAGGGACTAAGTGTCCTTATAGACATATTTTGAGCTTTAAAAATTTGATCTTTTAGTGCTGTGTCTTCTCTCTAATTTTTTGCTTTGTAAACTTCTGCTTTCGGACCTATACCTACAACAATCTACAAAAAGAAATGGTTAGGTGGCTATATAGGGGTTTTCCTCATTCAAACCCTTAATTTTCTATTTAAACCTCCACAAATAGACAAATATTTGATAAAATATAGTGTGTGAACCCTCACCTTAAGTGTTTCTAAGGTTGTTATGAGCTAAAATGCAAAAAAATCCTACTCAAGTGTATTAGAGGGAGATTCCTATATGAAAACGATAATATCTACCTTGGCAGAATTCAAAAAACCCTTATTAAATCTGCAACACATTGATACCTTGCTTAGGTTGCAAGTAGAATTCAAGGCTTGAAGTTGAGAACACTAGGAAACTAGTCATTAGGTTGATGTTGAGATGTAAATGATAAATGGTTTTCCTTGAGTAGTGGGTTGCAAGATAGGAGGATTAGATAAATATAGTTTCAAAATTTCAAAATCTTTTTGACAATCCTCATTCAATCTTAATTTTGATTATTTCTTAAGGAGCTGAGTAAAGGGAAGAGTTTGATCCTCCAATGATGCAATAAAATGGTGAATATCTTGAATCTTTCCTTATAAGCTATGTAATTGAGAAATGTTCTTAGGAGGTGGCATTTTTATTATAGCATCAATCTTCTTTATTTCCACCTTGGTACCTCTATGCAACACTATAAAACCAAGCATATTTACACTATCCACATTAAAGACACATTTCTTTAGATTTAGTGTCATATTGTATTTACAAATTCTTTCAAAAATTAGTCAAGATCATTTTGATGTGATCTTGATGAATTATAGACAGCCAAAATATCATCAACATAATCTTCCAAAATACTATGTATGAAATCATGGAACATTAGTGCCATTGCTCTTTGATATGTCCCTCTAGCATTTCTCAAACCAAAAGCCATAACAACCAAATAAAATTTTCCCTAAGGTGTAGTGAAAGTTGTCTTATATCGATCTTAAGGGTTGATGAATATTTGATTATATCTTGAAAAACCATCCATGAATGATAATAAGGCATGACTTGTAGTTGAATCCACTATAATATCAATATTAAGAAGGATAAAATCATCCTTTAAAGATGCTTTATTGAGATCATGAAAATCCATACACATCCTTTTGCAATTATCAAGTTTTTCCACTTCCACAATATTGGATATCCAAGGTAAATAACGAATAGGGTAGATGAAGCAAGCTTCTAAGAGTTTTACAATCTCATCTTTAACCAATAATTCTATGTTAGGATTCATCTTTCATATCTTTTGTCTCACTAGTTTAGGATCCCTTTTAAGGACATTGTTGTGTGTAACTATCTTAGGGTCAATACTCAACATATCTGAATAATTCTCAACAAATATTTTAGGAGTCATGTAACAATGTTTCATAATCTTCTTGTTCATCATCATAAAGAAACTTTCCTATTTTAATGATCTTCTCAGGTCATTAAATGGATCCATTTGTATGTTTATGGTATCTCCCACAAGTAATGAACTTTGATTTAGAACATTATGAATTTGTTGAGACTCATCTTGTTCATCATCACTTGATTTAGTTTCTTCCCCAAAGCATCCCTTAGCATTTAAATATTAGGCGAATCCTTGATTGTGATAGTGTCTTGGTAAATTATCATAGACTCCCAAGAATTCTACTAAGGATTCATCATTTTGAAAGGTATCAAATGATGCATCATTACTCATGATATCTATCATTTCAGGATGCATTAATCTTTGAGTTGTCTTAGGAGAATATTGCATTATAGCATTGACATTAAGGGAGGCTCTTTCTGATGTTTTTTTAATCTTTGAAGGACAATTATACCAAGACCCCTTGTTGTCTTTTGTATGCTAGGCTCTATAGGAAATCAAATACCTTATTTTTCACTACATGTATCCTTTTCCATTATAGCCAAATTGTTTCAAAACATGATATTATATTCCATAAAGAGCTTCCACTTCTTTTGAGCATGGTGGTTTCTCATGATCAATCTAATCATAGGTGGTTTTGTAGCTTGTTTCTTCATATTTACTAGAAGTTTTAGATCCAAAGGCTTTTGATGATTTTTCTATAGATTGTGTTGATACCACTAGTACTTCTTTAACATTTCCATATGTTGTTTGTGTGTTCTTATATTCTCCAATGAATGTAGGTGTGAAATCTAATGAAGCACAATCATCTTTCCATATGTTTTTCATAAAAAAAAGAGACACATATATTTTTCTTCAATTCCAAAGGTTCCACTTTAGATGTTGGTTCAATGTTCTTAAAGGACTTCTCATTCCCTTGTTAGTTTGTAAACAACTTTTAGATTTTGTATCAGCTTTTACTATGTAAACCTTGTTGTTGTAAGTGTATTTCAATAAATGGTGTGATGTTGAAGGTCCTACATTCATTTCATGAATCCACATGGTCTTCCCAAGAGGAGATTATATGAAATATGATTAGGCATGACATGGATAAGAGTTTGTAAAGTAACCCTACTAATTTTGACAGTTAATGTTATCACACCAAGTGGTTCTTTTCCCACATTATTGAAACCATAGATAGACAACAAATATGGTTGAATTTTAGTCTTGTCTACTCCAATTCTATCAAAAAATTTTGCACTACAAACATTGAGTCTTGCACCATTTCCAACGAGGGTATGCCTAATTCCAACCTTGTCAATGACAACCAATATCATCAAAGCATCATTTTGCTTCTATCTTTCCAATGTAGGTAATTCACTCCGATGAAAAACAATATCATTGTTGACTGAGTTCATGACTTGAATCAGGGTTGCTACATTATTTGATTATGCACTAGGAGAGACCGTAACTTTTTGTAAAGAAATATGAAGAATACCATGGTAAGTAGGTGATGTTTGAATGAGATCCCACAAGGATATATTAGCAGGAGTGTTATGAATTTTTTCAATAAGATCATAATTCTTCCCACTATTCGGAGTTAAATGATGTGCACTAGCAAAAATTGGTTGTGTTTTTCCTGGTTGCTTATTATTCCTTGTGTTGTATGTATGAGTAATTGTGTGGTAACTTTATTGTTGTGATAAATGATTACTAGTGAGTTGTTTTACGAAGTGTAAGATGTGACCTAGAGTTTTTGTTTTGTTTTGAGGTTGTCTTATGATAAGCACAAGTTTGGTTTGAACTTGGGGTTGTTGTGTAGCTATGTAAATTATGATAAGTTGAGGTGTAATTGCATTTATTTTTCTTTTTTGGGAAGAAATTGTGCAAGCCTTAATGATGATCTAGGTGAGATGAAGTCTTCAAGGGCTTCATCTAACATATCAAAGTAATCATAACTAAAGGGTTGTATAGGTATGAAATGCACTTGTATAAATAGATCTAACATGGTCAAATGACTATACTTTCTCAAAGATTAATCCTAAAATTTAATTATAATGTAAGTATACACATGCTAAGGAAAACTAGGACTAAAAATAGGCTTGTAAACCTATTACTAGTATAGAACTAGAAATCAGACTTCAAATCTACAAATTGACAACATGGAAGAGTGTACTCCTAAAATCTAAGGCAGATTTAGGAGGATAGAGGCACCTAGGGTGCCTATGTCCAACTAGGGCTCTATCAAAAATTTAGTTTCAAAGGCACTAGTGACAAAAGGTATTTTTATGATTGTCTTCAAACCCAAATTTACAGTTGAATATGTTGCTATTTTGAAAGTTTTATAAGTTTGCAATGTGTTGTAATGGCTTAGGGTTTTGATTTTTTTAAAATAAAAACTAATTTATCCGAATTATGCAATGCTTCAAAAAATGTACACAATTGCTCTATAGATCTAATAGTTTCTAATATTGAAATGAAACAATTTTCACAAATGTGCAATAGACTAAGCAAATAAACCCAATTCTTTTGAGTGTAATCACAATTTTTGCAATTGAAAAATTGATCCCACAAATAAGATAATAGATAATAATACAAAACATAGGAACAAAAGTCTGTGATGATTTTTAGCCTAAAATAACAGGATAGAAGCACCCAGGGTGCCTATGTCCTAGACAAGGTTTTGAGAAATTTAAAGTTTGGCTGTCTGTGTTACTATTTAAGGTTTTGAGATCTATGTTTAGATAGTTTTGACAATGACTATTTCTAGAAAATTTTGCTATTTTTATGACTATGGAATTGAAAAATGTAAGTATGCAACAATGTAAAAATGGCTTGAAAATTAATGAAACTTTGACATGCAATTTTCAGATCTAAGATGTGACAATTGACTTATTTTAAGATGCAATTTTCTAAGAATGATGATTTGATGCAAGTTTGAAACAAAAATACACATTTTTTCACTTTTTGGCCTAAATGAAACATGCAATTTGAATGCAAGGAACACTTTCATATTTCTAACGATATAATGAATGCAATTCTAATTCAAATATGAGCTAAAGATGACTGTAACAAAACCTAATGCAACCTATGATATGCAACAATATTTTATGACTTTTTTATGATGCAACAATGAAGCCCTAGATGAACAATGCAACTTTAACGCAATGAAAGATGTAGGTTTAGGGTGAATTTTAAAAGGTATATAATGTTAACATGTCAGGTTCACCAAAATGAAACATAGAAAAATGGTGACCTTATGTTTTAGTATGCAAAAGCCTAGGTTCATTTCCACTTTTCTAAGGGTTTCATCAAGACACAAACCAACAAGGCCAATAAATTGAATTTCAACCTCCAAGGTGATCCAATCAAACCTGGATTTGATCCTTTTTGACTCTTCAAAATGGATTGGAATTGAATTTCCTAAAATATACCTATTAAACTATGTTCCCTACACTGAAAATGCAATATTATGATAACAAGAAAACTATAACTAAAATTCTTACAATAGAATTGAGAGAAGTAGAGATCTATGCACCTATCCTATAAATTTGGTGTTGAAATGGAGGATATAAGGTCCCATGGCATGAGTGTCTTTGTATACATTTTTCAAACTTCAAAATTTGATTATGTAGTGCTAAGTCTACTCTAATTTTTTACTTTCTAAAGTTTCTTTTTTAGACTTGTACCTACAAACATCTAGAGAAAGGGATGGTGGGGCGTGGCTATATAGGATTTTTCCTACGTCAAACCCCATTTTTGGTATTTAAACCTCCAAAAATAGCCAAATATCTAATATAATGCAATGTGTGATCCCCAACCTTAAGTGTGTCTAAGGTTGTTATGAGCTAAAATGTAAATAAATCCTACTCATATATATTAGGGAGATATTCTTATATGAAAACATGATAAGATATACCTTGGGAGAAGTCAACACCCCTTATTAAATCTGCAACACAATGATACCTTGCTTAGGATACAAGTAGAATTCAAAGCTTGAAGATGAGAACACTAGCAAACAAGTAATTAGGTTGAAAGAAATATCCAAATGCATCTCCCAAACCTAGAATCCATCATTCTCTTCTATTGGTATCAACATTCAATCATGTAGTAAAACTTGATCAAATAAGAAAACAAGCTTGAATACCTACAGATTGGATATATTGGACTAAATGTATTGATCTCTTGCATCAACTTTTTTCTCTCAAATTTTCCTTAGATTTGAAATGGTGATAATACTAGGTATTTATAGGCCTCTTAATCTGATTTATTGCAAATTATATCTCAATAGATAAATTTGGACAGCTAAAATACAAATTTTAAATTTTCAACATTAGCATATTTACATTTGGAGTAAAAAATGGGGGCATGTCTCAACCCTATTTTCTGGGACCTTAGTGTTGCAAGTTTGAGCAGTTGGTGTTGTCATTTATGTCAAAAATCTTGTGTTTTCATTGATGTCTATTGTTGGATAATATTGTTGCAAGAGTGTGAGCAATTGATGCTTTGATTAGTTGTATTATGTTGTCATTAGTAAATCTACTAGTGTCAACCTCTAGTATTGCTATGATAAGCTTATGTGATCTATGGTTGAGTTGTTATTGGTTCAACTGTGTTGAGGAATTTTTTAAGGTGATGAGAATGTATCTCTAGTGCTTGGTTTTCAAGTTCTTTTGAGAAAATTTGATAAAAAGAGGAAACAATGTGTTGTAGTGGTGTTTTGGGTTACAAAGTTGTGTTCTAGTTTTCTCTACATTTCTTCTAGGTTGAAGATCTACATGTGCAATTCAAATATGTTTGTGAGAGGTGTTCAAAGGTTTTGAATTTGATAATTGGTGTGTTGGATCGTTGTGTAGAACAAGTTGTTTTCACTAGTGTGTGAACTATGTATTTTAGAGGTGTCTAGGAGAATTTTTTCTACTCCACATTTCTCCAAAATTATGCTTTAGGTATTGTGAACCTAAAGGAGTGCTTATTGTGTTGGTATCTTACTTCAATCAAGATGGTTTGAGGTTTGGTGCTTCAAAAGAAGCTTTATGAGTTATTATGTATGGTAAAGTTGTCTAGAAGTACTAGGTGTGTACATTCTTTACGTGAAAGTTGTTTTGAATGAGTTTGTTGGATTTCAAGATGTTTATAGAATATTCTAAAGTGTGTTCAAGTGACATTTATTGTGTGTGAGTTATGGAAAGATCAAAGCAAGTGTGTACTTAAAATTTTAATAGTGTTCACATGGGTATCAACCAACCTTGGTGTTTATGCTACTTGCGAAGGTGCTTAGTTGTTTTTGGAAATGTGGCATGGTGTGTAAGGATGATTTAGGCCCTAGCTAATGAATTTTTTTGTTTTCCTTCATTCCTTTCCACTGTGAGAATGTTTTGGTGCCGACCTAATTTGAATTTACATGTTTGTAGTGCATAACCAACCTTGGAGAAGGTTTCAAGGTTGAATATGGTATAAGTATTAGTTGAATTATTGAGGGATGACAAGACAAATGTAAGAGATGCAAATGATGTGAATTATATATTTGTAGAGTGTGAAACTGAGAAGTGCAATGTGAGATTTCCTGTGTTAGATTACCAGATGTACAGTGAGTAGAAGGTGTCTACAATTCTTTAATCAAGATTCAAAGGTGTTGGTGACATTGTGATGTATTTTTTGTTTCATTGAGATGATTCTCTCTATGTAGCATTTGTTCTCTATCTTCTTTATTTTTGCAACGAGCCTTTCTTTTTTCTAAGTAGTTAGCCCTGCGACAATGAGCCCTTGTAATTAGTATTGATATTACTTATATTATGAACTAATTCTCACCATGGTTTTTCCCTTCTTTGGTTTTCCACATAAATCTGGTATTCTCTTGTGTATGGTGTTAAGTTGTTTCAATTTTTGTTATTCACCTTTCATGTTGACTCATCATAACAAATTAATATTTTATTGTTCATGAATGTGGATCTCAATGTTAATGAGGGTTTTGAAGTCTTAAGGTACAATTGATTCGCCCCTCTGAGTTGTCTTATGCATTCAACAATTGGTATCAAAGCAAGGTTCCTTGGAAGAGAGCTTAATTGTGTAAGGTAGATCTCAGATGGCGCACAAGAAGGAGATCCCTATATATTTTATGGAATGGAATATGCATTTTGGAAGACAAGGATGGAAGGATTTTTGATTATTTGGGATATGATATCTAGAAATTCATTCAAAATGGATATATTTTGACTAAAAATGGTCTTAGCATTGAAGCTAAACTTGAGGCCAATAAAAGAAATACTAAAGCTAAGTATTCTCTCTTGAGTAGTCTTATAAATTTTGAACTAGTAAAATTTATGAATTTAAAAATTTCCAATGAAATTTGGGAAAAGTTAGAAAGTATTTATGAAGGGGATGACATGGTCAAATAAGCCAAGATGCAAAATTTAAAGATCACATTTGAGAACTTGTGAATGTCTAAAGATGAAAACATTACAAGCTATATGCAAAGGGTAGATGAAGTGGTCAACTCTGTCAGAGGTCTTGGTGGAAAAGTCAAAGACTCAAAAGTGGTAAAGAAAATTCTTAGAACCCTTCCTAAAGCTTACATTCATAAATTTTCTACTATTGAGGAATCTCAAAATCTAGATCATTATACTAGAGATCAGTTGTATGGTTCTTTAACTACATTTGAAATAAGAGAACTTGGTACAAAAAATGGTGCAAAAGTTGAGAATGCTTTTAAGGGTGCAAAAATAGAGAAGATTGAAGAATTAGATCATGAGGATCATGATGGTGTGGAAGCTTAATTTGTGAGAAGGATTAAAAAGGGTACTGTAAGTACAAAATTGAGTTTCCTTTCAAATTTTTTAGTTGTGGAAAGATAGGTCACTATGCTTCAAGATGTCCAAATAGAGTTGTGAATGAAAAAAAGAAGGAGAACAAAGGTAAAATTATTAAGAAAAGCTATTATGTTAGAGGATGCAAGTATTTCTAATGATGAATCTAATTATGGAGATGATGATGAATGCTTGTTCATGGCTTTAAAAGATGAATCTATTTCTGATAACTCTAAAGATGTGTGAAGGAATGCCCTCCAAAGAAAAAGGAAAGAACTAAAGATACTTTGGTATCTACTTTTGGGTATGTGTAGGATCATCATGGAAAAAACAAGACCTTAAGTGGAAATGAAAATTCAGAAAAAATAGAGTTAGGCAGCTTGACGTAAAATTTTGAATAAGTTATCGATATTATTTCAAAAATATGTAACAATAGAATATGTGGAAAATTGAATGTAGTTTCTAAACTACTAGGTTTATTTTAAAAAAAAAACCTATTCGGTGAAAATTTAAAATTTCAATGCAACAATACTTAAACTTCAAGGAAAAAATAAGTAGGTGTCTGTCTGACCACCCTAACGACAATAAAATGATAATATTTTTTATAAGATTTTAGATATAAGTAGAGGACTCATGTTCGGATGTGATGCATATTTTTTTGTAATATTTTTCTAAGTAAATAATTAATTATGATTTTTTTATTACAACTTTTAAAAATATAAAAACTCGTATGTCTAACCACCTTGACTTGGTCAAAATTTCATAAAATTCAATTTTTTTTAATCCTATAGTATGCAAAGCATAGAGTGTGACACATGTTTTTGATTCAAAAAATTTCATACCATTTGAAAGCTATAGATGTTTTTCAATCAACCTATCAATTAGGACTTTAGTCGTAATTCTAATAGAAAATGAATAATAATTATTTATACAATTAAAAGTAAAGAATGATTTATATTGGTGGAAAGCTGAGAATCTCCTTTACAAACCCTTTCCATTTCATCAATTTTGGGTAAAAAACAACTCATTAGCCACATGGGCGAAGTCTAGAAAAGTAAGGTAAGTTATAAAAGACATTTTTTGTGTTGACTTCTTAGGATTGGCATGTCCAAACCAAAATCCAAAGCAAGCTTGAGGCTAGAATCCCTAGGCATTAAATTTTGTGTCAGAGATATCGAATATTTGATTTGTTTTATGAGTTTAAACTTTTTTATACAATTTATAATATATATGATTTAAAATATGCAATAAATAGTCTATAGTTTATTTTAATATGTCTAGTTTAGAATATACAATATAGTTTATAATTTAATATATAATATAAAATTTATGATAATCTCTTACGGAATTATGTATTTAATATATAATATATTATATTATTATGTACAATATTTAAATATATATATATATATTTATATATTACTAATATATAAAATATTTAACTATTATCTATTTCCCTCTC
>VDFB02000002.1:68539716-68650082 GCA_007258455.2 Sequoia sempervirens
ATGTGTTGCTAAAAAAAGGAAAGATAGAAATGTTTATCAGCTCAAAGGCATTGATGGTCATTTCTTCATGACTTAGATTGATGATAGTTAGATATGGTATAGAAGGAGGTGTCACATTAATTTTTATAATCTAGTAAGAATTTATTCAATTCAATTAGTGAGAGATCTACCAAGGATTACAAAACCTATCAATGTTGTTTGCAAGGATTGTCAAATTGGAAAGAAAACAAGAAGTTTCAAAGGAAAAGAAAAATTGTCTACTGGATTATTGGAAATATTGCATATAGATATTTTAGGTCCTACAAGAATAATAAGTCTTCAAGGTGACAAGTATTTCATGATTTTGATGCTTATTCTTGAATGGCATGGGTTACTTTTCTTAAAGAAAATTTTGAAGCCCTAGATAAGTTCAAAGCATTTAATGTTATGGTTAAGAATGAAATAGATATGAAGATGAAGTGTTTGAGGTCTGAAAAAGGTGGAGAGTTCACCTCCAATAAATTGAACATGTTTTGTGAGAATCATGTCATAAAGAGGCACTTGTCCACCCCTAGAACTCCTCAGCAAAATGGAGTGGTTGAAAGGAAAAATAGGATTGTTCAAGAAGCTGCAAGGACTATGATGAAAGAAGATAACCTATCAGAAGTCTATTGGAGAGGAGCAATTCATACTGATGTTTGCGCATACTTAATAGAGATCAAGAAAAAGAAAACAGAACAAAGGCTCCCTATGAGTTATGACATCATGGAAGGATTCATACTATCATTTACTTCAGAGTATTTGGAAGCAAACTTGTTATATCAGAAGAGATGAAGAAAACTTGGGAAAATTTGATGCAAGTTCTAATGAAGGAATTTTCCTTGGATATTCTACTCAAATCAAAGCCTATCATTGCTACAAAAAAAGACTACGAAATACTTTTGAGAGTGTAACTATCAAGGCTGATGTCAAAGAATTTTAGAAATCAATGGTGCTAGATGGATATGAATCAGATGAGCCTCTTTGCAGAGAAAAAGAAATTGATAAGCAAAATGAAGTACAAATTGAAGAGGAAGAAGCTTCATAAAATACACCAAGAAGGCCTAAGTATGTGCAAAAAAAATATTTTGAAGAAAAAACCATTGGAGACACAAGCAAAGGTGTATTGAAAAGAATAAAAGCTATTGAAGAAGAGGTAAATCTATGTTTAATTTCTAAAGTTGAACCTAAAGCAGTGAATGAGGCATGCAAAGATGAACACTGGATAAAAGCTATAGAAGAAGAACTACTAAAAATTGAGAAAAATCAGACTTGGGAACTTGTCCCAAGACCTACAAACAAAAACATAATTGGAACTAAATGGGCATTCAGAAAAAAACTAAATGAGAATGTAGAAGTTGTAAGAAACAAGGAAAGACTTGTGTGATAGGGCTACTCACAAGTTGAAGGAATATATTTTGAGGAGACATTTTCTTTGGTGGCAAGAATGTAAGCTATGAGGATGTTTCTAGCTTTTACAACACATAAGGATTTAAAAGTTTATCAAATGGATGTGAAGTCTTCTTTCTCTAATGGATATTTTGAAGAAGAGGTATACATGGAACAACTGGAAGACTTTCAATTATTAGAAAAACTAGATATAGTCTTGTATAGGAATGAATTTACAGCCCTTGTGTAAATTCCCCTTTTCCATCCCCTCACTTAACAAAATCAAACTTGAATATGAAATTCCACGTCAACCATTTTCCTAACATCCACTTGGCACTTATCTTTTGTGTTGGTGGGGGAATTTTTTTCAAGGACGCAAGTGCGATGCGCTGAAGTCTATGTGGCATGTTGTCATCCTTGGCACATTCCTACCTCTGGAGTATGTAGGGACATTATGTTCTCCATTGGGCATGAAGTGTAATGCATAGATGTGTCAACCAATCGGCCCAAAAATGGCTCTTTCCCTCCCAATCTCCCTTCAAATGCATAATTTTCACTCACTTCATCTTCTTCACAATTCTAGAAATTGATGGGATCTCTCTTAGCAATATAGATAATTTTGACTGAGCAATTCCATCCATCTTCTTCACAATTCTAGACCTTACCAAGCTCACACTCCCCTCTACATGCTTGAGGGAACATCGATTGAAAAGGTGATATTACTTATTGATTTATGTAGCATAGTGCTTTTATGATTGTTCGGTGTTCTTTATTATTTCTTTTATCACATTTTCTATCTCATGGCTTTCTTGGCTATCCATGGAGGTGGAAACACTAAAGCAGGAGTTTGACTGAGGCAAGCCCCTATACAGCCCCAAAATTTTCCCTCTCTTGGATGTGTGTAGGTGTACATGTGTGTGGAGCTTGCTGGTGAGCTAGAATTTCAGTGAGTTGAACCTTGTCACCTTAGTTTTCATTATCTTCTTTATCACCATCTTTATAGTTATTTCTCATACTTTGTTATTCATCTTAGTTCGTTAAATCTCTTTAGCTATATCGTTAATAGGTTTCCTAATTTTTCTCACTGTATTTCACACTTTTTGGCCATACAAATTCTATTGCACTAGAGAGATGCTAGCACACCGTGCTGCCATCCTCGACCTGTGCTACTATCCTCAAAAAAAGAGTTGTTTGAGGTATAGTTTGGGTTACAAAAACTGGCTTGTCTTGTATAGTTCAAGTATTCGGATTAGTAGAGTTATAGAAGCACTTGAGAGTTCTCTTCATTCCTTATCCCTAACCTAAATCACCCATTTATCTTGAGGTAAGATAGAGAAACCATCCACTCTGGGCTCTCTATGACCTAGTGCCTTAGTGTGGTTGGTCCCCCTACCTTACAAGTCTGTAGAATGAAGAAAGAATTATATGGATTGAAAAATGATCCCATAGCTTGGTATACAAGGTTGGATATGTATCTAATATAACAAGGATTCAATAAGGATGCCATAGATAGTAATCTTTACTTCAAAGTTGAAAAAGATCAAATCTTGATTGTGGTGGCATATTTTGATAACATAATTTTTGGAGGTAATGAAGATATGTGTAAGAAGTTTGCAGAAGAGATGCATAAAGGGTTTGAGATGTCTATGTTTGGGGAGATGAATTTCCTCCTTGGGTTACAAATCAATCAAACAGAAAAAGGTATTTTCATTTCACAGTCAAAGTATCTCAAAGAAATATTAAATAAGTTTGGAATGGAAGATTCCAAACTGTTGACATGCAAAATTGAAATCATGCATATCTAACTAAGCATATTCGCCCATCAATTAAATAAACCAAGTTTAATTGATTTAATCTCTAAAGATGGTCAATCTAAAATTAAATAAATTAACTTTATTTAATTTTATCCTATCATTATTCCCCTTAGCTAAATAAATCAAATATTTATTTAACTAAATCTTTATCACCTTTCATCTCCCTTTGATCTGATTTAAATAAATAAATCAAGTCAAATTGGTCAAAAAACTCTAATCATCATTAAGCTAATCTAATCCTGATTAAACTAACCTAACCACCCACTTGCACCAATAAATCAATTTATTAATTTATTAAAATCCTTATTTTCTTTCAACATGGCATCTTTGAGGAATATTCCCTCAAGTTTGAATTCAAAAGGCAAGTTGAAATGTACATCCAAACAAGGAATTTAATAAATCTTCCATGTCCCCCACTAAACATTTTCACAATTTTAAATTTGAAAGTCTTACATGTCTCTTACATGTCTCCCACTCAACAATTTTAAATCTAAAAGTCTTACATGTCTCTTACATGTCCCCCACTCAAAAATTATAAATTTTAAAGTCTTACATGTCTCTTTCATGTCCCGCACTCAAACAATTTTAAAATCTTTGGCACATTGACCAAAATGTGCTCATCCTCAAGCCTATCACAAGTTGACAAGTGGCCTCTTCTCATTGGCTAAATATTTGTCCCACATTCATCCATTTGGCTATTTCTCTCATCAAAATAATCTATAAATGAAAGGTTTCATTCTTGATCAAATCCTCCACATCTCAACAATCTCTTGCAAAGTCACTCTCTTAAACTGAGAATTGTTTTTTCCTATCCACTCCATTTTCATATCATTTTCACATCATTTAGCTTATCTGAAGGGGTTGGGAAAGGGCTATTTTCCACATCAAAATAGAATCAATCCCCCTATAAGATGTTGATTTGGTCATTTGAATAATGTTTCATTGGTTTAGTTTGCTTTCATGCTTTGTTTTTTAATTCTTGTGTTCAAATGAATTTTATAGGGAGCATTGTATTTTCCTTGTTTAAGCTAACCAAATACTAATATTTGTCTTTGTTTGAGCAAGAGTTGTAGGCTAGTGCTCACATAAATGGTGCTAGAGGGAGGGGATTTATGACATGAAAGTATTAAAAGAAAAAATTGACTATGGCAAGAGATTTGGCAGAAAAATCAGTACTTTCTAGTTGTTAAGAGATAGCTAAAGATACAAAACTTGGCACAAATCTATGTATCTATGTATAGTTAGGTGTGTAGAACGTTATTTGTGATAATGGATTCCAATAGCTTCCATGTCATAAATGGAGTATATGTTTGATGAAAGGCAACATTTTTAGTAATTATGATTATCTACAAAATTTAATGCTTTTACTATTCTCTCTTGTTCAAAAACTTTAAGTTTGTGATTGGATGTTAGCCAATGTTACTGGTATATTGCTTTCCACGCTATTGATCTTAAATCTTATTTTAGGAGAGCATTTCTATGGGATTTTAGGTAAATGTAATATCCATAACACCACTTTTATCAACAAAATAGAAACAATAGCCTTCCAGCATAGTACCATGTTATAACAAATTAAAGCTTCTCTTGAGGAGATTAATATGGTAGAAAAATTAGTAGGTTCATCTAGGAATAGCTGAGCACTTATTGGAAATGTTGTTGTTTTATATATGCTTCCATCCTAGTCATTAGGAGTCTTTTTCATAGAGAAAAATATCCTGCACATCTCCTATCTCTATGAGATCAATTACATTCTGCAATCTAATAACATGGAGTAAATAGGAAGTAAATGATATTAATAAGCTTTGTGGGGTTTAATGATATCATAACGTGGTTCTCTGCAAAACTTATTTCATTTGATATTTCATTTTATTCCTAATTGAGAAGAATAAAGTTAAGTCTTAACATTGAAGCTATGAGTATCTAAGAGGTTGCAGCTATGCATAGGTTTCACCCTCTATGGTCCTCAAAGAAACTCGTAATCAATTTCTTTTATTCCACAACAAACCAAAAAAAATCTCATGGTCATCTTTGCAACCTTCATTGAACAAATGTGTAAAGGAAGGATAGATATTTTTGGATGTTTCAAATCTAACATAAGAAGAGCCAAAGACTGAGCTTCAAGTTTAGAAGTAATGCAAACTTCATGCTCCAACACCTCAACAATGGGACAAGGGAATGGAAGGTTGTCCTGCTTGTGTAATCCCTAAGTAAGATTGGAGGGATTGATTTTCTTTGTTCAACTTAAAGATGTCCATAATTTCTTTACTATATATTTTTTCATGATGTTTTTTTTATGACCAAAGGGGAGATGCATTTGCAAAATCTTTTTCTACCTGGCTGACAATTGCTACTATACTCTCTACCAATTTTCTTGCTAATCAAATGTAGCTTATACTTCTAGAATTTGTAAAACAGAATACAGGTGGATATTAAATTTTTTTAAGCTTTATTCATGACCTCAACATAGCCACCAAATTCATTACTAGAACGCATTGCTACCAAGGACTGCTTCGAATTTTTAGTGGAAAAATTAAAGTCATCGTCTTGGGAAGAGGAGAGGTAGAGACTGCTGGAAAAGGTTCAACAAAACTGATAAAGCACTTGGAGATCAAGCATTTAGCAACCCATAAAAAGACAGGATGAGCGACCTCCATAGGAGAACCAATATGAAGGATTTTAGATCTCCACCTATAGAAGACCGAACATGCACATAGAAAGGATGTTGAAGCTCTTAGTCCAAATGAGGGGCGACATTTCCATACCGGAGAAATGAGCTCGCTATTTGGAGATAGTTCATGTTTTATGAGGCACATGATCTCATAAAAATTCATAGAAGAAAGGTCAAAAGGAGTTATAACAATCAACTGCCATCCTATTATTTACTTTTTGATCTGACAAAGGAGCTTGAAACTACCGTAACAAAATAGTTGCATTTAATGAAAGAAGTACATTCATAGTATACAATGATTTCATCTTACCAAGCCCTTTTTGTAGTTGCTAGATTTTCCCTATTTGATACAATCACCCGTCCATTTCCCAAAGTTTCATTTTGATCTACTTACAATGTCATTTACAAAACTTGGTAGAAAGGATTGGTAATAGTTTTCAGAATATTTTATTTTTTGTTTGTCTACTTCCACTGATTCGTTGATTCACCAATACTAGTGGTTCTATCATCTAACCCATCTTCTATACATTGCTTGCTTTCGAACTGACACCCACCCTAATTTGGTCTTATCTCCAAGGAACTCTCTATTTTTCTCTCACTCAATATCTGTGCATTAATATCAAGATATTCAATGTATGCCTAAAATTATAAATGTTCATTAATGCTTTTGAGAGCAATAAATTTTGACACTAGAAATAAAGCCCAGTTTGAATATTGTACTTCATATGAATTATGAAAACCTCAACATTGATTACTCGAGATATATTTGAGTCTACTTGCATGCCATCTTTCTTGAGGTTGTGGAAAGTATGTCTCCACACAATCTCTACCTGCAGGCT
Source organism: Sequoia sempervirens (assembly GCA_007258455.2). NCBI lineage: Eukaryota > Viridiplantae > Streptophyta > Pinopsida > Cupressales > Cupressaceae > Sequoia > Sequoia sempervirens. Next base: position 68,546,445 of record VDFB02000002.1, read on the forward strand.
TTTATTTTTTTAATCTTGTTGATGGTGTTTTTATGCACTTCTCAACATAGGCAGTGCCTAGGTGCACTACCTCTCTTGAAAGACAATCTTCCACAATCGAATTGCAGAACACTATCCCAAGGTATCTCGTATGTTAGGTGATGACAGTGCTTAGATACCTCAGTAGTTTGATGTGATTTGCTGGAATCACAAGGCGGTCTTACAGAAAATACAAAGCAAGGACACAAAGCATGGAAGTTGGATCTTGAAATGGAGTTCTTAGGATGGGTAGTTGTTATGCATCGGCTGTAGGTTCAAACAACAATCTTGGACTCCATTTAGTTGTTGGATTTGGCTTTACAATGTGCAATGAACCTTAGCATAGGTCAGTTCTTAAAAAAAAGGAAAAAGGCGAAGGAGAGGAAAAGTTTCTAAGTCTGCAACTAGCTATGAATAGTGATAATGGAGTTCCTGCAATGGACAATTTCTTAAAACAATATCCCACTTAACCAAGGATGTCACAGTATCATGGAAATTGTGCTATCTTCTAAGGTCTGCGAATATTTCATCATTCATCCACCACAGACATGCATGAATCAAAGATAAATGTTTGGAGTAGCTTTAAAATCGAGTCTAGGCTAACCTTGTACAACTATCTACCATCAACAAACAACAAAAAGTATGGACCAAGAAATCATCAACATGGCAAGAAATTTCATAATCACCCAACAACACTTCTAAGATCTATCCAAGGAAATAAGATAGTTAACTAAACATCAAGAAAATCTAAGTGAAACATCTAACATTGGAGAATGAATCAAGCAACATGAGAGAAACCAAGAAAATACACCAAGTCAATGCCTTTTTCTTATAAATTTCTACAGCATGCCTTTACAACTCAACTCTCCCTTTGCAAATGAGAGGAGTGCCCTATTTATAGTTTTCCAAAACTTAAATGAATGGCCAAGATTCATTCTCATTGTGTGGCCAAGATTCATTACAAAATAGGGTTTCACCTACCCCCAAACAGATCATAATTAAAAATTACATTCCTGTCTTTTCCTTATTTTATCTTCTAGCTGATGGCACTGTAGCTCTTTCATCATTTAGCGAATTGATGTTTCCTTTGCTATAGCTACTCTTCAGGAAGGTCTTCATCTTTGGCTGGGTTGTCCTCCTACTCCTCGAAAGCTGCATGTTCTATGTATTTGAGGATGACTGCCTGGAGCTTGTCTATATTGAGGATTTCACATCGCAATGCCTGATAGCTCCATTCCTTAGCGTTTTCTTCCAGCCTTTTCCAATCTTCATCATACTTCGAGCCTTGGTCTCTGAACAACTCCGATTGGTCAAAGGCACGGGCAACAAAACTCAGGAACTCCGTTGTGATTTCTCCAGCTGTCTCGTCCTTCATCTTCTCCTAGAAGTATGGTTTGATCTTCTCTGGATCCATTTGCACAGTGGGCATATCATAGCATGTCATCAGCTTAAGATATCGGGCACATTCCGCCTGGATTTTCTTGATCCACTCAATGTTAGGATCCACCCTACTTAGGATTTTCTCCAACCTCTCCTTCCGATTGTCGAAGTCTCTGCGCCACACATCCACTAGCCAGTGATCTTTTTTAAGCTCTAGCTTCTCCTCCCACGTGGCCTCAGGCATTTGAAGGATAGCTTCTATCCTTGGGAAGGTGGAGTCGTAGGTTGCGGGGAAATTGGTGCAGAGCCTCCTCGTGCTCTCCAGAGATTGTATCAAGTCTAAGAACTTGTTGGCTATCCGCACAGCCCTGCTGATTCCCATGTTTCCGATGTATGAGACTTTTCGGAACCAATCCTCAGTGGTTTTCTCCAAGTTCTTCCTTCTTTCCATTTTTTTGATCTGCTCTATGGAAAGCAATTGAGGCGCAGCCGTGGATGTAGTGGGTAGGTCGTCCACTAAGGATTATTGTTGTATGTAATCTGTTAATGCTACAACTTGCACCTTGAGCTCATCCTTGGATATTTTATCCTACTTTATCAGGTGCACCACTGTAGCCACCGACACCTCCAGGTGCTCAACTTTCTGCTCTCGGGTTGCTGTCCCCGAGTCAATGGTGGAGATGTTATAACTCACCCCTACCTGGCCAACAGTAGGCATTCCCATTTGTGCTGTTCGAGAGCCAGAAGCATCCATTGTTATCTTGGATTGGACCTTGGTCTTCTTCTCCTTCTTCGTTGTGATCTGGGATCGAGCTGAGATGGCCTCCAACCTTGCCCTTGGGTCCTTCAGCACTGGGGTCATTTTCTCAAGTTGCCTTTCCAACCATTTGGGCATAGCAGACTTACTCCTAGGTGAATCATGGCCACCCTCGCCCTTCTCAGTCAAAGGCAAGACTTTCGCCTCTTTTTCCTATTGGGGTTCTCTTTTTTCTTTGGTAGCATCCTCTTCCTCTTCATCAGAGTCATGAATGAATACGAGGTGTTTGAAGGGAAGCCTGGTGGATGGTTGTCATATGGGGCTTTCTTCTTTTGCTGCTTCTTCTTCTTTCTTCTCCTCGGTAGCCTCGGCCTCAGGGCCTTTGATAACACGGGCTTCAGCCTCAGTTAAGTCCTTTGTCTATTGCTCTTCTGGTGGCTGCCCTTCTTCACCATGTGGTGACTCCTCTGCCTCCACCCTAATGTCCTCTAGCTGCCGTGCCACCTCCTCCTCAAGGTCCTCATCGAATGTATGAATGATTTCCTTAGCACACGAGCCACCCTCTTCATCTCCACTCTCGGAAGAGCCTGTCTCCTCCTCCTCATAGACCACCCTATCGATGGTTCAGTGCTCGTACTTAGGATGCTCGTGATAGTCATCAGCCTCCTCCTCGATAGACTTCGAGGCTTCCTGCTCTTGCTCCTCCAACTCCTTTAAAATTTTCATTGTGGCCTCCATAGTTGGTGGCCCTATCGGTAATTGTGAAGGTTGAGCCATTGCAAGGACTTGGGCGAGGGCTGCTTGGAGAGTTGGATCCATTAAGATCTGGGAGACCTCAGGGGGAGGTTTTTCATATGTCTTGTAAGAGCCTCAGGTATATTAGCAGTAGGAATAGGTGATGTTATTGTTGCCAGAGGAAGTGATGTGATTGGCGACATGGTAGCAGAGGAAGGGGGAGTGGTCATGCCAGAAGAGGAATCTGTGATGACTACCGACCCGGCCGGGGGCGAAGGGGCAAGATGGACATAAATGTCCACTGCCGGCGGAGATGCGGTGACCGTAGCCAGGGAGGTGGGCGGTGCAATAGGAGGGGCAGGGAGAGCCAACAGATGCCAGGATTCTATTTTACCCACTGCTTGTTTAAGCCTTTTGGGAGATGCACCTCTCGTTTCTTTCTTCACTTGTTCCTTGGGATCTGGAGACTGGGCGGTCTCTGTTCCTTTCCTTTTCTGGGACTTGGTGATTGGAGGAGACTTGGAGGTTCCACCAGTTGACATGGTGGCAGCAACATCCTCCGTGGCACTCAACTCGCTTTTGAGCCCCTCATAGGTCAAGACCACTCCATGTCACTTTAGATGCGCCACCTTCCCATCGATCCACTCCTTAGTACAAGTTATGATTGGCTGGGTGATGGTGTCCAAGTCATTGACCTCTTGTTCATCCTAGTCGATTGATGGTATTGGTAGGTTGGCAACCGCAGGGAACCTCAAATGCATAATCGTGGAATCGTCTTCCTCGACTTGGTCCAGTACTAGAAATGGTTACACTCTTCTCAGGAATAGTACCATCATGCGCATGTAGTGCCTTGAGTGTATCTCCTTGTCATCTTGGCAGTCGGCCCAAAAATCTTCAATGTGATATTGATGGGCATAAGCTGGCCCCAGTGCTTTCTTGACGTGGCCATGTGGATCCATCCGTGGGCGAGCGGTGTACCAGTCGAAATGGTACTCCTTTAGTTCCTTCTTAGAGTTACCGACACATTGTGATGTCTGCAGTCGATACATGCCCTGGCTAAGGGTCATGGGGTAGGAGATCCCTGCTATATGCTTGTTGCTAAAGATTGCCTACAGGTGTTGGAGTTGCCGAGAGAGCTCCAAGAGGATGATTCTATCATTAGGGTAGCGAGGCAATTTATTTGGCCTTTCAATGAAGCCCTGGGCCTAGATGTATGTGAATTTTGGATACTGGATGAAGAGGAAGGCGTATTGCTTTAGAAGTGCTTTGGCACTGTGGGAGACTCTCCTCTCGAAGTCCTCGGCAATTAACCTGATGATGTGGCCGATGAAGGCGTCATTAACCCTACAGTAGTCTTTCTTGAAATTGTGGTATTGGAGCTGCGAATACTTGTCGAAGGGCTTAATTCTTCACTTTTGCCCCTGATTAGGTGCCACAAACGACCCGTTGTATTGTCTTTGATCTGCCAGGGAGTAGATGAGGTAGGAGGTCATGTAGAATTTGGAGCTCTTTTTCACATTAACAAACTGCTCGTGGAAGCACTTGCTTATAATTTCTCCCCAATAAAATGAGACCTTTGTCATGACGTCCTCGTTTCCTCATTGGATCTACTCAATGTAATAGGCCACCATTCCTGGAAGTAGGAGGCCAGTGGAAGACCTATGACACTGCTCAACATGGTTACCAGGTCATGGTAATCCTCATGAAAATCGCTACAGAAGAGTTTCTGGGGAACTTTCGCAGCGCTATCCCATTTTTCTTTAAGCCAATGCAGATTTATTGACTTCTTGCACCCCGTTGGATTAGCATGCCACGCCACCTAACATTCTTCTAATGTGGTGACCTCCATTTGCTGGAACGTGGGAATGTGGAATGTCTTGGTGATCCCTTCTGGTGACATGTCTACGAGGATGTTTCCCTCCTTATCCATAATTTTTCTGGTATTTGTCTGATAGGCTTCTCGGCAAGCCATGACTAATTTGGGTGCCACGAGAGATGGAGGGAAACCGGAAACCTTGGCTATTCCACTCTACCATATCAATTTGGCATTCTTTGTTGTTGGGTTGACCTTGACCCTCTGCGTGAATTCATCTATATCCACCTGGCCAATATTGGTGTCTGTAATTTCCTTCTAGTCTATTGCGACCTTTGAGTGGAGTGGCTCACCCTGGAATTGATACTTCATTTGATTTTTGTCTTCCTTTCCCTAAGCGGTCCTTCCTGACTTCTTACCCTTATCCTTCTCGGTGGATGCCCCTGAAGTTCCTACACCTGATTCCATATATTCTGCAAGCAAGGGCAGAGTTAGCACAATGGATCATCAAAAGCGTTCATGTTAGTCCATATCTCGAAAACAACATCTACTTGAAATAATCAATCAAGCATATCTTGGATTTTATCTCTAGACGTTATTAATCTTTGTTTCAGGGCATTTGGGCAATCCGGGCCCAGAGGGTCGGACTTCCCTGACAGGAATGCTGTCTGGAAGGGAAAACGTAGCGGAAAGCTCTCGGAGACCTTCTTTGGTCAAATTTCAATGTTTTAGGAGGCTCATGATGAAGAAGAGAAAAATTTAGGATGTGGGTCGAAGTTAGATTCCAAATTTGGGCTTGTTAGGATAGATCTAGGAGGATTCAGAGGTCTCAAGCCGGAAAGCTATTGGGAGATGCAGTTTGCAGAGGCAGACAGCTGACAGAAATCCGACGACGGAAGTCCAGGCTCCAGGGTCCAGAGGGCCAAAGGGCGGCTGAAATTATGTCAATTCACTTATAAGGGATCGGGCCAGCGACACCAGGATGGCGAGCGACCTTCGCCATTCAGGATGGAAAACACCGGACGGAAGTCCAGGAGGGGAAGTCCAGCAACAGGGGAGGTCTAGCAGCATGCCTTTGTGTTTTTTCGTTGCACAAAAATTAAGAGGGCGGAGCCCGAGAGCTGGGATGGCGGTCAATATTTTCCTTCTAGCAACGGTGATGGATGATAGGAGTCTCGGGCTACGGGACCCTGCGAGCGGAAGGACGGGGTGGAATCTCCCCGACGGCGAGAGAGCGCCAGACTTCCGAGAACGAAAGTCCAGGTACCGGGGCCCCGGAAGCACGTTGGACGCAGACGTAGAAATGCAAGACAACGGCAAAGCAGAAGGCGGGGCCCAGAGCCCGGAAGGCATAGATGACTTTGCCGAAAGAGTGCGCAATGGGAACAACAGAAAATTGAGCAAGGAAACCTGCCATTCGGAGCCCGAAGGTGAAAATGATGCAAAGATTTTCAATCGCCAAAGGCCAAAAGCGGAAGTGAAGGCGAAGCCCAGAGGGCAGGACATTGAAGGATGCTCGCCGTTGCTGATGGCGAAACGCAGGTGGAACCCCAAGGTCCGGGGGCCGAGAGGCCCGTAGGACGCATTGTTAAGTTTAAGGTTTGACAGTGAGGTGCATGCCAGAATCCGGCGGTCGGGATGCAAGGAGAGGTTTGCAATTTAGGCACGACGAAATGTGAATAGAATTCCAGAGACGAAAGTCTAAAGGGCCAGGCCCAGAGGGGCGAATCGCCATCGACGGGTGTTTTGAGTTTGATATTTGGATGGCGAAGGAGGGTCTCGAGCCCGAGGCGTATCTTTTCCCTATGCGAAGAACAACCATGCCATGGAAAAGTCCTGAATCGGCGGCGAGGGCATTTCTAAGGGATTTGTCAATTTTCTAACACATGGGTTCGGTGCGCAATTTAGTGTTCTATCACATTATACCCTCCTAGCAATTTGTTAATTGATTTAAATCTCTCAAAATTATGGAAATGATGGTCAGGAGGGCAAACGGGTGGCCTACCTCAAACACGCTAAGTGGCGAGACGTGGGATCCACCGGCATTGGTTGGAATGATTCTGAGGGTGATGATCGCGATGTTGTCGAAGACGGTTGGCTCCAAATGGTAGTTTATCCAATTCGCTCTAATCCTGCAAGATGATAATGACTACCCGGATTGGGCATTTTATACCCTAACTCTAATGAATGTCTGCATTAAATGCTTGTACGGCCATGAGAAAAGTGGTTGGATTTTGAAAATAGGTCGGCAACGGCGGCCGGGATGGCAAAAGACGAAAGCTATTTGAGGATTTCTCGTTGGTTGAACGACAGCGGCATGAAGCAGTTCAAGGCTCGGAGGGCGGGATTCCGCCAGGGATCTGCTGTCAGGGACAGCGGGACTGTCACGAAATTCTGGACTACCGGGCCCGGAATGGCCGACGATAGGCAGGGGGCCTCCAACCTTCGGACGGCGAAAAGACCAGCGGGACCCAGGGGCCAGGAAGCCACATGGAGTCCGCTGTTGCGAACGGTGAGAAATGGACGGAACCCTAGAAACGGAACTCTGGGGTTCAGGGTCCAGTTGGCAGGACGCCGCCAAAAAAAATTTCAATTTTAGATGGAGGGCGGTGGGTCGGACCCCGAGGTCCAGAAGGACGCTCAGCGAATGCTGACAGGAAACGGATTTTCCAAAGGGGAAACCTGAAGAGGGCATCCCAGACTCCAGGGCCCAAAAGCGCCCGAGGCTGGTTTCAGAGCCGAATAGCTAAAGGGACCCCGCGAGGAACCGGAATGCAGGAAAACCAAAAGGGGAGGGCATGGTCAATTTATGGTGGGACTTCAAAGCAACATCGATAATCCAAGACATCAAAAAAAGAGGGGGCACACAAAATGAGGTGGCCCCAAAAATGACCTGACAAGGCGAAAGAAAAGAGGGTCCCCATTCCGAACGGGGTGTGTGTGCTAAGGGCACAATAAATGGTGACTCCACTGGAGAATGCTCCCGAGCGTTCTAGGGATAAATATTCATTCGGGACCCAGAATCTTTGGTTTTGCAGCCTAGGAGTGGCTTCCAAAGATGAATCTGGGAGGACGAGATCCTTAATTGGGTCAACTTACAAGACATCTCAGAAGTGTGTGTGTAGTGAGTTCATTCCTTTCCTCGGGATAGTAACCAAGGTTACCAAGTCAACCGAGCGAGCTACATAAATCGTCTAACACCAAAAGTAACCTGAACAATGCTCTGCTGCCAGTCAGGCGTCTATAGCCCTGACGGAGTTATCGCTACAATCTCATGGATATTGCTCTACTGTCGACTGGGCATCCATAGCCCTGGTAGAGTTATCCAAACACCCATACGGTCATTTATTTCTTTTTTTAAGAATTCTTTTTTTCTTATTTGCTTTGATATTTCACTTCTCTTTTACCATTTAGTTCAACCGGGTAAGCATTGAAGCCTACAATGGGTTTGAGACTGTAGTGGTCACTGAAGCAGACTTGAGATTTTTCACTCACTAGGGTGTCATAACAACCATAGTACAGTCCTTTAGAAATTAATATTATGTGCTTTGTGCGAGATCCAAGATGTGTGTAAGAAGATCTAGCCAAGGGTCAAGTTCTGAGCAGTGTTCAAACAAGGAAATCATTCGTGGACAGCTTTCAAAGACCGATAATCGAGAGTGAATGTTTAGCCAAAGAACACAAAGAGCGGATAGCAAAGTGAACCGCTTGTTGGGCAAGCACGGCCACTGCAAAGGAGCGGGGAACAACTTTCGAAACAAAACTGTCGGGAGGGAGAAAACAAAAAGTGACATAAACAAAATGCAAACAAGCAAGAAAGCAACTACCCTAACCTATGTACAAGTTATTTACAATGATGAGCTCGAAGAAGCTCATGCCTGGAAATAATGCTTCAGGTGCTACCCGTTGACTAGAAATAGGACGTTCTCACCAGTTAAGGTCTTTAGGCGGAAGGCATTGTCTCCCAAAATTTTAGCTATTTGAAAGGGGCCAAGCCAAAGCTTGTCAAATTTTTTGTGTCCCCCTTTCTTTTCATGGGCCTTGTCCCAATACAGGACCAAATCTGCAATTCTAAAGGCCTTGATCTTGGCTCGGCAGTCGAACCATCTCTTAACTACGCACTAATATTTGGCAAAATTTTCTATTGCATGGTTTCAGACTTCCTCTAAATGCAAGAGCTCAGCTAACCGAGTTTCCCTACGATCTCCTCCCTCATAAAAATCATTGATGAACTGAAGAGTAGGAATCTTCAGATGGATGGGGAATATAGGTTCTAAGCCATAGACAAGGTGGAATGGAGAATTGCCAAGGGAAGCCTTGTGGCAGGTGTGATCAGCCCAAAGGGCGAAGCAGAGCTTGGTATGCTAGTCCTTGGGATTCCTATCTTGCAGCTTCTTGATCACAGTAATCAAGTTTTTATTTGTGGACTCAGCAAGGCCATTGCCCTGAGGGTAGTAATTGGATGAGAATTTAAGGGCTATTCCATAGTCAAACACCCAACTAGCAAATTTTAATGAAGTAAATGCAGGTCCATTATCACATACCAAAGCATAGGGACAACCAAAGTGATTTAAAATAAAACTTTTTAGGAAATTAGTAACTACTTCAGTTATGCATTACTTACATACTATTGCTTTCGTCCATCTAGTACAGTAATTAGTAGCTGTAAGAATGTACCTGTGTCCCGCACATGATGGAGGGTTTACCAGACCGATGAAGTCGAGACCCCATTGCACAAACGGCCTTACCTCTAGCACATGCTATAGTGGGACAGCAACATTCTTTTCCCTGGTGGTAGCAGTCTGGCATGTGTGATATGAATGAACATGGCAATGGGCATCCTTGAAGACAGTGGGCCAATAATACCCCGCTTTCAATATCTGATGTGTTGTGGAAGAACCCGAACCATGGCCTGTGCCAAATTTGTTGTGAAACTCTTTCAAGACCCGATCTGTTTCTTCCTTGCCAAGGCATCTCAAATAAACACCTTCATGATTCTTCTTATAGAGAATGGAACCCTGCAACATGTAGCCATTTCTTTTCAATCTCAGGGCCCGCTTTTGGACTCCTTGCAGGTGCGGTGGACACTTATGGTTCAGTAGATAGTAGATGACATTCTGGTACCACTCTCCAGGGGAGACATCCTCAAGCTGGTACTGCTGCACCGTGAGTTCTGGTCCAGCTTCTGCTGTTGTTTCAGCAATTGTGCGGGTGATTGCCTATCCTCTTACCAGTTTCATCAGTTGGATCTCCATATCATACTCTTAGAGCAGGGTGACCCACTTAGCTCTTCGTTCGCCCAATTCATTTTGCATGAACAACATTTTTACTGCTGGGTTGGGGACAATGGCAAACACCTTGTTGCGTAGGATATAGTGTCTAAATTTCTTCACTCCTCTGATGAGAGCATACGTCTACTTTTCGATGTTGTGATAGCGCAATTCAGCATCCTTGAGGGGAGCACTCATAAAGGTGATCGGGTGCTCATTTCCTTCATCGTCCTTGTGGGTCAACACGCTAGCACAGGAATGCTCTGAAGAAAATGAGTAGATGTAGAATGGCTTCAGATAATCTGGGCTAACACAGGTGCCTCGGCGATAGCCCGTTTGATTTCTTCGAAGGATTATTTAGCATCAGGTGTCCATTCAACTTTGGCATCTTGTTTGAGCATGGAATTGAGAGGTTTAACGATCTCCGCGAAGCCTGTGATGAATTTCCGGACAAAGTTGATCTTTCCAAAGAAAGATTTTAATTCTTTCTTGCTGCCCAGGGGCTGAATTTTGAGTAAGGACTCGATGCACTCAGGATCTATGGAGATTCCCTGCTCCGAAATGATGTGCCCGAGCAGTCTGCCTTCGGTCACTCCAAAAATGCACTTCTTGGGGTTAAGAGAAACCCCAAACTCCCTGCACCTCTGAAATACCTTGCATAAGTTAGAGACGTGATCACCCCGCTTTTTAGAAAATATGGTCAAATCATCCATGTAGATGATTATGCACTTGCCAATTAGGTCCTTGAAGGTGATGTCCATGGCACATTGGAAAGTGGTGCCGGCATTGATGAGCCTGAAAGGCATTCTTCTGTATGCGAATGTCCCCCACTTAGTGGTGAACGTCATCTTGTGGTGATCCTCATATTGTACCATTACTTGGTTATACCCGGAGTACCCATCCAGGAAAGACATCATCTGAGAGCCGTTGACGATCTGTAGCACGTCGTCCAATGAAGGATAGTTTTCTTTCTCTGAGGCACAGTTTATATTAAAAAAATCTACACACAATCTAATTTCTCCACTCTTTTTCCTAATCGGGACCAGGTTGGCCACCCATGTGGAGTGCCTGACTAGAAAAATGATTCTTGCTGAGAGCAACTTTTGCACCTCCTTGTAAATGACAGGTTCCAGCAAGGCATTGATAGGGCGCTGCCGCTGGCAGAATGGCCTCACTTCAGTCTTGAGAGGGATGGTGTGTGTAATGACAGAGGTGTCATATGTTTTTAAATCTTCATAGCTCCATGCCATCACATCATGGTACCTTTGCAATGCATCCATGATCCCCTTCTTTTCCTCTGACATGCACACCTTGTCGATAAAAATATTCTTGATCTCCTCGGTTGTTCCAAGGTTGTGAGCATTACACTAGTTGCTTATGGCCTCCTTTTTTGTTTGCTAATCCTGATCTCTGATCTGGTCCAAGTCGAATATGCGTTCTAGCTGAACCATACCTCTGGGGATCGTGTTGGTTTTGAGGTTGATAACCCCCTCTATGTCCAGTTTGGCCTCTTGTGGATCAGCTTCATCAATTATTTAAGCTACGAAGACATCGAAACTTGTGATGAACTGAAGGATATGCTTGTCATCATTGAAGACTTGCAAATGGGTAACATTATCTGGAACTGACGGCGTGGATGTTAGCTCAACAGTGAATTTCTTGAGTCCAGACAAAGAGAGGGCTTGTAGAGTGCTGGCTACTTGAGCCAAGGCGTCAGCTGTGCGATTTTGAGCATGAGGGATCAATTGTATGTTGAATGCATCTAAGCCCTCTAAGAGATCCCAAACCATATGCCTATAATTTGTAAGTATCTGATCATAACAGGAATACAATTTTCTGACCTGCTTAACTACGAGCTCGGAATCCCCAAAAACTTGCAGCATTTTTACATTTTTCTTCAAGGCCATGAGAAGGCCAAGATCTAAGGCCTCATATTCTACTACGTTATTGGTGCAATAAAAGTGTAATCTGTGGACAGTGAGAAATGTCTTACCTGTTGGGCTGATGAGTTTGAATCCAACTCCAGCTCCTTGCCTGGACTTTGATCTGTCAAATCAGAGCGTCCAACATGCAGAGGATTCCTTGTCTTCGGGTCTGATTGAGCTTCTGTTCCCTTTCGGCTAGACGGCTAGCCCTATGATCTTAGGGGAGTTTTTCGGTTCGATGCAATGATCAACAGGTGGTTCTATTGGTGTCTCCCTTGGCATTTCCATCTAAGGAGCAACTATTTTTCTAACATGTGCAATTGCCGCTTGGCACAAGAAACAATCAAACTCAGAATGTGCAGCATTATGAACCCTACACTAGTTTGGCCACAAGAGATCATGTAGATTCATTCGGGCCCCTAGGCTGAGCTGATCCCTTGCACACTTCTCTATAAATTCCTGGAAGCCACTGAGTAGTGCCCAGTCATCATCTTTATCAAGCTCCTCATCGGCTTCTACCAAAGCTTTTGCGTGTGGGGGCATCCGTGTAGAATCAGTTGAAGGGCTACACAACACTAGTAACACCTCATTTGCACCCTCTTTCTAAAGCCCGACCTCATTTTGGTAGGCAAAAGGGCGGTAATTCCCTAAATCAGTCTCGACGAACAACACCTCACTGAGATTATTGTATTCCATGATTATATACTTCATACGGGGTTCACAGTCGATACAGATCTGATTTGGCAGCCCCTTCCATGGCAGCCATATGTGAGAAAGGTCTGTGGCAGTATATCCATTCAGTGCCTTGGTGAACTCCCTTCCCAAGATGATTCCATATGCGTCGGGAATGTCGACCACTTGAATATCAATGACCTGTTGTATCCACGGTTCTACAGCAATCTACATCGGGATACGGTTTATTTCACCCACGATGTGGATCTCTGTTTTGTTCAGCTGGGTCACCTTTCTCTTTGAAGGTGTGGGAGTGATGCCAAGAGCTTTACAAACCGCCAAAGGCATGACATTGGCAGACACTCCCAAGTCGAGCAGGTAGTTATGCAGGTTCTTCCCAAAGACCCTAATGGTAGTGAGGAAAGGGGGAGTTTTTGGTCTCTCCTGGAAGATGCCCGTAGGCGTGTCCATGTGAGCTATCTGACCTTTGTTCTTATCATTGTCCATATCCCTAGATTTCTTAAACAGCTGGTCCTTGGAAAGCTGCCTAATTTACGGGAACATTATTCCTTCTTCCGATATTATCCTATTGCTCCAGTTCTCTCCTAGGCTCTTCAAAGGTGACCCTCTTAGTTGGGGTTTCTTGTGTTGTACTAGAAGATGGAGTCCCGTTAAGAACCCTAAAAAGGGCATGCCTCACAGCAGGGACCTTGAGTAATTCGAAGGATGGCAAACTAATCTTTACCTTCTTGAACTCTTCTACTACATATTCACCCATTTGCTTAATTTCTGAGCTAAAAACCTGGCCTATAGCAGAACTAGGGGTTTGGACCTTCGTTTGACTAGATGGATTTTGGGATTGACCTTGAAGCTGATTTTGCGACTAATTTTGAGATCCGTTCTTGTTGAGGTATTGAGTAGGTATGTGAAGAAGCTGAGGGTTATTGCTGGCGTTGGGATCAGGCGGAGTGGCAAAATTGTTTGGTGGGGTAGAAGTTGTAAAGGGTCCTCCCGCCTATCTATTCCTAAGGAAGTAGGGACTCGACCATTGATGGAACATGTGGACCTCATCAACAAATGGTTCTTCTTCATCTATCGAACTATTATCTACTAAATCAAAAAGTTAAGCCAAGGTTTGTTCATTACTTACCTCTTGCGCTTCTTCATCCTCAATAGGAGTAGGCTCGACTTCAGGCTCGTTGCGGTCACCTTGCGGAAACGGTGCTTGATTGACCACCAGACAAGAGGAATCGTAGGGCTCAGATGGGATGATGTCCCTGCAGCTGGCATTGTCGACTACATTTTGTACCTCCACCTGAAAGATTTCAGCAGCCGTCTGGAACTCAGAACAATCCAGCTTAGAATGTTTGCTAGTTTTGTGAAGTCGACACCACCCGGACAAGGCTGCTTCGGCCAGGTATACACCGCTAGACCGTTGCTTGTCAGTTGATCAAAAGGCATAGGGACGCCACCATTGTTGGGCCTAGTGTTCCACATGTGATTCTACCTCTAGGAAGGTCTCATTTCTGCATTTTGATTGGCGTTTTGCCCCCTATTATAATTCTACCCAGATGAAGTGCCTACTTCTCGATTATCCCTAATGTCCCTATTGTCTCGGCTATCTCGATTAAGATTGGCTTAAAAATTATGCTGGGTGGCCTACAATTGGTTATGCTGGTTCTTTAGGTGAGTCATTTCTATGGACATTTTCTTTATCATCTCAGTAAGCTCCTCTAACTTGTCTTTCTCCGTTGCGCTTCTAGGCGACTGCGCCAGATTTTGGAGAAAAGTGGGCGGGGCTGCCGGCTGATTTTGATAGGCTAGAGGAAAATTTGGTCCCAATAGGTACAATGGCGCTTAGGGCTGTTGGGAATATGCCGGCTATTGTGGAGCAACCTGGGAATAGTTGTATTGCGGCTTGGGCTACAAATAGGAGGGCACAGAAGGCACATAATTAAGTGGCTGCCCTAGATTTGGTACCATAGGCAGTTGAGGCACTTGGTTCGTAAGAGGGGTTTGGTGAGAAAATGCCTGATTAAGCCCTATAATCTACATTGGGTGGGCTACCGGCCCCAAAGAAGGCAGTGGGTCAGAGATATTATGTCCCAAGTCCGCACTAGCGACCGCGACCTCCGCGTAGGTAGCCACTAGGGTAGTGAGCGGCGGGCGCATCTTTTTCACCAAAGCTGATGTGAGGTTTTTTCTAGCGCTGCATAATAGACCGGAAGAGCTGCCGCATTATTATGGAGGTACGGGTCTTGAAGCCTTGTGTAAGCCCGATGGAAATGGTCATTAAAGGAGCCAATAGGTTCGTTGACCTCCCTCCTGACAGACATGAACTGTTGGTAAAGCTCGGAAGGGCTAATGGGGATCTTGTATTTTTGCAGGAAGGCATTCTTCATCAGGTTCCATGAGGTAATAGACCCCCTTGGTAGATTGATGTACCAATAGAAGGCCTCTTCCCCCAATGAATGCGAAAAAAGGCGACATGCCACATCCTCGTGGTCCACCTGTATTTCGGTGATTACTGTCTTGAATATTTTGATATGCTCCTCAGCTGTTCTTTGCAGATCGCGTAGATGGAACTTTGAGCAAAAGCCCTCCAGATTCTTGGGCATATCATTGTAGACAGCAAAATGTATCGGTGAAGGGTTATGCACTAACCAAGCCATGGAGGGTGGCGGGGGTGATGCTTGCTGTTGAAAAATGGGAACTTGAGGCTATATTTGCAATACAACAGCAATATGGGACTACCCTCGAGCTATGGCTGCCTGGACTGTGCCTTGGGCTGGAAGGGCTGGGAGAGGAGCAATCCCCTGGCTACCGGAGATAGGAGGTGCAAATGCAGTTTGAGATGGTTAGGTGGAAGATGAAGGCCAGCCAATAGAAGGTGAGGGTGGGATGGAAGCAGATGGAATGGAGGAAGAGGAAGAGACAACGCTACTTCCTAGCACTCGCTTTGCCCTCGTGAGAGGCTGCAATTCTTCAAATTCTCCCTTATTTAGCGTTGACCGTATAACTCTTTGAAACCTTTCCGGGGAGAATGATCTAATTCTATTCAGCTTCACTTTATCCTTCAACTTAGTATTTTCACCGTGGCCCTCCTTCTAGCGCCAGTTCTGTTGATAGTGTTTTTATGCACTTCTCAACACAGGCAGTGCGTAGGTGCACTACCTCTCTTGAAAGACAATCTTCCACAATCGGATTGCTAAACACTATCCCAAGGTCTCTTGGATGTCAGGTCATGACAGTGTTTAGATACCTCAGTAGTTTGATGTGATTTGCTGGAATCACAAGGTGGTCTTACAGAAAATACAAAGCAAGGACACAAAGCATGGAAGTTGGATCTTGAAATAGAGTTCTTATGATGGGAATTTGTTATGCACCAGCTGTAGGTTCAAACAACAATCTTGGACTCCATTTAGTTATTGGATTTGGCTTTACAATGTGCAATGAACCTTAGCATAGGTCAGTTCTTAAAAAAAAGGAAAAGGGCGAAGAAGTGGAAAAGTTCCTAAGTCTGCAACTAGCTATGAATAGTGACAATGGAGTTCCTGCAATGGACAATTTCTTAAAACAATATCCCACTTAACCAGGGATGTCACAATATCATAGAAATTGTGCTATCTTCTAAGGTCTACGAATATTTCATCCTTCATCCACCACATACATGCATCAATCAAAAATAAATGTTTGGAACAACTTTAAAATCAAGTCCAGGCTAACCTTGCCCAGCTATCTACCATCAGCAAACAACAAAAAGTATGGACCAAGAAATCATCAACATGGCAAAAAATTTCATAATCACCCAACAACACTTCTAAGATCTATCCAAGGAAATAAGATAGTTAACTAATAGTAAAAAAATCTAAGTGAAACATCTAACATTGGAGAATGAATCAAGCAATATGAGAGAAACCAAGAAAATACACCAATTTAATGCCTTTTTCTTATAAATTTCTGCAGCATGCCTTTACAACAACTCAACTCTCCATTTGCGAATGAGAGGAGTGCCCTATTTATAGTTTTTCAAAAATTAAATGAATGGCCAAGATTCATTCTCATTGTATGGCCAAAATTCATTACAAAATAGGGTTTCACCTACCCCCAAATAGATCACAATTAAAAATTACATTCCTGTCTTTTCCTTATTTTGTCTTCTAGCTGATAGCACTATAGCTCTTTCATCATTTAGCGAATTGTTGTTTCCTTTGCTGTAGCTACTCTTTAGGAAGGTCTTCGTCTTTGGCTGGGCTGTCCTCCTGCTCCTCGGAAGCTGTGTTCTATGTATTTGAGGATGACTGCTTGGAGCTTGTCTATTTCAAAGATTTCATATCACAATCATTGATAGCTCCATTCCTTAACGTTTTCTTCCAGCCTTTTCCAATCTTCATCATACTTCGAGCCTTGGTCTCTAAACAGCCTCGATTCGTCGAAGGCCTGGGCAAAAAAACTCAAAAACTCCATTATGATTTCTCCAGCTGTCTCGTCCTTCATCTTCTCCTGGAAGTATGGTTTGATCTTCTCTTGATCCATTTGCATAGTGGGTATATCATAGCCCGTCATCAGCTTAAGATATTGGGCACATTCTGCCCAAATTTCCTTGATCCACTCAATATCAGGATCCACCCTGCTTAGGATTTTCTCTAACCTCTCTTTCCGGTTATCGAAGTCTCTGCGCCACACATCCACAAGCCAATGATCTTCTTTTTTAAGCTCTAGCTTCTCCTCCCACGTGGCCTCAGGCATTTGAAGGATAGCTTCGATCTTTGGGAAGGTGGAGTCATAGGTTGTGGGGAAATTGGTGCAGAGCCTCCTCGTGCTCTCCAGAGATTGTATCAAGTCTAAGAACTTGTTGGCTGTCCACACAGCCCTGCTGATTCCCATGTTTATGACGTATGAGACTTATCAGAACCAATCCTTGGTGGTTCTCTCCAAGTTCTTCCTTCTTTCTATTTTTTTGATCTGCTCTTTAGAAAGCAATTAAGGCGTAGCCGTGGATGTAGTGGGCAGGTCGTCCACTGAGGACCATTGTTGTATGTAATCTGTTAATGCTGCAACTTGTGCCTTGAGATCATCCTTGGAGATTTTATCATGCTTTATCAAGTGCACCACTGTAGCCACTGACTCCTCCAGGTGTTTGACTTTCTGCTTTCGGGTTGCCGTCCCCAAGTCAATGGTGGAGATGTTATAACTCACCCCTGCCTGGCCAGTAATAGGTGTTGCAATTTGTGCTGCTCGGGAGCTGGAAGCATCCATTGTGATCTTGGATCATACCTTGGGCTTCTTCTCTTTCTTCGTTGTGATCTGGGATCAAGCCAAGATGGCCTCCAACCTTGCCCTTAGGTCCTTTAGCACTAGGGTCATTTTCTCAAGTTGCCTTTCCAACCATTCAGGCATAGCAAACTTACCCCTGGGTGAATCACGGCCACCCTCACCCTTCTCAGTCAAAGGCAAGACTTTTGCCTCTTTTTCCTTTTGGGGTTCTCCTTTTTCTTTGGTAGCATCCTCCTCCTCTTCGTCAGAGTCATGAACGAATATGAGGCATTTGATGGGCAGCTCGGTGGATGGTTGCCGTATGGGGCTTTCTTCTTTTGCTGCTTCTTCTTTCTTCTCCTCAGTAGCCTCGGCCTCAGGGCCTTTGATAACACGGGCTTTAGCCTCAGTTAAATCCTTTATCTATTGCTCTTCTGGTGGCTGCCCTTCTTCACCATGTGGTGACTCCTCTGCCTCCACCCCAATGTCCTCTAGCTGCCGTGCCACCTCCTCATCAAGGTCCTCATCGAATGTCTGGATGATTTCCTTAGCACCCGAGCCTCCCTCTTCATCTCCACTCTCGGAAGAGCTTGTCTCCTCATCCTCATAGACCACCCTGTCGATGGTTCGGTGCTCGTACTCAGGATGCTCGTGATACTCGTTAGCCTCCTCCTCGATAGACTTCGTAGCTTCCTGCTCTTGCTCCTCTAACTCCTTTGAAATTTGCATTGTGGCCTCCATAGCTAGTGGCCCTGTCAGCGGTTGTGAAGGTTGAGCCGTTGCAAGGACTTGGGCGAGGGCTGCTTGGAAAGTTGGATCCATTAAGATCTGGGAGAGCTCAGGGGGGAGGTTTTGCATATGTCTCGTAAGAGCCTCGGGCATATTGGCAGTAGGAATAGGCGATTTTATTGTTGCCAGAGGAGGTGATGCAAATTGGCGACATGGTAGCAGAGGAAGTGGGAGTGGTCATGCTAGAAGAGGAATCTATGACGACTACCGACCCGGCCGGGGGTGAAGGGGCAAGATGGACAAAAATTTCCACTACCGGCAGAGATGCGGCGACCGCAGCCAGGGAGGTGGGTGCTGCAACAAGAAGGGCAAGGAGAGCCAATGGATGTCAAGATTCTGTCATACCCACTACTTGTTTAAGCCTTTTGGGAGATGAGCCTCCTGTTTCTTTCTTCGCCTGTTCCTTGGGATCTGGAGACTGCGCGGTCTCTGTTCCTTTCCTTTTCTGGGACCTGGTGATTGGAGGAGACTTAGAGGTCCCGCCAGTTGACGTGGTGGTAGCAACATCCTCTGTGGCACTCGACTCGCTTTTGAGCCCCTCATAGGTCAAGACCACTCCCTGTCGCTTTAGATGCACCACCTGCCCATCGATCCACTCCTTAGTACGAGTTATGATTGGCTGGGTGATGGTGTCTAGGTCATCGACCTCCTGTTCATCCCAGTCGATTGATGGTATTGGCAGGTTGGCAACCGCAGGGTACCTTGGATGCATAATCGTGGACTCGTCTTCCTCAACTTGGTTCAGTACTAGAAACGGTTGCACTCTTCTCAGGAATAGTATCATCATGCGCATGTAGTACCTTGCACGTACCTCCTTATCATCTTGGCAGTCAGCTCAGAAATCTTCAATGTGATATTGATGGGCATAGGCTAGCCCCAATGCTTTCCTGACGTGGCCATGTGGATCCATCCGTGAGCGAGCAGTGTACCAGTCAAAATGGTACTCCTTTAGCTCCTTCTCAGAGTTACTAGCACATTGTGATGTCTGCAGTCGATACATGCCCTGGCCAAGGGTCATGGGGTAGGAGATCCCTGCTATATGCTTGTTGTTGAAGATTGCCTGCAGGTGTTGGAGTTGTCGAGAGAGCTCCAAGAGGATGATTTTGTCATTAGGGTAGCGAGGCAATTTATTTGGCCTTTTAGTGAAGCCCTGGGCCCGGATGTATGTGAATTCAGATACTGGATGAAGAGGAAGGCGTATTGCTTTAGAAGTGCTTTGGCACTGTGGGAGACTCTCCTCTCGAAGTCCTCGGCAATTAACCTGATGATGTGGCCGATGAAGGCTTCGTTAACCCTATAGTAGTCTTTCTTGAAATTGTGGTATTGGAGCTATAGATATTTGTCGAAGGGCTTAATTCTGCGCTTATACCCCTGATCGGGTGCCACAAACAACCCGTTGTATTGTCTTTGATCTGCCAGGGAGTAGACGAGGTAGGAGGTCATGTAGAATTTGGAGCTTTTTTTCATGTTGACAAATTGCTCGTGGAAGCAGTTGCTTATAATTCCTCCCCAATAAAATGAGACCTTTGTCGTGACGTCCTCATTTCCTCGTAGGATCTGCTCAATGTAATAGGCCATCCATTCCTAGAAGTAGGCGGCTATTGGAAGACCCATGGCCCTGCTCAACATGGTTACCAGGTCATGGTAATCCTCATGAAAATCACTACGGAAGAGTTCCTGGGGAACTTTCATAGCGCTGCCCCATTTTTTTTTAAGCCAATGCAGATTTATTGACTTCTTGCACCCTGTTGGATTAGCATCCCATGTTGCCTGACATTCTTCTAATGTGGGGACCTCCATTTGCTGGAACATGGGAATGTGGAATGTCTTGGTGATCCCTTCTGGTGACATGTCTGCGAGGATGTTTCCCTCCTTATCCACAATTGTTTTGGTATATGTCTGATAGGCTTCTCGGCAAGCCATCACTAATTCGGGTGCCATGAGAGATAGAGGGAAACCGGCAGCCCTTGCTATTCCACTCTGCCGTATCAATCTGGCATTCTTTGTTGTTGGGTTGACCCTAACCCTCTGCGTGAATTCATCTATATCCACCTGGCCAATATCGGTGTCTGTAATTTCCTTCTAGTCCATTACGACCTTTGAGTGGAGTGGCTCGCCCTGGAATTCATACTTCATTTGATCTTTGTCTTTCTTTCCCTGAGGGGTCCTTCTCGACGGATGCCCCTGAACTTCCTGCACCTGATTCCATATATTCTGCAAGCAAGGGCAGAGTTAGCACAATGGATCATCAAAAGTGTTCATGGATCATCAAAAGCGTTCATGTTAGTCCATATCTCGAAAACAACATCTACTTGAAATAATCAATCAAGCATATCATGGATTTTATCTCTAGACATTATTGATCCTTGTTTCAGGGCATTTGGGCAATCCGAGCCCAGAGGGCCAGAATTCCCTAACAGGAATACTGTCTGGAAGGGAAAATGCAGTGGAAAGCTCCTGGAGACCTTCTTTGGTCAAATTTCAATGTTTTAGGAGACTCATGATGAAGAAGAGCAAAATGTAGGACATGGGTCAAAGTTAGATTCCAAATTTGGTCTTGTTAGGATCGATCTAGGAGGGCTCAGAGGTCTCAAGCCGGAAAGCTGTCGGGAGATGGCAGTTTGGAGAGGCAGACAGCTGATGGAAATTCGATGACAGAAGTTCGGGGTCCAGGGTCCGGAGGGCAAAAGGGCGGCCGACATTAAGTCAATTCACTTCTGAGGGCTCAGGCCGGCGACATAGGGATGGCGAGCGACCTTCACCGTTCAGGACGGAAAACACTGGATGGAAGTGTGGGAGGGGAAGTCCGGTGACAGGGGAGGTCCAGCAGCATGCCTTTGTGTTTTTTCATTGTGCGGCAATCAAGAGGGAGGAGCCCGAGAGCTAGGATGGCGGTCGGTATTTTTCTTCTAGCAACGGCGACAGACGATAGGAGTCCCGGGCTACGGGACTCGGCGAGCGGAAAGACAGGGTGGAATCTCCCCGACGGTGGGACAACGCTTGACTTCCAAGAATAGAAGTCTGGGTACTAAGGCCTAGGAAGCGCGTCGGATGAGGACGCGGAAAGGCAAGACAATGGCGGAGCGAAAGGTGGGGGCCTGAGCCCGGAAGGCATAGATGACTTCGTCAAAAGACTGCGCAATGGGAACAACAAAAAATTGAGCAGGGAAACCCACCGTCCGGAGCCTGAAGGTGAAAATGATGCAAAGATTTTCAATTGCCAAAGGCCAAAAGCAGAAGTAAAGGCAGAGCCCAGAGGGCGGGACGCCGAAAGATGCTCGTCGTTGCTGATGGCGAAACGCAGGCGGAACCCCGGAGGAGGAACCCCAGGGTTGGGGGGCCGAGAGGCCCACAGGATGCATTCTTAAGTTTAAGGTTTGATGCCGAGGTGCATGCCAGAATCCGGCGGCCGGGATGCAAGGAGAGGTTTGCAATTTAGGCATGGCGAAATGCGAATGGAATTCCAGAGACGGAAGTTCGAAGGGCTGGGCCCAGAGGGGCGAATCACCGTCGGCAAGTGTTTTGAGTTTGATATTTGGACGGCGAAGGAGGGTCTCAGGCCCGAGGCGCATGTTTTCCCTGCGCGAAGAATAGCCGCGCCATGGGAAAGTCTCGAATCGGCGGTGAGGGCATTTCTAAGGGATTTGCCGATTTTCTAACACATGGGTTCGATGCGCAATTTAGTGTTCTAGCACATTATACGGTCCTAGCAATTTGTTAATTGATTTAAATCTCTCAAAATTATGAAAACAATGGTCAGAAGGGGAAACGAGTGGCCTACCTCAAACACACTAAGTGGCGAGATGCAGGATCCACTGGAATTGGTCGGAATGATGCTGAGGGCAATGATCGCGACATTGTCGAAGGCGGTGGGCTCCAAATGGCAGTTTATCCAATTCGCTCCAATCCTGCAACATGATAATGACTGCCCGGATTGGCCATTTTATACCCTAACCACCATGAATGTCCACATTAAATGCTCGTACGACTGTGAGAAAAGTGGTTGGATTTTGAAAATAGGTCGACGACGGCGGTGGGAACGCCGGGGCCCGACGGCTGGGATGGCGGAAGACGGAAGCCGTTTGAAGATTTCTCATTGGTTGGATGGCGGCGGGAAGTGGTTCGAGGTCTGAAGGGCATAATTCTGCCAAGGATCCATCGTTAGGGATGGCGGGACCATCACGGAATTCCATTCACAGAATTCCAGACGGTCGGGCCTGGAATGGCCGACGGCAGGCAGGTGGCCTCCAACCTTCAGACGGCGAAAAGACCAGCGGGATCCGGGGGCCAGGAAGCCGCATGGAGTCTACTGTTGTGGACGGCGAGAAATAGACGGAACCCCGGAAGCTGAACTCTATGGTTCGGGGTCTGGTTGGTAGGACGCCGCCGAAATTTTTTTCAAGTTTAGACGGAGGGCGGCGGGGTCAGACCCCGAGGTCCGGAAGGACGCTCGGTGAACGCCGATAGGAAATGGCATTTCCAGAGGGGAAACCCGAAGAGGGCATCCCGGACTCCCGGGCCCAGAAGCACCCGAGGCTGGTTTCAGGGCCGAATAGTTAAAGGGACCCCGCGAGGCACCGAAACGCAGCAAAACCAAAAGGGGAGGGCATGGTCGATTTATGGTGGGACTTCGAAGCAACATCGACCATACGAGACATCAAAAAAAGAGGGGCACACAAAACGAGGTGGCCCCAAAGATGACCTGACAAGGTGAAAGAAAAGAGGGTCCCCATTCTGAATGGGGCGTGTGTGCTAAGGGCACAACAAATCTGACTATAATTATTACATTGTTTGACCTGAATGTAATAAATAGGATCTTAATTTGATATTATTTTTGAAACCACTTACATCTTTATGTCTTTTCACATAGACTTAAGTAGATAATTGATATTATAACCATTGGGATCTAAGGTTGAGATGATGGGATTTCAATGTTGCAATTTGGACACTATCCTTTACATCTAAAAAAAGGGAAAAAATAGTTTTTTTATTTTATTTTATTTTTTGGAAGGTCATTGATCTATGATTGATTTTTTTTTGCCAACTTAAAGTTGTTGGGTGTAGATTTCTATGGTGGAGTCTATCAATTGGTTCTTCTTACTTGGTTATAAATTTGATGTACTTCTCATCAAGCAGATACATCCAAACAGACTTGAGTTCACGCATTGGACATTTAAACTTGAAAAAGCATTTTTAAATGCTTATTATGATATCCTAGAGCCTCCATTTACTACTTTAATTTTTTGTTTTAAGCCAACAAGATCATTTTTTGTTTTCAAAGTTGGATTAAAATTGAACACTAGAAACTAACTAGACATTATTTTTTGGGGATAAAACTGAACAAAGAAATTTTCACATTTCCTTTGGTGTTCTAAAACGAACTCATTATTGATTTGTGGGATCTAAAATGAACATGTGCTACATTTTCTTGTGAGAGCTTACTTGAACTAACTTCATTGGAAAAGGATGTATGTGCTTCTCTCGCACTTTATAGTGATCTTAAGAATCAAAAGTTCTTTTTCATTATTTTAGGTTGAGATAAAGAAATCACCTCCACACTTCAATTTGGGCTTCAAATTGAACAAGATCTTGTGCGAGTGTGAGTGGGGGCATTATCGCGTGTATTCTCTCTCTTTGTTGTAATCAAAGATTGATCGAGTTATGGATCTTGTCTTTACTTGCTTTTGTTTATCCTAGAGGGCCTGCCTTGGGGAAAAAGTACTCACCCAAGGGAATTACTCAACTAGTAACACTCTAAAGCTAGGAGTATTTCCAGTTGGGATATAAATGTGGGTGTTGGAGTAAACACCAATATCACGCAATTGATTCCGATGAGATGGATCTGAAAGGGGACTCTCGCCATATGGGTTAATCTCCACGAACGAAAAGTCTAAACTAAAACCCTTATTTGTAGTGGCCTATCAACTCACTCACTGATTTTATCAAAGTGGTGCATTGGAACTTAGATTCCAAGAAGTTACTTTCCATGTCTGATCTTGGTTAAAGTATAGAGGTTAAGACTTCATTCTTAACATACCTTTATATTTTTTCCTTGGTTGCATGTAAAATCATCTCTTCTACTATGAAGGGCATGAAGCAAGCCCGCCAAGAAAAACATATCAATTGAGCTAGGGGGTTATATTATTTGTGAGTCAGTTTGAAAACATAGTGCTTTGATAAAAAACATTGGAAAAGAAACATTCAACATGAGCATCAAATCTCAAACCCTTTAGGAGAAGAAAATATCCTTGAAAAAATTCACATGTTATTGCTTTCCCTTGGGATTCATATCCTTAGAGGCTTCTAAACATTTGGATTTCATCTCAATTTTCTCTTACTAAGGTCAACATTAGGAAACCTTTGCCTTGATTTCCTTGATTTCTGCATAGTACATTTTGTGGGATGAAAGAAAATTAGGACATTGGACATTCAACTTGAAACCTAAGCAAGAAGTTTTTGTGATAAAAAGAATTCATTAAGCAAAGATTGAATCAATTGGACCCCACACATGTTCTTGGAATCTTTTGGTCGTATGGTTTTCATGAAAGCATTGATATTTTGATTTTGAATTAATTTTAGAGAAAGGAATGTTCTTCACTATCTTGGTTTTGGAAACAAGTCTTTCCTAGGTTCATTTAGGATCAAATCAAACACTTCATCCATCCCAATAATTTATCATCTCATCTTGTAAACAACTTTAGAGTTTTGAAAACATCATTCTAAATTTGATTAAATCATCAACCAAAAATCACCTTGTTTAGTTAGGAGTATGGGAATGCATCCTTTCTCATACCTCTAATTAAATCAGAAATATTTTGAACAAGTTCATCCTAAGATAACATCTTAAATCTTAGGGTTTATAAGTTCATTACCCAAATAAAACCAATCAAAATCAAACCCTAAGTCTAGCATTGATCCAAGGCCCCTAAACGTTCAACACTCATATCTTTCTCCTTTTCATCCTTCATCTCGTCATTGGTCCTAAGAACCTTAGAGGTCACTTTTACAATAGGGTCAAAACACAAGAAGAACATGGAATACAAACTTGATCCATACATCATGAGTAATCCAAATAAATTGAACTTTCAAAACCTTACAATGCTGATTGATTATCAACACTCACATCTATACAAACCATACATGGGATCATTACCTTCGACAAATGTTAATAGTACAACAAATGCAAGTATGCCCAAATCAAAGTTTGGGACACCTTTCCTAATGGTAGATTTAAATGTAAGTCAAAACCTACAAATCCACTAACCGAACAATCAATGCATGAGCCTTCAAATGAACAATGTCATCCCACCAAATCCCTACATGCCAAGTGAGAATGTACCAAGTACAAGTTTTCCAAACATGAATCTGACAAACTTTGGGATAAATATGTTTGTGAATCAGATGAATATTGTTCAAAATCCAAACAAGATGTTAATGACTCCAAGTCAAGGTAACACCATGCAAAATAAAAGTTACCTAAAACAAGGCAATGTGATTCCCAACATCAACAATGTTCAATTTCAACCTATCATAAAAAATCAGAACAATGTCTAAAATCAATTTGTCCATGATCCCATTCAAAAACCACAAGTATGCATCCCAAATTTGCTTGAACAAAAACCAAATCAACTATATCAAGGGATTCAAGATCAAAATCAAGATCAAATTGGTACACTTACCAAAATAGTTGAGTCATTGCACCAAGGGACATCTCCACCACCATTACCCATATCCACATCATTCCTTGGTTTAGGGCTTCCCCCTTTACCCACCACCAATCACTCCATCCAAATTAATCCACCTAACACCAATCAATCCATCACATCAAATCCTTTGAATATACTATCAACATTGCACCAACAGATGGTATCTAATCAAACAACAATGTTGATCCCAAATAAAAATTTGGTCTCCCAAGGACCTATCACCACGGTCAATCCAACCATCCCTATCACTTCAATTATTCCAACCACCACTATCATGCCCATCATATCTCAAACCCTCATGATCACTCCAAACATATCTCAACCACTCATCACTACATCCAACACAATTCCAAATCCACCACCACTACCACCAAAATCAAACACAGCAAGACAATATAACATTGCGCTAAAAGTTCACCAGGCCTACCAAAAGGCCATCCAACAATATCTAGCCATGCAACAAGCAACACAAGCTCAACAAGTGTAACAAGCCTCTCAATCTTCCCAAGCCTCTCAATCTACCCAACAAACCTAGGCAGAAACATGAAAAATGATAACTATTGGGCATAACGATGAACATTCAACCACTGGTGATAGTATTGACAATCTCCCCACCATAATTACTGAAAGCAATGATCCCTGGACCTATCCATCAAAGAGCACATTGAAGATGTTTCTACCTTGTTTGAAGATAAAATCAACATATGTCAAGAGACACTTCTCAATCATGATCAAAATCTATCAACAATACCCAACAATGATCCAATTCAAGAAATGTCAACATCACTTGACCCTATGGTTGAAAACATTCAAAATCTCTCTACCACAATTGTTGAAAACAATGTTCAAGATCTATCCATCAATGAGCACCTTGAAGATGTGTCCACCCCATCCAATGATCAAGTCACCATACATCAAGAGCCACTTTTCAGTGATCTATTTCAAGGAGTGTTAGAATTATTTGATCCTATTGACATAATGCATGATCCAATGACCTATGATCATATTGAAAATGTCTCTATATCGCCTTATGAGTTAGAGGACATATCTCAAAAGTTTATTCCAAAGCATGATCAAAATATTTCACCAAAGTCTAGCAATGGTCCTTTCCAAGACATGTTAACACCCTTTGACCTCTTTGTTACAGATGTCGAAAGAATCCTCAACTTGACACTTGATCTAAGTACACTCAAAGATCAAGAAGATATTAAGCCACTTCCTATGTCTACTGATGACATCCAAGAACCCTTTATAAGCAATCCATCCTTTGAAGTTGACCCATGTCAAGAACTTGATCCAAACGATGTCAAAAGCAACTCCAAAATTAATCAAGATCAAGAATTCATATCTCCAGGATACTACAATGATGTAATGAACACTCTCCTATCTATGCAAGATGTCACAAATGATGATCACATACACATAGCACATACTCCTCCATCTACCCATGAGATGCTTTCTATGGATGGATACATAGATGATTTTCATTCAAAACATGATCCCTTTATTCTTGATATTGTTACACAAAAAGAGCAGGTTATTGATTTGTATAGTCAAACAAAGTTGTCAACAGTATGATTAGATATATACAAAATATAGACTGAAGACATCATATATGAAGATATCCAACATTATCCACTCAAGGATGTAGGTCAGTTAGAACAGGATATTCCAGAGTTAGTAGATCATCTAATCAAAATAACATCATCTGCAATGGTCATTTATCAGAGAATGCATTTTAAAAAAGAGCTCTTGGAATAGGTGGAATCACAACATGAAAGTATTACTTCCACAATACTGGGGGCAACTTCATCTCAAGTAAACATCAATATAGGGAGCATGAAGAATCCTTCTAATGAAACCAATGCCAATACTACAACCAGCCATGTCATGAATCTTCATCCACCGATCACCCCATCCACGAATTGGGACCAATGTCAAAAGAAAGATTTGAATCAAAGTACAAAGAATGTTATCAAAGCAAAAGAAGCTATAAATCATAATGGACAAATCAAATACAAATGGATACCAAAGAATACAAAGAAAGCTCATCCCTATCAAGCTCCATCAGTCAAAGAAATTATGGGGAAAAATAAAAATGGGAAAAGTATCCATCAAAGAGGTCCAAAAAATCAAAAGTAGGCTTTTCAAGTAATGTATAAAGTGTATCAAGTAGTTCTTCCTAATTCCCTTCACACTTTCGTATCCACCCATCATTGCTCATCTTCCCAAGTTTGGAGAGTCAAAGGTTCCAAGCTGTCAACCAATCCATCTCTTATCCCTAAACACACTTTGTCCATGCCTCCGTGCATGATATCTAATTCTCACATTGACCATGTATTGGAATCAACCCTTCATCATAAGGATTTCAAAGGCACTCTATCATGATGTGAGCATAGAGACGAAGTTAACTTTGGTATCAACAAAGAAAATCAAGAATCCCAAAAGCTGCATTCAAGTACACGTATATTAGCAAAGAAACTTCTTCAGGAAGGATATCGATGGCACATTATGATAGAGGCATCTACATCAGCAACACCTTGTGATTCAACATGAGCATAAATTTTTTTAGAAAAAATCAAAAAAGAAAAAAGTATGAAAATCCAAAAAAATAGAAAATGATTGAAAATAAAAAAAAAAAATCATTCTCTAGTGAAAACCACAATGGTGGCACTTTGGGCAAGACCATGATGAAAACCTGGAAAATAGGCGTCATAAGTAGAATCAAGCATATGCATGCACTAGTTCAGATGAAAGCATCTCATCCCATCCATAATAAATCTAGAATTTCATCCATCTCATCCATAATAAAGCCAACATTCCATCTGTCTCAACCATAATAAATCCATCTTTATCCATCTGCATCCATCATCCAAGTTATCTTGATCTTGATGAAAGTTTGGGGTACACTTTATGCTTGCTTATGGTGAACATCTTAACATGGGCCATTTTCATTTGATCTTATCCTATGCAGAAGTATCTGAGCTATGAAGCACTATCCAAATAAGCTTTCATGATCCAAAAACCTTATCTTATCGCAAGATAATTATCCATATCCATCCATCCATACACTTATCTGAGCATCCACCCATGGCATTGCATACATTTCTAAGACACTGGGGGAAGACATTTACATCTTTCTTTA
Organism: Sequoia sempervirens; assembly: GCA_007258455.2. Taxonomy (NCBI): domain Eukaryota; kingdom Viridiplantae; phylum Streptophyta; class Pinopsida; order Cupressales; family Cupressaceae; genus Sequoia; species Sequoia sempervirens. Next base: position 68,575,911 of record VDFB02000002.1, read on the forward strand.
GGAATAAAACTTGATATATATCCTCCAACTTATGTGGCGATCTGAACATTGGCAAACGTGAAACCAAATTGGTCAAACCATTTGTGAGAAAAATTCCAAATCACTAGCCCATGGCATATTTTGATGAACAAACATTCCTTATCAAGCTTCATCTTTAATCGAACATCAATCCAAATAATCAATATCAGTCACATCTAATGCACCCTTGAAATGTCACATCAAATCATTCGAACAGATTTTGTTCCAAATCAAGCTTCATCAATCATGATCAATCAAATCCAATCAAAAAATCATCATCTTAGGATATCCTTGTGTTTCTTAACACTACCCTTGCATTGTTGTGTATCCTCAACAATGTTATCATCGTCAATCATATCAACATCTCAATCCTTGTGTTGCTTAATACTATCCTTGCATTGTTGTGCATCCTCAACAATGTTATCGTTATCAATCTTGATCAATCAAATCCTTGCATTGTTGTGTATCTTCAATAATGTTATCATCATCATCAATCCATCGATCTGATCAATCAACCCTAGCTTCGTTTTCAACAAAATCCGAGACAGACACTGATAGCATCACACATATCCATATCCAAATCATCAAAATCATGAGAAAATTCAAAAAATTAGAAAATCCAAAAACATTGAAAACATATCAAAATCCAAAAACACACAAAAAAAATAAAAAAATGTCAAAAACATTGGAATCCAGACTACATCATCTCTGAGCCTAAACTTAGGCAAGGCTAATCTTTGATCAGCCCCCAAGACATCAAAATCCAAAAACATTGAAAAAAATCATACAAAATCCAAAAATATTTGAAAAACATCAAAATCCAAAAACATTTGAAAAACATTAAAATCCAAAAACATTAGAAAAATAAAAAATAAAAACATTTGAAAATCTCGAAAGATACCAAAAACAGCCTCAAAACATTTCAAAAAATGTAAAAAATATCCAAATATTTAAATCCATATCTATCTTGTTTTGCTTTCACCTGCAATAATCAATCATCCATAATAAACTAATCGTCACCTTCATCCTTTGACAACATAAATAGAAACAATCATAACAATTATCAAAAGCAAGCTTCAATCATAAAACCAAAGGAAAACAACAAACATTTAAAACAAAATCAAACTCTTGATCATTTCACAAACATATCAATCAACTTATCAAACCATCATCATCCTACACAATGCATTTCCTAGGATATATCATTCTCACAATGGGCATCATTTTGGATATCACTTGGATTCTTATCCTATCAAAACAAATCCTTTTGGCTGAAGGTATGAAGAACATTGGCTTGTTTGTGTACTTAATATTTTCTTTTGATTTATCTTATTTTGCTCATTCCAAGGACCTCTCGATGGTATCCGAACAAAGGATTTAGAGAGATAGGAATGGGGAAACAATCATTATCTTTTGTCTATTGTGCTTGTTGGATGTTCTTGTAAAATAACTTGGTGAATACTTGCTTTGTTAGGTACGTCCTAGCAAGGTTTCCGTATGTCAAGTGTGAACAAGAATACTCCTATCTATTTATTGAGTCAAAGTCCATCGCACTAGGTACAATGCCATCCTAGTTCTTTATACCTTGATGCATTGTATCTATGTGTATTATCAAGCATAAGGTAAGTATCCCTTTTAAAATCCCAATCCTCGAGAAATGAATCATCATCATCTCTAATAGTCTATTTAGATCATGGACTTGTTGGATCCTCTTGCCATCATCTAATCTCTTCTTTTCTGCACTAACATAACATCATCAATGCATCCATCATGCATCCACCTTGCATCCACAAAACCATCAGCATACCACATATCATTCATTCATTCACATGCATTGCATTTGCATCATCATCATAATATAGATCTATTAGTCTAAGAATCTACATAAAACATTCATTCCAAATCATATAGGCATTATCACATCATTCATCTCATATACATTGCATCATCATCCATACCATCCATTTTGAACCTCTTTATCATGAGATCGACCCACAAATCGAATATTTTTGCTCGATCTCTCGAGGGGGCAATGTACCAGTGTACTTTCTACTGGGGCATCCAAAAAAATTAGAAATTTTTTCAATTTTGATCATGGCAAGTTTATTCTTTGAACCAACGCAACAAGTACGTTGCTTCAAAGAGGGGAAAAATGTAGACATGCAAAATTGACATCATGCATATTTAACTAAACATATTCACCCATCAATTAAATAAACTAAGTTTAATTGATTTAATCTCTAAAGATCGTCCATCTAAAATTAAATAAATTAACTTTATTTAATTTTATCCTATCATTATTCCCCTTAGCTAAATAAATCAAATATTTATTTAACTAAATCTTTATCACCTTTCATCTCCCTTTGATTTGATTTAAATCCCTAAATCAAGTCAAATTGGTGAAAACATAATAATCATCAGTAAGCTAATCTAATCTTGATTAAACTAACCTAACCACCCACTTGCACCAATAAATCAACTTATTGATTTATTAAAATCCTTGTTTTCTTTCAACATGGCATCTTTGAGGAATATTCCCTCAAGTTTGAATTCAAAAGGAAAGTTGAAATGTACATCCAAACAAGGCATTTAATAAATCTTTCATGTCCCCCACTCAACATTTTCACAATTTAAAATTTGAAAGTCTTACATGTCTCTTACATGTCCCCAACTCAACAATTTTAAATATGAAAGTCTTACATATCTCTTACATGTCCCCCACTCAACAATTTTAAATTTTAAAGTCTTACATGTCTCTTTCATGTCCCCCACTCAAATAATTTTAAAATCTTTGGCACATTGACCAAAATATGCTCATCCTCAAGCCTATCACAAGTTGACAAGTGGCCTCTTCTCTTTGGCTAAATCTTTGTCCCACATTCATCCATTTGGCTATTTCTCTCATCAAAATAATCTATAAATGAAAGGTTTCATTCTTGATCAAATCCTCCACATCTCCACAATCTCTTGCAAAGTCACTCTCTTAAACTAAGAATTGATTTTTCCCATCCACTCCATTTTCATATCATTTTCACGTCATTTAGCTTATCTGAAGGGGTTGGGAAAGGGCTATTTTCCACATCAAAATAGCACCAATCCCCCTATAAGATGTTGATTTGGTCATTTGAATAATGTTTCATCGGTTTAGTTTTCTTTCATGCTTTATTTTTGTTATTCTTGTGTTCAAGTGAATTTTATAGGGAGCATTGCATTTGCCTTGTTTAAAATGACCAAATACTAATATTTGTCTTTGTTTGAGCAAGAGTTGTAGGTTAGTGCTCACACAAACTAGTATGTACTCCCATGGTTACTTGTTACAAACAGAGAAAGAATGATGAATCACCTAAGGTTGATCAGAGCAAGTACAAATCAATGATTGGTAGAATGTTATATTTAACTACTATTAGACTAGATATCATACATGTAGTTTATCTTGTGGCTAGATTTCAAGAAGATACTATAGAGTCACATGTTCTAGTAGTAGAGAGGATATGCAAATATTTAAAGGGCACTTTAGATTATGGATTATGGTATCCAAAGGATGTTAATTTCACTTTGACTGCTTATACAAATGCGGGTTGGGCTGGTTATGTTGATGACATGTAAAATACAAGTGGTGGTGCATTCTTTCTTAGATCTATACTGGTATCATGGCTAAGTAAGAAATAATATTCAATATCTTTATCTACTATAGAGGCTGAGTACATTGCAACAACAACTTGATGCACACAAGTCTTGTGGATCAGGCAAACATTGAAGGATAAGAAGGTAGTGTTTGATGAAGCCATTTCTATATTGTTTGAAAATACAAGTGCAATATATATCTCAAAGAATCTGGTGATGCACTCAAAGAAAAAACATATTTCAGGGTGATCACACAATAGTGGTTTACAATTTTTGGTCAAACTACACGCTGAAACTATTATTTTTAATTAAATATTTGCATTCGAGCACCTATAGCAGCTAAACCGTGAGGAATTTGAAGATGATGTAAACTAGAGTCTCATCACATTTTGTCTGTGGATTCTAATTTTTTTTTTTCAAAATTTTTAGAATTAGATTGCACTTCTTTTTCCATCTCCCACGAAAACTATTTTTTTTCAAAAAATAACATTTTTAAAAAGTGACGCACACTGTATAACACATAACATTTTTTCCATGAAGGATAAAATTCTAATTCTTTTGAATTTAGATTTGTAACTCTGATATCTAGTTCTTCCACTTGGTTAGATGGTTCTTTATTGAATATTTTTCTTTAATCAGGTTTCGAAGTCAAACCAATTACAATTTAGACATAGCGCGACCAGCTAATGTGTAACTTTTTTTATATATCGAAATTCAATTTTTATTTTGTTGGATCAATGATTTCAATATCTGTTGCACTCATATTTTTCAAATTTTTTTTATAATCTGCTATTTTTCCACCTGTGCAAAATAGAAACCTTCATTTTTGATGAAAAACCTATCTTTAATAAAACTAAAAAAAATTACGTAATAAAACTAAAACATATTAAAATTATATTCGTTGGATAGATCATTCTGAGGACTACCTAATTCCAGTTGGGTTTGTGAAGACTCCTCCATTTTCATCCTCAACCCGAGCTTCAAAGCGTAAAAATTTAGGTTTCTTTTGTGTTTCAGGGGGAGAATCAGGAATTAGCGGGGTTTGCTCGAACCACCCTTCATATGCATTTCCTTTTTCTTTTTTGGGCAGGAAATGTGGGCAATTAATGGGTTTGCTCAAACCATAGTTTGGTCGAACCACTTTTGGGTTCGGTGAAACTTGTAGGTTCATTCGAACCCCCAAAACTATTTTTTTTGCAATAGGGTCAATTTTTCTCAGTTTTCCTTTCTCCATCAAATTGTAAACCACTATTGTGGATTCACCCTTCAATTGGTATCACTTTCTAAGAGAAGGTTTTGGAGAATGAAGTGAAGCTTGAATATTTGCCTACAAAGGATTAGATTGTTGATATATTCACTAAGGCTCTTCTTAAGGATATTTAGTATCCCTGAAAGAATTTGGGGGTATTGCCCCTCCTTCTTTGAACTAGATGCATAAGGGGATGCATTAGTCTAGTGGATCTCAATATTCATTCTTTGGTCTGGACTTATGTTGGTGGTAAACTGATAGAAACAAGGTTGGATTAAGTCAATCACTGGCTCAATGCTCTGGGTCTTCAGTTGATAACCCTTGGTGTTTCTCTCCACCACTCAACCTATATGTCCCCAAAGTAATTAGGCACCCCTGGTCCTTGCTGCCAACCCTGCTATCAAGTTCCAAAATGTTCACAATGCCTCAACCAAGCATTTCTTGGTGCTTTTTCTCACTTCACCAACTAGCCCTTAATCAACATAAAGACTAGTTCCACTCCAACTACCTCCAAAACTGGTTTGGTAGGGGTGTGTTCAGACTCCCATGGCTTCAAAACCATCAAGGAAAGGGCCTTACCTAACCTCCATACTTGGACTTTCCATCACTAGCACAAAGTCTCTGTTTTAGGGTTTGGGAAGGGCTACAAACCTTGAAACATAGACTTTGTGCTAGTGATGGAAGTCCAAGTATGGAGGTTAGGTAAGGCCCTTTCCTTGATGGTTTTGAAGCCATAGGAGTCTGAACACACCCCTGCCAAACCAGTTTTGGAGGTAGTTGGAGTGGAACTGGTCTTTAAGTTGATTAAGGGCTAGTTGGTGAAGTGAGAAAAAGCACCAAGAAATGCTTGGTTGAGGCATTGTGAATGTTTTGGAACTTTATAGCAGGGTTGGCAGCAAGGACCAGGGGTGCCTAATTACTTTGGGGACCTATAGGTTGAGTGGTGGAGAGAGACACAAAGGGTTATCAACTGAAGACCCAAAGCATTGAGCCAGTGATTGACTCAATCCAACCTTGTTTCTATCACTAACTCTCACTAGGACTAGGTAGTGACATTGCTGATTTGGTGTAGTTTGGTGTGTGCTCCTAAGGGGGATTATGCAAGGCAACAAAGGAAAGAAGTTGTAGAGAATTAGTATGTAGGTTGATTAATGTCAAAAGGAGAGAATAAACAATAGAAATATTTTGTCCTTTTCCAATGATGTTAAAGGGGTGAGAGAGTTGATCTTTTGATTAGTTCCATTATGTTGTCATTAGTAAAGCTACTATTATCAACCTCTAGTATTGTTATGATAAGCTGATGTGATCTATGGTTGAGTTATTATTGGTTTAGTTGTTTTTAGGAGGTATTGAAGGTGATTAGAATGTGTCTCTAGTTCTTGGTTTCAAAGTGATTTTGAGAAAATTTGAGAAAAAGAGGAAATAGTGACATGTTGCAGTGGTGTTCTATGATACATAGTTGTGTTCTAGTTTTTCTCCACATTTCTTCTAGGTTGAAGATATTACTAGGTGATTCAGATATGTTGGTGAGAGTTTTTCAGAATTTTTGTATTTAAGAATTCATGTGATGGATCGTTGGGCATAAGAAGTTGTGTTCACTAGTGTGTGAACTGTGTATTATAGAGGTGTCTAGGAGAAATGTTTATGTTGCATGTTTCTCCACAGTTATGTTTTAGGCCTTGTAAACCTAAAGGAGTGATTATTGTGTTGGTATCTTAATTCAATCAAGATGGTTTGAATTTTGGTGCTTCAGAAGATGGTTTTCTAAGTTACAGTGTATGGCAAAGTTGTTTGGATGTGCTGGGTGTGTATATTATTTATGTGAAAGTTGTTGCGATGGAGTTTGTTGTATTTTAGGATGTTTATGGAATATTATTGAATATGTTCAAGTGAAGTTTTTTCCACAAGTGATGGATAGATCAAAAGAAGTGTACTAAAAAGTTTAATGGTGTTTACATAGGTATTAGGCAACCTTGGTTTCTGCACTACATGTGAAGGTGCTTAGTTGTTTTTGGAAGCATGGCATGGTGTGTAAGGATGGATTTAGGTCTTAGCTAAGGAATATTTGTGGTTTTCCTTCATTCATTTCCACCATGAGAATGTTTTGGCACCAACCTAATTTGAATTTGCATGTTTGAGGTGCATAGTTGATCTTGTAGAAGGTTTCAAGGTTGAAGATGGTATAAGTATGAGTTGAATTATTGAGGGATGAAAAGATATACATGAGAGACATGAATGATGTAAATTGCAGAGTTTTTGAGAGTGAAATTGAGAAGTGTAGTGTGAGCTTTCATGTGTTAGATTAATAGATGCACTGAGCAAAAGGTTTCTATAATTCTTCAATCACGTTGTGATAGTGTTGGTGACATTGTGGTGAATTTTGTATTGCATTGAGATGATTCTCTGTATGTAACATTACTTCTCCATGTTCTTTTCTATTTTGGAAATGAGCCTCTCTTTTTATGCATAGTTATCCTCTCGCAGTGAGCCCTTGTAATTGGTATTGATATTACTTATATTGTAAGCTAAGTCTCATCATGGATTTTCCCTTATTGGGTTTTCCATGTACAAATCTAGTGTTCTCTTATGTATGGTGTTAAGTTGTTTCAGTTTCTATTATTTACCTTTTATGGTAATTCATCATAACATATTAAGGGTTTATTGAATGAATGTGGATTTGAATGTTAATGAGGGTTTTGAAGTTTTAAGATACAACTGATTCACCCCCCTCACATTTTTCTTGTGCATTCAAAACTTAGGTGTTGTGGGAAATGTATAAGGTGGATGCATTAATCTCTCACTTGCAATTCCTAAAAAAATATAAAAAATAAGCCATAAAATGCATAATTTGGGAGATTAGGCCCTAATTAAGGGGGGTTAAAAAGCATAAATGCAAGAGGCACTAAAGTAGGACCAAACTAAGTGTGAAATTGTACTATCACCTAAAAGGGAGTACAATTTTTGACACTACGCATATACATATATCTAAACACATATGTATATATGTATATATGTGCATACATGCATATATATACACATGTACATATATGCATATTTGTATATATATGTTTATATATACATACATATATGTCTATAAATATACATATATAAATCTATATACATATCTATCTATCTATCTATATATGTATATATACATATACATATACATATACATATACCTATACATTTATGTATAGATGGTCCTAAAATTGTGTATGTATCTCTCAAGTTACATTTCCAAATAGAACACAACAACATACATCTTCATTTTTTATATTCCTCTAGCCTATGTTTAATATACTCTCCTTGGTACAATATTTTAAAGCTACATTCATGAAGTGTGAGTTTAACAATTATATTCATCAAGTGTCTATTTAAATTTTACAAATAAATGACCTTTTTTCTCATAGGTTATTCCTTCAAAACCCTCATTTACAAACTTAGGAAATTGTATCTTTATTTACTCTTTTTAGTTAATTCATAGAATCATGTATATATTTCTCAAGTAATTCATAGAAGCCTCCTTTATATATATATCCTAGATAATTCATAGAAGCCTCCTTTATTTTCTATAAATTGTGTTATTCTTTGTCTATTTTCCATTGCACATATAATTGATCAACATACATATATAAGATAAACTTTGTAAATTTTATTCCTTACTTAACAACTTACATTTTCATTGTACTTATGGATAAGCACAAGAAGATATATATCTTTCCATAGTCATGTAACTCTATATGTATATATATCTACTTTTCAGTGCACATACAACACAACAACATACATATATACCACAAAAATTATAACTTATATTGGTTACTTATCAAATTAGATTTTCATTGTGGTTATACATATTCAGACAAAGATATATATATATATATCTTAATATTTTATAATAATGCTCCCATTATTATAATGACCCAAAAATATAATTTCTATATGAGAAGATATTATGCTTTCTAGTATTTTAAGGTAATTATACCATGGCTAGCTCATTCACCCTTAGTCTACTTTGGTGTAAGGAGATCACTATAGTTGTTGAGAAAAAAGTGAAAAGTGCCCATATGCCCCCTTAAAATGCCTTCATGAAAAATATATAAAGCCTCTACAATGTCATACATACATTTTGCAACTTTAGTGTCAAATATTCCCACCCTCCATCTTAATAATACCATTAAGAATTAATAGATGAATATCTAGTTTCAATAAAGTGGGAACAACCCCATAGAGAAATAGTTCTCTCCTATACCCTCCACCAAAGTGTTGAAGATGTAACATGCCCATTGTTAAATACTAAGTGTTTTTACTATGTTTTACCCACATGTGAAAAGTTTATGAGAATAACACAATCAATTTTTTATTTCTAAACAAATTACAAAATACATATTTGATACAACTCATTTCAACTTTCTCATTGCACTACAAAGAGACATTACTAAATTTCAAGTAATGAATCCATATTAAACATAATTTCATGATAATATTCTCATTTACAATTTTCTCAATAAGAATAGAGATTCATGATTACACACATAGCTTTCCACAAGCTCAATAAAATAGAGATACAAATGGTCTAGATGTCCTTGCTATAATACATCCTCATATCATGGCCACCAACTGCATGAGGGAGGTCATGACTGAAGCATTTTTTCACCAACCATAGACTAATTGTGGTCCCTTGCACATCTACCTAATTGGTAAGATGGACCTACCTTTTGATGAAGATATTAGTTTTCTACCCCCATAATTCTAGCCTTCCTAAGCATGGTGTTGTGTCCTACTATAAATCTAGTACTACCATGCGTTGGGTACAACCTACATATATGACACTCCCTACCTAGTTTGCATCCATGGATCACAGTGAATTGACATTATAAATATTGGCTACTTACATTACTTTGTAAAAATGTATCCATCAGTCGGTACTTCGAGTGGAGGTGACACCTTCACCCACACTTAGCTTGATTTGGTAACTAAACAATCATACTCTAACATATATTTTTGTAAAAAGATGATCACATGACATATTGACTAACTAGGTTACACCCTTTCCCATCGATTATCCTAACCCTAGGAATAACCAAGCTAACAACCTATGTTAAAACTAACATTCCTACTAATGTGATTCAAGCAACTTCATATCTCATACTTCACATTTTATACAACATTCATATAGAATTTACTTAGTGTAGCTCCTAGTAATAACATAAGCACTCAAAATCCAATATATATAGCATGTGTATATCCTAATAATGGGGATTCACCAAAACTAAACTCTTCAAGAATCATTCAAGCTTATCCAAAGAAAGAAAATAAAACAGGTTCATAATAAAAAAATATAACATGCATTAAAATCATTATTTCCCAAACAAGACAATCTCAAACAAATAACATTAAACATAAGGAATAGAGTGATAGAAATCAACATTCTTGGAAATATATAGCCCAACTTGAAAAAACTTGTTTCCAATCTCAACCTCATCTAATCTGCTTGCTACTCCTTCAAGACTCATCCTATTACCAATCTCTAGGCTCTTATAAACAAACTCTCAGTAATTGCAAAATAAAAAAAATTCCTTCTTCTCACAAAAGAAACTCTTAACAATTGCAAATGGTCAAACTACTCTCCTTCTCACAAAAGCTATCTAAAATAAGCTTACATAGAAAACTATAGTAGAACAATGAATGGAGAAATTAGAATGGAAAAGTGTAACTAGAGGTAGAGATAATGCTCCTATTTATACAAAAATCTAAGCATCTTAATGCTACAATCAAGCTTCTAAATCTTCCACCTTCTTATTCAAATGCATCAAATAAGCACATGGAGAGAGATGTGGCTGCTAGAAACTCTATCTTGCAAACATCTACATAGAGAAGCTTCATAATTTAGAATGAGTCACTTTCATCTCATTGAAATCAAAGATTAAACTTAGAAAATACAACTTATAGCTTTCGTAATTGTAATCTAAGTCAACTACCTTAAACCTACTCATTTTAAAGATCGGGTCTCAAGCTATGCATTGGTTTTAAAGCACAACAAAAGACTTTCCTTCTATTCATTCTTTCCAAAATATGGTTCAACATTTCATATTATGCACCCTTTACTCTTTGTGTGGGTTTGACATGGTCAGTGATGTGTTTCCATACTCTTTGCATATGATTTGATTCACTTTTTTTATGCATTGCTTTGCATGATTAAGACTTAGTCTCATATGTGCTTATATGCATGTGGCCTCAAACTCAGCCAATTCATATTTCATTGCAACACTATACTTATTCGTTAAAATCTATTTCATATATATATATATATATATATTAATATGTATGTACAAATTTATATATAAATTTATAATAACATAATTATATACATATATATTGGTATATATATAACATTATTTTAATTCATACTTAAACACATATATTAACATATTCATCAGTTGGTGCAAATATATACAAAATGTGTATATATTTATATATATATATGGATTACATATCCAATTGATACCCCCATGTGTATGATATATCCATACATGGATATATGTAAGTACATCTAGATATGTATACACATGCATGTATATATTCATATGTATGGGTTATTGCAAGCATATACATATATACACATATACATTCTATGTATATACCCTATCAATTAATTATAAGCATGAATTCATGAAAGAGAAATTATACTTGTCACAAAGACACAATCACATATCCCTAAACAGGAACACTCAAAGACTAACCAAAGACCAATACAAAATATTCCCCAAACTAAGATTGAAGATTAATCACCTCTTCTTGAACTTATCTTGACTCAACTTAACCAAACTAAGTCATGAGTGTGTGTATGCTCAATTAGGATCATTAAGGGTTATCAAACCAATTTCTTCTCTTGAGTGATACTCCCCCTCTCTTTTGAAGGTTCAAATATTTTCCTACATCCAACTTAGTGCATCACAACAATAGTTAGCTGATAAAAATACATTCATATGCATTATATATATATATATATATATATATATATATATATATATATATATATTCATCTTCTAAACTTTCAACATATCTTATTGAATTAAAAATTCATTCATCAAATTTATACATCAAGATGCATATAAAAAACACAATCATATATTTAATCATTTTAACTCAACAAGGTAACAACAAATAGGTAATAACACAACGGGGTGTAACAAAATAAGAGTTTGTATACCTTTTTATCATGAATGTGGCCATCTAACCAAATACTACTGCTAATAACCTCCATGATTGCAGCTATGCCATTATTTCCTATCATATAAAGCAAACTTCTCACTTAATTTAGCATGTTCTCCTCAAGACATGTGCAAGCAATCTCTAATATATCTTTCTTTTCCATCCTACTTCTACCTCTTTGCATGGCAAGAACTCGTTATGCATATTAGTTTATAATGAGTTCTACCTCCATTTTAAGACAAATCTTGTAGGATCTTTGTTTAGCAGGGACTTTGCAAAAGCATGATTTTCATGATGAATTTTAGTCAATTCTAAACTTTCCATATCAGATTTCAATATTTTCAAAAGTCCATCCCATCGACTAGCACATTTTGTTGAGGCAGTGTTTGTTCTAAACCACACCCCAATTAGTAGGATAGCCTAACACATGGTTAGATTCTTTGATCAACATGTCTTTCATTTTTGTTAACTTTGGTTGTAAACCCATACTTTTGATCTTTCCTTTTCTTATTTCATATGGGTAAAAGTACAACGCTGTGTCACACTTTTAGCCAAGTTATCAACACAAGTGAATCTAAGTATTTCTAGATAAAAAAACAATTGTGGTCATACATATGATCTAGTAAGATTCATTATAGCTAAGTTATATATTTCCACAACTTTTACAACACAAATCATTGGCTAAATCCATATGTAGCACCACTTTGAGGCTAATTTACTAAAAACTAATCATTTGAAAAACTTGATGTTTCAATAACTCGGGTAGTCTTGTAAATAAAATTATTTTTAGAATATTAAATACCCATTTGTAGATCCATTTAATTGTATTTTTTTAAATATATATTCATCATTTAATTGTTGATTATTTTATATTTTATTTTTACTAAAAGTAGGTTATCAACACAAAATATTAGGTTGATTACCAAGCCAAGGAAAAATACTAAAACTTATTTCAAAATTTTGAAAAAAATATGATGCATTAGATAAAAATATCTATATCAAGATGGTACATTTATTTTCTATTATAGATAAATATTTAATATGAAAGTTGGCATTGAATATAAACAACTGTGTTTTAATAAACACAAATTTTACTATTTATTTTAAAAAATATATTTATGAAAATTAAAAATATATATATACATGCACTAAAGTTTCAAGTTATAAATTCACAAAAAAAATTGAAGGAATAAAAAAAAAATTACTATATAAAGATTGATGTCTCATATAACTTCATTTTTCAACATTTTATTAACAACTAAATTATAGTGTCAATTTATTAAAAACTATTTGAAAATAATTTTTTATTTTTGAATACAAACATAAGATATACTAAAAAATACTCATTTTATTTGCTTACATCATTTCAAAAGTCAAAACATTTATGCCAATTTTTAGTGATTCAAGTTTTAAAGTTGGATCAGTATTGGTTGTTACCTTTATAAAAGTGTGACACAACTTTGTACTTTTACTATATATTTTTCAACTGTATATGATTGGAGTTTTGATTGGCAACTAAACATATAAGAATATATCTTAATTTTTCATTTCTCTTCATATGTATATTACAATAGACAACATAAAATTGGTTGATGTGTTGTATCTTGAAAGTTGTGAAGTCTTGGTTAGAGGTTGTATATTATTAGTCTACACATTAAGACTATTGGAAGAGATCTATTGCATTGGATATATATATTTCTTGACTAATATAATTATTAACATCATTTTTCTAGTGAGTTTTTCCATAAGCGTTCCCCACATAATTCTATCTCATGTTTTTGACATGTATTATTCAATGTGCTTTATTTAATATTTCTATTTTTATAGTGTACAAAACATAATTGTATTTGCTCATCTAGTCTTAAGGTATTCCAATATACCAATCTAGTGACCCATTGCAAATTAAAGATTGATTTCCTTTATATCTTGCCCTATTTCTTACACAAGTTAACACATTATCTAATGATTAAAGTGATAAATTCGTTGGTCCTACACTAGATGCCCTTTCTAAAGTGACATACACCTCTATGTATGGTAAACTAATCACATTGGTAATATATAATATCCTTCATTTGGGCCAACTTGATAACAACTCCACAACTATTATATACAACATGAACCCTTCTATTATCTCAATATATATTTCTAGGTTTCATGGTGGCCAACTTGATCATATCACCATGCCTTCTATCCATAATTGATAATACAATTGAATTGTTTAGAACCATTGAAAATATTTATTAGGACATTTTAAAAATTTGTGTGTTGGTTTATTCTTCTATGTGTTTTGCAAAGGTAAAGACTTTAGTGCCTACTTTACACTTTTCCCTGTTTGGTACCCACTCTTAGTACCTTGTCCAATAACCATAGTAATAACCATTCATTTATTTATTATTGCACTACATATTTCTAAACCCACACACAATGTCCCAACTAAGCTCTATTCTACCTAAATACTTGAGTCTATTTCACCTATCATTCTCCTGCACTAGATCTTATTATGCTCATGGTCATGCCCACACCATATAAGAGTTATTTTTCTCATTATGACTTGAATTTTCATTCCACTTCACATGTTTAACCTCTCTCATGGTCAATGATGATAAATGATCATAAAATTCGTATTAAATAAAGTAGTATTTAGATGAACATGCATAATCATCATAAGGTAACACATAGAGCAATAACCATAAATGAAAATAAACAAGCCTAAACACAACCAACAAGATACTAGAAAATATATGTTTGAGAAACATTCCATTATTACAATCACACACTCATAAATATATTACAACTAGAATTTCCTAGTCATTTTTCTTTCCTTCCAAGTTTTAATATATGATCTTTCAAATCTTTTGCAAGGTGTGATTGCTATAAAGGAAGTCTAGTTTTTCAACCTTCTCATGACATGCTCCCAATGGTCCCTATAATTCATTGCAATCTAGGGAACCCATCTTCATTATAAGTTTATGTTGTAGGGTTACATAGGCTGAGACATGATCTTATGTGACACCTCTATAGGTAAAGGATGTGACCACTACCATATGGATGAGATTTTACCAAAGAGGATGGAACTATGAGAAATGGTTTCCTAAGGAATAAAGGTTGAGAGTAAAAAAATAGACCTTGAAACAACCTCTAGGTTCCTCCTCTTGATCACCATACAAATCCAAACTAGAGCAACATGCTTTTCATCAAGTGTTAAAATGACTAAAACTCTTCTTATTTTTCATTTCTACAAATAAATTTTTTTAAATTCCCTTGTTTAAAATATAAAATATACTTTTAATATTTCTTTATTATTTGAACTTAATTCCTAAAATTAAAAAACAAAACCAATCCATAACAAAAAAAAAATCAATAACCGGGATAACTTTTGATGGTGGATACAACCATCAACTCTAGTAAACTATTGCTATTTGCTAGACTCTTTATTATTGTGGAGGTGGACAAAGTTAACCCTTATGAGCTTTCTTTATCCCCCAAACTAGGCATTTGGATGCAATGAATTGTCTTTGAGGATTCACTTATTGTTTGTAATAGTTGTCTCAAAATGGGTCATGTTGTGGTAAGGTGTCAAAATAACAAACACTTGCTATTTGTTTAAAGAAAGAAATAATATGTGTTTCCTCCTCAAGCTCTTGTTATTGAGGTTAGCACAACCATCGATCCATTTTCATTAGAGGTCTACTAGGGAAGACAAATCGTATATTGCAAGGGCGTTGAGGAGAACCAAGTTTCTACTATGTAGAGTTCACCTCGTTCAAGTAAAGAAAAAAGGATGTTGGTTTCAAGAGAGAAGCTTAACCGTTTGCTCCTTTCTACCTCCCTACTAAGAAGAAAATTTATTTCAAGAATTCGTTGGAAAGGGTTGTTTAGTGCTTCTTGGAACATTTTGGTTAGAAACTACCATGATATGGCTAGTCTTTTGTGTCCCATGAGCTTTAAGTCTTTTTTATCTTGTTTTCAACCCCTTGAAATGTGGTGTTAATTGCTTGTTGGTATTTTACTATCATTTTACTGCTTATTCCATATTGTTCCTCTTAATATTGATTAGATTTTATCAGATTATCATTTTAACTTTATGTAAAAAAATTAAAATCCATTTAAAAAAAATTGAAAACAACCAATCCTGCACACTAATCAATTAGATGGTCTTGATATAGAAGCCATATCCTTGCAAATCATACCTCCATTGTGCAGATATAGTTTCCGTTGGAACAACTTTCCACATGAGACAAGTTCACGAAAAAGTAAAGCTGCTACCATGTAAGCAGGTTGTGAAAAGGCAAAAGGCAATAAAAACGAAAACGCTGTGTAGCATGCTTTTCATTTCTTTATGCGGAAATAACAAACCATTTAGTCTTGTGTCGTCATGGATCTTTTTTGAAAGTTCTCAAAGGAAATAGACTGGTCATGCAAGACTTCTGACTACCGTATCCCCCCACTAAAGGGATATTGATAGGCGAAAGTGGGTGATCACAGGGAAGAAGAAATCTATTTGAAAGAAAAAACAATTTCAACAGTTGTAATGCTGTAAAAAGAACTTCAACCAATTAAGAAACACCAATTATATATATTCTTTAGACAAATTTGTAAATCCTTTAAACCCAATTAATCCAATAACAGCAAACTTTAGAAATGATCAGTATCACCTTCATATCTAATTCTGTGTTGAAGTTGTAGTTAAATTCCCTTATAATATATATCGTTCATGCAATTTTGCCTTGTTAAGTAGTTCTCCATTTAAGTTTCCAATATGTGTTTCCCACACTCTTTGTTATTCTGGATTACAATTTGGACTACTCATACTTCATTCCCCTTAAAATCTTGTAACAGCTATTTCGCATTAATCAATTACAATTTAAATTGTAGATTCAATCTTCTGATATGTTTTTTTAAGGTGACCATAATTCTGCTAAACATGGTAGTATTGAATTAGTTCTGCCTTGCCTGTTCTCCCTTTTATTTGAAATTTCTGAACATACTCAGCTAAAAGTCCAGATTTGTTTAATCGCACTTTAAGTTGCCGTATAAATACACGACTTCGCAGAAATCGCAATATCTGCTTGCACAGTTTAATACCAACTTCATATAAATCACATTTCCTTGTGCCCTGTTTTTGGGCTTCCTGCTCTGTTTTTTTTTTTCTATATTTACACAGTTTAATACCCAATTTCATGTATGTTACAGTCCCATTTGTTTTTGCTTAGTTGTGTTTGAATTTCACCACAATGGTTGCTGCAAGATACAACATGGATATAAATGCCCCCAATAATACTATTCTGCTTGAGTTTCCATTGCACAATGTTACGCTGGATTTAAATTCCCTACATTGTACTGCTCAGAACACTAACTTGAATTATTTAATGCTTCTGGATGTGGATAATCTGGTTTGGAGCTTCAGAAAAACAGCAGGCCTGCCTACCCTTGGGACTTCCTATGGCGGTTGGGAGGCTCTATGTTAGCCGCTGTCGCAACCTACAGGATATACTAGGATATACCTGTAGGTTGTGGCAATGGCTAATATAGATCCTCCTGCAGGACTCCCTATGCCGGTTAGGAGGCTCCCACTTGTGAAGTCAGAGGACATTTTGTCGGTCAGTAGAAAAAAAATCTTTCCAAAAAGAAATTGGCTATTTATCAAATACTATTTCGCTGTAATCTTTGAATCTCTACTATCAGTTGTAACTTCTATATTTTCTAGTAGACTGTTTGAAGTATATCTGCAGTTCGAATGTTTCATTCTACATAGTTTACTGGTGTTTGTAATGCCAATAGTACTTCGTTTTCAAGTCTTTAAAGGGTATTGAAGATAATCCAGCTTAATTAAGATAACAAACAGTATATGCTGTTACTGTTTTAGGTAATTGATTGAGGGTGCATTTGAAGCTGTTTTAGCATTAATAAGTAGATTTGGGATGGGTGAATTCTCGCAGTTGATGTGTTAACATTCTCTACCTCTCTTGTGGTGCTTGTGTGCTTTGTGGATCCCTATGTTCTAAGAAAATTTGCGATCTTGTTCATTGTTCCACCAGCTAAGTATTTAGTTCCACTGTAATATCTAACTGTTAGCATTGCAGGGCATTACATGAGCTCATCAGCAATGACATGGGCTGCCACCCACAAGGAGACTATCCGCCAAAGGATGACAGCTTTGGTGTCTACTCTCCACGAAGTCTCTACAATCTCTTTTTCCACTTCTCTTTTTTTTTTTTTTGAAGGAATTTAGTTCCAATCAGAAACACCCATCAAAGTTATGCTAAAATGCTCTCGTATAAACTTACAAAACTTAATCCCAATGTGTTTTTGGGGGCCTTATTACGTATAAATTATTGTTTTGTGATAAATATGGGATTTTTGTATGAACTCAAAAGTTAGAGGATCTTATCTAAATGATAGAGGATCCCACGTAGTCCTAGTGCATAATTTGAAACAGTTCCAAAACTTATGTTAAGAGGTGCATCATTTTTTAAAATTGTGTCATTTCCTTTCTTGTTTGAAAATTGTCATAAATTCATCTTTGGCATTCGGTTAATTCATTTTTTATGGATTATAGTATAAGAAAGGCAGCAATTCAGACATTTCTACCTGATTTGCTTACTTTGATACTTGCCTACAGGCAGATGACATTTCTGATCTCCATGCCAATACACACATTCCTATAGTTGTAGGGGCCCAAATGAGATATGAGGTCGTTGGCGATTCGACTTCAAGTGCCATTATTGATGAATGAAAATGATATGGGAGAGCTACAGAATTAAATTATGTGAAAAAATTGAACCTATGATAGATTTAAAATGGCAAATGAAATATCATTATGATTACTTTTTGCATGCCAAACAAAATTCATCAATTAGAATTCACTTGAGCTTACCTTCATTGCTAACAGTGTAATACTTCCTATGTCTATTGCATGTTTGCATTTATTGCAAATAGTGTCTAAATGCCTAGTGCTTACTGGGCTTGGAAAATCATTTGTAAATCATCTCTTGTTAACTAGTGGAATTCAGTTTTTGTGTTGTCTCCTATTCTAATTCCCACGTTGTACCTCTATACAAACTTGCAGAAATATTAACACCTCAAAGAACTGACAGTTAATCCTTTCAAGCCTCTAATTTGCAATGTTTTTAGCATGGAATATGTCCACTCTTTTCAATCAACTTCACTTCCTGATTCTCAATGATGTTAAAAAGGAAAGCTTAAATGTCACACCATCTTCTAGTTTCTCATCATGTTGCTGGATCTGCTTGGCATGGTTAGCAGAAAATATTGGCAACAAATGGCCTGTTCAATAGTTACACTTTATAGCTTGAATGCTTAGGTTTGTGTCTTTCTGAAATTGTATTTTTAGAGGGCAAAATCCTATCCTATCTCTTACTGAGTTTGTGTGAAACACTATACCATTTATAGCTGACATTACTGATCTACAGTGACGAGACTAACTTTGAACACAACTTGAATCTGATCAATGTCATTTTGTTCTGGATAAACAACTATTTTTTTAAAACTTTTAATCATATTTTGAAGAAATTTATAACTTTTATTTGATATATTTGTACTCCATTACTTTGTCAGGATATTAGAATGTTCTTCATGGATATCATTAATTCGTCGCATTCCTATACAACTGGTGGAACATCAGTTCTTGAATTTTTGTGAGACTCATGAAAATCACTTACTGGGCACAATTGAATTGTATTCAATTAACGCTATTTTCTGAGATGCGATTTCTAGAAAAAAGTCATCCTTTCCTCTTTTCTGAGTTATTTTTATTGGACGTTCATCTCTGAAGGAATTATCCAAAGAGGATTACTACACAACTTGGCACTGAGAATGAAGAGTGCTTGCAACATGTTGAAGGTATGTACATCCTTCACCTCTCTTTATGGAGAGCAAGTACACATGTATTGTCAAGCTGAAGTAGAACACTTTATTAGTTTTCAAGATATTAATTGTGAAACAATAAATACATCATATTGTATAATTTCTATGCATTTACTGCCTTATTTTCTACATCTACTCTGACCAGCAGAGAAGCAATTCAATTCTATCCTAATTTGATATTTTACGCCGAAGGCGTATCTAATGTGAAGATGACCAACCTAAAATGTTCAATCAGCGGCTCAATATTTTCAATAGAACAGGCAAGATGATGAAAGTGAGCAACGGAAGTTCATTTTCCCGCCGGTCTTTTTACAAGTATTTGGTTATTACAAAACTTCGATATGCTAGTATAAATGCCCCAAACATCCAAGGCATCAATCACCTCAGATTTTTTTTGTTAACCAGACTCATAGCATTCTAGGAAGTTTGGGTTTTATTGGACTATTGCACATATAGATCTGTTCTATTCGAAGTTCAATTTTCAATGACTTATGGAAACTTTTTTTCTTGCAGATTATAAATTCTGTGTTACAAATTCTTAATCCGCTCGTCAAAGACAGTGTAGCTTTCCAAGAGAATGCCTGCCTTATTGGTCTCGTAAGTTTGATTTTATTCGGCAAGGAAAATGCTATTTTAAAATGATCTTTGTACTGTTGTGCTGCCGCTCAACTGTATACGCTTAAAAAAGTGGGGCTTAACAATTTAATTGCCAGGTAATCATTTAACTGTCTCTTAATTAATTTCTACTGCTTAAGTTGCAGAAGTTTTGGATAATGTTTTTCACAGATTCCAGTTATCATGAAGTTTGCTCAACCTGACAGCTCAAGGGAAATCCGTATGCACGCAGCATATTTTGTACTGATGAACTGTCAAATTTTGCTCTCTATGGCATTTCATCATCCCTGGGGACAGTCCACTGAGCTTGCAGATTTCCATTGCATGTGGGGGGTTGCCTGTGTGTGTTGGGTTTCTGGAACCAGATTATGCAAAGTACAAGTTGCGCTGCCAAATACCTCGAAGATAGTTAATCATTTTTCAATAATTTTCAGTCATGTTTTCCACACAGATTTCCTCACAGTGATCCCTTTATTTCTTGGGACATGTTTTTCCAGGGAAATGGTAAATGTGGCATGATGGCATGTGGCAAGTCTTCAAGCTCTGAGTCCTAATCGCAGGAATGATTTCTGCTGAATATCTGCTGAGAATGGCATTCTAATTAGGCGTGTTAATACCCTTCACAACTTGAATGAAGCAACACGACTTGACTCTGTAGCTGGTAGCGTTGCAACTTGTTCTCTAGCAGATGGTGTTACACAACAATCACGGTCAGGTCCACTTGAGTCGTTCTCTCATGTTCTGGGATATCGTGATGCAGCTCAACCACTCTCTGGTCAGCTACATCCTGTAAAGGTTAGGTTCGGGCCTCTTGATCCCCACCATATGCCAACAGTAACTGTAGAGCCTTCACAAATGTTCATATCACAGTCTCAAAGATCAGATCTAAGTCAACTTGATTCAAGCTATAACCCAGGTCAAACAGAGAAGTCACGTTCAGTGTCAGGAGTATTAGAACCTTCAGTAGTTACTAATTCATCAGAGCCTGCAGAAAATGTTTTTTCTTCCACAGGAAAAAGAACCACAATTGGTTTTTCTAAGGATCATGAACAATTTGATTCAGAACATCAGGAACCTCTTCGCTTTGATGCTGATACAGGAAGGCAACACCGAGGAATGCCATCAACACAAAGATTTAGCACAGATCAGTCATGGAAACAGAATCCTTGGACTTCAAATGGACTAACTGGAATTTCACAAATTTCATCATCTCAGCACGGGTCAGTACGGCCGTTGATGAGCCTATTAGAAAAGGAACCACCCTCTAAGCATGTCTCAGGCCAGCTTGAATATATTCGTTATCTCTCAGGAAGGTTTGAAGACATGAAAGTATCTTGCCTCTTCTAAAACATGCATCCGTAGAGAGAAAGACAAATGGTGAACTGGATTATCTAATGTTTGCATTTGCAGGTACTAACTATTTTTGTTTCTTTAGGATAGTTAAAGTTCTGATTGACTTAATGGATATCATTAAAGCTTGTGTATGGATAGCTTGTAGTTGCAACCTTGCGATTGAAATTCTGTGGTAGACTTGCATTCTCTATAATATGTGTACTCACAAGTTAAATTTTGTCATTCCTGCATTTTTGCATTGTCTGCTTTAACATGGCCTTGAGCAGTTCTGTGTCTAGAAATGTAATTATATTCTGAAACATAAAACAACTGTTTAAGTTATTTCTGTATAAGAGATTATTCTCTAACTTGTCACCGCATTATGAACTGCTTTCTAGTATCTATTTAACAAGATGATAAGTGTGAATATTCCATTACTGTTTGAAAGTACTGCATAGGTTCATGCTGGTTGTCCTTTTGATGATGTTTGTATAAATGAGTGTCAAGATTGCCATTGCTAATATGCTAGCAATTCAATAGCCTGTTAATGTGATTGAAATTATTATAACTTCTTTATTCTCCTTTATCATTTCGATACATTTGATTTTGATGTATTTCTGAGGACTATCACCATAAATGGAAAGTTACCAACTCATATAGAGCAGAATCTGCAAAAAATGCCATTTCAATCTTAATTGATACTAAAGCATCTACACTGTTTTATGTCTTATCAGTTTTCTTTGATGGTCATGACATGGCAGTTCTCTTGTTGCTTTGAAAATTTGAGGAAGACTGTTATATGGACTCATTATTCGTAACATTTAGCATTTTCAATTAAATCTGCATGCTTTTCTCAGAAATATCTACACTGTCATTGCCTTTTAGAAAGGCTTGTTGCCTTTGTAGTTTCACTTTTATGTTGAGATGTCATTTTATACTCACAACAGTTGGGACATTATTTTCTACCACATTGTGACCAGCAATCAATCAATGAATGATAATTTGGGCTAGTATTTTCAGTTCAAATCCAAAATTCAATCTAAATTTGTCAGTTATGATTCCTTTTTCTGGCAACCTGTGTGTATCAAAAAAACTTCCATTACCAAAGTTTTTGTTTTGGGGCCATTTGCAGATCACTGTAGAATCAATTTCTGTTTGAAAAAAATATTGTATGTAATGTTACAAATTATTTGAAAATGGTTTATTGATAGAAAAAATAATTTCTTCTTGGAAACTAGATCAGTAAGAAAAAAGTTGTTTTCCCAGTCACAAATAAATTAGCATCATCGGTCTTGTGGTTTGAGGGTTACCTTTGGCATTCGCAGGTGTGCTCCCATCAACTTCATATTGAGACAGATCTCCATATTTACAGAGTGAGATTTTATTGCCTTTATTATGTTTGATAGGTGGAGTCTAAGGAGTATTTTTCTTTTTGTTATGAGGTCTACTTAGAAATAAATGTACTACCAAATCTATGTTGCAACAAATGTGACATGGAGGGCTTGTTTCATGCTTTTGGGATTGCAACCTGCCTGTAAAAAAAATCATGCTGTTACTAATATTTTTGTTTTGGAGCCATTTCAGGAGGCTGAGCACATCAATGTAAAATCATTTAAATTTTTTTTTTTTAAAGAAAACATTGGATTTAATGTGATAAATAATTTGAAAATGATTTATTGATAGAAAAATTAATGTCTTGTGAGGAAAAAGTTGTTCTTCCAATCATGTAATGTTCCGTTTTAAAATCTGGTTTAATTTTTTAAGTATAATAAATCCTTGAAGCATTTAAAAATTGTATTTTTGCAATTTTGGATTGATATTGTAAATTTTATTTATATGTTTTATTCAAAAAGATTTATAATCAATATGTATTTCATTTACTTTTATTTATATGTTTTATTTTTATAATGATGAATTGTATTATACTTTTCTTTAGATTTAATATTTATTAATAAATTTGTAATAAAAAAAGAAATATATTATTTAATACAACTTTTTTTTTTTTTAATTAATTTATTTATTTATTTTATTAGACTGTAGGAATCGGGTAGCACGACCCCCTATAAACTGCAGTGCGCCTGGTAAACTTTTTAACGTGACCGGCGGCGCTGGCGCGACACGCCCTCCGGTACCACGGGACAGGGGAGACTAGAACTCGTGACTAGCAGAGCCGCAACGGAATTACTTAGCCAACCGAGCTAGGGCCCCTGCCCTATTTAATACAACTTTAAGTATATGATAATAAAATATATTATATGCAAATTTATTTTTTTTACTTTATTGTTTATTATATTATGATAATTAAGTAATAGTACATTGTAAAAGCTTGTTTATTTGTTATATAGTTATTTTAATTAAATGTTGCATTTATTATATTACATATTATATTAGATTATTATAACATTGAATAATATTAATTTTTACATATTATTTTATATATATATTCTCACCCATGGATAACTCGAACCACGACCTGCCACTCAAGTTCAACGGGGGATTTGGGGCTAGAGAGAGTCAAACCCGAGACCTTGGGGAGCAAACTCGAGACTCAAACCAACTCCTCTAACCCGTGGGTGCATTATATTTTATGTATTATTATATTATATTATTATTATATTTAAATTTAAATTATATAATACATAAATAGTATAATAATAAATTATATATAAATTCAATATACATTTATATTATATATTATATTATACAATATATAATAATATAGTATATATTAATAAAACTATTCATATATTATTTATTCTAATTAGATTCATAGTATATATTATATTATACAATATATGAATAATATAATATTTAAATATTATTTATTATATTGATATTGATATTATATAGTTATGTCTAACATGTGCCATATTTAATCATGCAGTATAATCTTGGTGATCAACGATTGAGGATGCTCTTTAACATGTAAGAAAATAGAAATGATCTCACCCATTCATTTTTATGTGGTTTTGTGCATTCCTACGTGGCTTGAGGGTAAATTGACAAAAGTGATGGACAATTTGAATGAGGAAGAAAAACCTATAAAAATTGAATCCATGCCAAAAAAAATCATTTTGGGGGTTCAAATGGACTTGTTAGTTCGAACAAACCAAAAGTGGGTTCATTTGAACCAGGGTTCAAGCGAACCCATTTAATGGATGCATAGAAAAAAATGACAAATGAAAACCCCTTTTGGGAAGGGGGTTCACCCTTATTCTCACCCTTAGGCACTTTGAAATTCCATATTTTTACACTTCAAAGCTCAGGTTGAGGAGGAAAATGGAGCAGACTTCACAAACCCAACTGGAATCAGGTATTCCTCAGAATGAGCTATCCAATGACTATAATTTTAATATGTTTTATTTTATTATGTATTTTTTTGAGTTTTATTAAACATAGGGTTTTCACTGAAAATCAATCTCTTTGTTTTGCACATGTGGAAAAATAGTAGATTATCAAGAAAAAAATTGAAAAATATTAGTGCACCAAATATTGAAGTCCTTGATCCAACAAAAAAAATAAAATTGAATTTTGACAGATACAAAAAAATTTACGCATTATACAATTGTGCTATGTTTGAATTCTAATTGGTTTGACTTCGAAACTAGATTAAAGAAAAAATATTCAATAAAAAACAATATAACCAAGTGGAAGCACTAGATATCAGAGTTACAAATATAAATTCAAAATAATTACAATTTTATCCTTCATGGAAAAAATGTTATGCATTATATGGTGAGTGTCACTTTTTTAAAATGTTGTTTTTTGAAAAAAACTAGTTTTTGAGGGAGATGGAAAAAAATGTAATTTGATTAAAAAAATTTGAAAAAGAAAAAAATAGAATATATAGAGAAAATTTCATGAAACTCTAGTTTACATCATCTTCAAATTCCTCATGATTTAGCTACTATGGGTGCCCAAAAGTGAAGATTTAGTTAAACAAAATTATTTCAATGTCTAGTTTGGCCAAAAATTGTAAACCACTATTGTGAGATCACCCTTGAATGTGTTATTCATGTTGGTATAATTCGCAATTACTAGCGTCCAACATGTGGAATTCTTCCTAAATCATTTCTTAGTGGACATCTTTGTGGGGAGATGGAACAAGAATAGTTCCTAGTGCAAATAATTGGGACTATGAACATCACATTTTTACCATGAATGGGCTAGTTTCATAGTAAGCTCTAACTCCATGTGGAGCACTAATGCTTACAATGGGTCTCTCTTTTATTCACTCCCACTCTTCTACTCTATCTCTCTCTCACTCCTCTATATCTCTTTCTACCCATATCTTTCTCTAACTCTATCTCGTTGTCTCTATCTTTCTCCCTATTTCTCTCTTTCCATGTCCCTCTTTATCTCTCTATATCACTCTCTATCTATATTTCTCCCTCTCTCCCCCCTCTTCTCTCTCCCCCTCTACCTATCTCTCTCCCCCTCTTCCCTCTCTCTCCCTCTCCCTCTACTTATATATGTCCCTTTCTCCTCATCTCTCTCTATCTCCCTCTCTCTATGCTCTATATCTCTACCTCTCACCCTATTTCTCTCTCCCTCTCTCTATTTGTCACTCTACTTCTATGTATTTGTCCCTCTATCTATCTATATCTCTCTCTTCTCCCCCTCTCTATATTATCTCCTTATCTCTCTCTCTCCTATATCTCTCTATCTCCTTAACTCTTTGTCTACCTCTCTCTATCTATTTATATCCCTCTTCCTCTCTCCCTTTATCTTCATCTCTACCCCTACCTTTCTCTCTTCCCCTATCTTCCTCTCCCCCATCTATATCTAAACATGTCGCTCTCTCTATCCATTTGTCTCTCTTTCCCTCTCCCTCTTCTTAGACCTCTCTATTTAATTATCTATGTCTCTCTATCTCTCTTTATATCTCCCTATCTCTCTCTCTCCCTCTCTCTTCCTCTTCCTATACTTCTATCTAGCTAATTATCTTTTCCTCGGTATCTCTATCTCTCTCTAATTAAATTTTCCTTTCCCCCTATATATCCCTCTCTATATATTTATTTATTCTATTTCTATCTATCCCTCTCTCTTCTCTCTCTATATCTCTCCCTTTCCTCTCCATATTCCTCTCCTTATCCTTCTCCATCTCCACATCTATCTCCCTCTCTATCTCTATCCTCAATTTCTATCTCCTATCCCTCTCTCTCTCTCTCTCACTCTTCTCCCCTTTATCTCTTTTACTTTCAACCCTTATATCTTCATCTATCTCCCTCTTTCCCTATTTCAAGCATACCATGAGCCTATTCATAATGGAGCCTTATTATTATCCCGATGCAAAAGTTTTATTTCATTTTTTTTTTTATCCTTCTAAGTGGATGCATAATTGCTTTAAATTTTGTTTCAATCATGTTTGGACTAAGTGGATGCATAGTTTCCTTTTTGCTATCACTTCTTCAGTGAGACCTTTTTTGCAAAAACATCATTTACTAATTGATCTCCCATTTGACCTCATGTATGTAAAAAGTAGACTAATTTTTTTCCTAAGTGACCTTCCACACCTCTTCGATGTACCCATTGTACACCAAGGTGCGAAATTGCTAGTAAGTCTATTTTACTTCTATTTTATGAATTTGATAGAAATTTTCACTTGCCCTATCCACTTGTAGCAACAAACCAAAACAAAAAAAAAAGATATGTGAAGAAGTGATATACCTTCCTTCTCATTTTACTGTTCTAAATCAACTATTTAATTTTATTTTAAGTTATTAGAAGTATAATTGATAAAATTTATTGTTTTTCTATCATGAATGGATGTTTTAGCTATACTTTGAGTAGCTAAAAATCATTATGAAGGGATTGTTGAAATAATTACCTTTGAGTGTCAACACAATGAGATTGGGAAGATCACATATAGCGTAGGTCAAGTTGCCAACAATCAAAACTCCCATGAGATCAAAAGTAGTAATGGTGTTGAACACATCACAAGATTTTCCTTTCCAACTACACAGTCTTTTCTTTGTTCAAGGAAAATCAAGACATGTCCACTAAAGGCAGAAGAATGGAGAAGCTAACATGTATGTTTTTGGAACCCTTTCAAAACCTTATCTAATCAAAAAATCTATGTTTTTGAGCTATGAGAAAAACTAGTATCACCCTAAATAGAATTCCTATGAGTTAAAAAGTATTGAATTAGTCTATCTTTAGGGGATCTACAAACCCCCTGACACAAATCATTGCATATGTAAGTATTCATATGAATATGCAATGATTTATTTTGCATGTATTTTTTAATATATATATATATAATATTTTTTGTAGGGTGGCAAAATTGGACAATTGTATGCTTTCATAGGCTAATTTGTTTTGCATTTTTTCTAGTGGTCAAAATAGGGTAGATTTTATATCATTTTTTATTTCTCAGCCATCTTGGATCCAATGGTGAGGCTTGTTTTGTCTCAAGAGGTCATCCATGAAATTCCCTCTACAAAACCCTCACAAGAAAGCATAATCTAAGAAACCCTTTTGACCCAAATTTCTCAAGTTTTAGATTTGCAATAAACGTAACAAATCTTAGTATCCAAAAAGATCAAATCGACAAAAATAACACATACACATGTGTTTTATATCTTGTAATGCCTCATATCTACTCTATAGAGCCATGGATTCCATTTTGCATCAAATCTACCCAAACAATGGTTATAATAAAACATAGGAGCTCTGACCTCCCATAATTATGAAATATCTTATACCACTTGTTAGGAAATAATGCATCATGCCTAAATTTTTTAATCCATTTCCTACATAACCCCATGAGAAGAAAGCATGCATACAAACTTACAGAATAACCATAATGCATAGATCAAATAGACAAGCCACAAGATAACAAAAGATATACCTTGGAAAAGCCTAGCCTCCAAAAGTGTCCATACCCCATCTATTATTTAGCAAATAAACAATATATGCACTTACAGAGTTACTATGAATACTTTTGAAGCATCAAGCATCTCCAATAAACCCTCCATGTGTCCAAGCATGAATCCACATATCCCATGCAATTCCTCACATATACACTCCTTAAAAAACTTAATAATGACAACTTATTCACCTAGTCAACTTCAACCACTAAAAATGTGTTAAATTTTATAGAAAAAAACTCACACAAATACAACTAAGTGGTAAGATAAAACCATGTGCCACAAAACCATGTAAGTGAAAAACCATTGACCCCTCATTTAATATTGGGTACTAATTTTTCAATTTATTAAATATTTATCAATATTAAATTGTTATCTTATGTCTCTTACACATAAAATAATAAACCCATGTTACTATACAACTTTACAAGTGGTCCCCAAATAAATACATAGTGTGGCTAAACACACATCCTAGGTGCATTACAACTAAATAATTATTTAATAACAACATTATAATATAAAATTTTATACAATGGTGTACAACATCAAATCCTAACACCAGGCCCCTATCACAAGCCTTCAATTTGCATAGGCGATGCTTAACACACAAGTTCACCCAATGAAAGGGATTTCTTCTCCTAAGAGGATGTATTCACCAAAGAAAGTCAATGTAGACATATGGAGGGCCTTTGTAAAGAGGTATGAGAGATGGATGGAGGAGTCACCTCTTCACACCAAAAAGCATGTCAACCTTGAGAAAATTTAGCATCACCAATTTTCTTTTTTCTTATCTCCTTGTCACCCTCAAGCTTGTCAATCCCTTGCAATATGTAGATGGAGGATCAATGGATACTCATGTCTCTTGGGAATGGAGTAGAGGATGATGTAAAATTCCAAATCAGTCCTATTAAGTTGGGTACTCTTAATTTGGTTGTAAAAAAATATGTTAAATTTCAACAAACCAAGCCAAAAGTGTTGAATGAAAATTCAACTACAAAAATGCTATTGAAACCTTTAAATGTTTGCAATAAAATGTTACAAAAAATCCTCCAAAATAGGTTGATTAAGATCAAAATGAAGGCCAAATACCTTCGAAATATCTATAAATAGGCCAAACATTGTACAAATTTGTCTGCAAAAATACATTTTCTCCAGGATTACAAATAATGACCTAAAAGGGAAAAATGGTA
Source organism: Sequoia sempervirens (assembly GCA_007258455.2). Lineage (NCBI taxonomy): Eukaryota > Viridiplantae > Streptophyta > Pinopsida > Cupressales > Cupressaceae > Sequoia > Sequoia sempervirens. Next base: position 68,605,913 of record VDFB02000002.1, read on the forward strand.
TAGGGTCAAATTAGCTCTTTGCTAAAAAAAATGTTTTACAATTTTTTGAAAATTGTCACATAGGCTTAAAAATTACAATAAAATTAAAGTTATCGAAATTGATCAACAAAAGGTATTCTCCATTTCTAAAGACTTTTGAATGTGATGACATTGTTATTTTAGCTATATAATGCTTTGTTAATAGAGATATAAGTAAAATTCACCTAAGTGTGAGAAGAAAAGTTCTCTTATGACTTTGATACCATGTTGGAGAATTCCAAAGTGAAAGAGCATGAAAAAACTTCCAAAAGTGAATAAAATATGCACATTAGTATGTCTACCAAATATAAAGTTAAGAGTGAGGGGTGACCCTTTGGTGAAATGGTGGCGATTCTTTGCTATGGAGCCAACAACCAAGGTTCAAACCTTGCGGGGTCGCTCTCCACCACGTCAATAATGGAGTTTGATTACCCTAGTATTAAGGGGGCACTAATTGGTGAGTTGGTGGGGCTTCTTGCCTGTAATGCCAACAACCAAGGCCCAAACCTTAATATCTCTAAATTTTTTGGTGTGACCCTTTGGTGAAATGGTGGGACTTCTTGCCTGTAGAGCCAATGACCAAGTCTCAAAACTTGTGGGGTCACTCTCTACCACATCAATAATGGAGTTTTCTTACCCTAGTGTTAAAGGGAGGCTTCTTGGTGAATTGGGGGGACTTCTTTCCTATAGTGCCAAAAACCAAGGCCCAAACTTTAATATCTCTAAAATTTTAGTGGTGACCCTTTAGTGAAATGGTGGGGCTTCTTTCCTGTAGAGCCAACAACTAAGGTTCAAACCTACCAAGGTCACTCTCTACCATGTCAATAATGGATTTTGCTTACCCTAGTGTTAAGGGGAGGCTCCTTGGTGAACTGGTGGGGCTTCTTGCCTATAGTGCCAATAGACAAGGCCCAAACCTTAATATCCCTAAAAAAAAATTTGGTGGTTGGGTGAGCTCCCCCTCCCTCCTCTCCTCATTGGGATGATAGGGTGATCTGTTGTGTGCCATAGTGGTGGAGTGGGAGTACATAGGGGGATAGTGGAAGGGGTGAATAGTATGGTGATCACGTGGCCTAGCCACCATATTTCCTTCTTCATTCTCGAGGATTCCTTAGGCATAATAACCCAAAGGTCATTCCATATGGCTCTGCTGTTAAGGGCAGAGGTGTTCCGAGACCGTGTGACCTTGAAAATATTTGGGCTTTGGATGAGGATGTTAAGCTATTTCCATTCATCCTTGACTTGAGCGGCCCAGTTCTGGTCAAGCATAAAATGGTGGTGGCAGTGGAAATTGTGTACTTGAAGAAGTTCTTCAGTTTGTTGGTTGTAGGTGGCATTGGGTGGGTAAAGGACTTTTAAAATTTTGTTGTTTTAAACAGTTTTGTGTGATAATTTCTCTTTCTCTATGGGTGGTGGTGTTGATAGCTAGTAGGGTTTTACTTATGTGTATTCTAGTGTTTCCTCATCATGAGGTGTGTTAGCTCAGCTTGTTCATGGCCATTTTGAGGGTCTTTTGGTGGTTAGGGTTCTATTACTTCTTGGTTGGGGGCGATCTCTCATGGCCAATTTTGGGGAGGAAGTCAGTTGTAGTTGGTGGTTGGGTTGTTCACCATGGTTGGATGGATTTCTAGTTTACATATATGTCCTTGGGCTGGTTTTTTTGTGTTGGTGGTTGGGTCAAGTTCTGGTATTGAATGATGATGGAATATCACCCACACAATAGACAAATGTATGTTTTTACATATTTAATACAAATCACAAAACTTTTGTATCCAAAAAAATATTAAATTAAGAGGTTTTATAAATAAGTATGAGGAGGTGAGAATTGAAACTATAACTACCCCTACAAATGTGTAACACTTGTGAGCTTCACTTGACAAGTGGGTGAGCAAGTGGCAAGTGTACATGCAATAGGTGTCTTGAGTCATGAGGACACATGTCTCATCCATATGAAGTGAGATAAAAGAAAAAGAAACATAATGAAACTTAAGCTAGTTGTGAATAGGTCAATCCTAGAAATGTGATATCCTATCTATATGGATAAAGACACTATTTATACTAACATGTTTCACACGTCATGATGGAGCCACATGCACTTCATTGATAGGCAGTCAAATGTAATATGCACTACATCTAGGGTACTCATAGTTACATGATTTATTATGCAATAGGCACAAGTTAATACATGGTTAAGACATAGGATCTAGTTGGGTTGGTCATCTTAATGATTGCATGTCCATATCTTGCTACAATTTTTACCTTGGTTCTAGTCTCATTTACTAGTAGATAAAGAATCAAAATGGTATTTCTCTCTATTCAATTAAGGTTGAGTATTCAAGGTCTCACAATACCACCACCAGGGTTAATTTAATGTTAGGATTTCTCATTAAACTTAGCATCACTTCTTAGAAGTCATAATTCACCTACTATGATAAATAGAGTGCTATCTAGATCTTAAAGAACACGCTCCATCTTAAAAAAAAAAACCTCATCAATATCCACTTGTACTTTTTTAGGGAGATGATAGAGGAGTAGGTCATTTATTTTGTGTTATTATCTAATACTAAAGTTTATTGTAGATATGTTCAAAAATTCCTTTAGTGAGAGAGTATATTTATCTTCCAACTCTCATGTGTATGTGGGATATTTGTATATGGGTACTTCATTAGGCTTTGTAGTTGGGACCCATATTTGTGTTGGGAAGTAAGGTGTCTAAACCTTTGCAATTTCCTAGCATTAATTTATTAATTTAATCATGTCTATATGTTATAATTTCTTACTCATATATATTTGTCATCTAATGTGACGACACAATGAGTAATCAATATGTTTGAAGGTGACATGGAAGGTGACGAGGGTGTTGTGGTCCCCCAATGGCAATGTAGGCATCCCACTTGGGGAAGAACTTTTTAAAAATATTTTAGGATATTTGAGGTATTTGTAAGTTATTATTTTATCACGGATTCCAATGACAAAGCTATGATGCATAATAGAAAAATTCTATAATGAGTTGGATATGTGTTAATTAGCATCTATTTGACATATGATAGGTTGTAAGAGAGTGTAAGAAGCATCTTATATTAATAGTTTGTTATGACATATTCTCTTACAACTATAAGAGATATAATATATGACAAATTTTATGCCATTATAAGGCATCTATCATACTTGTTTGGGGAAATTTTGGGACACCCATGTATGGAGGCATGTAAGCAGGGTAAGGAATCATTTGAAAAGTATCATAGAAGTCAAACATGTGTTGGAAAAATCTGCCACATGGATTTGAATTCCCATCCCTGGGTATGTGCAGGATCATGGTGCGCCAAAAAGTGGCAATATTATGAGGGTATGTGGCTGACAACTTTTTTTCACCCAAAATTAATGAAATGAAAAGGGTTTTTAGAGGAGATTCTCAGCTTTCCAAAAATATAAATTATGATTTAATTTGAATTTAATAAATAATTATTATTCATTTTCTATTAAATTACGACTAAAGTCACGATCGATAGGTGATTGAAAAACATCTATAACTTTCAAATGGTTTTCAATCCAAAACATCGTCACATTCTATGCTTCACATAATATAGGATTAAAAAATAAAAATAAATTTCATGAAGTTTTGACCAAGTTAAGGTGTATGAGACAGATTTTTATATTTTCTAAAAGTTGTAATAAAAAATTCATAATTAATTATTTACTTGGAAAAAATTACAAAAAAATATGCATCACATCCAGACATGAGTCCTCTACTTATATATAAAATATTACAAGAGAATATTATCATTTTATTATGGTTAGGGTGGTCAGACAGACACCTACTTCTTATTTTTTCCCTGAAATTTAAGTACTCTGCATTGAAATTTCAAATTTTCACCAAATAGATTTTATTTATTTTTAAATAAACCTAGTATTTTAGAAACTACATTCAATTTTCTACAAATTCTATTCTTACATATTTTTGAAATAATATAGATAACTTATTCAAATATTTACATCAAGTTGCCTAACATTGATTTTTCTGAATTTTTTGCCACTTAAGGGCCTATTTTTTGCACGATGATCCTGCACATACCCCCCTTGTTGCTTGCTCATGAAGCTTCATCTATGCTTGCATTTCTCTATAGATAAAGTGTTAGTGAGAGTAGTTTGTATGGTTCATTTGTAGGTATTGTTATGCTATCATAATTATTCAAAATTTTACATTTATGTATAATCCTAGAAGAACTTGCATTATAAGTTTGTTGTAATCACCAAATTGATTCAATAATACATTGTACAAGTTTTGGAGTGTGGGGTTTTTACTCGAAAGGGTTTCCCCCACATATATTTTGTGTTGTGAGCATTTATACTTTGCATGTGATATTATTTTGTTAATCTCTTTATTTTTTATCTCATATTGTAAATATTAAAAGAATTAAAATTGTACATCTCTCCTCATTAGTGTGGTGTTAGGAAACATTTCTGAATACCTTGCTTCTTTTCACTTTTATTTATTTTTCTTTTCTTCCCCCTAAGGTGCACTTAACAGGCATGTTAGTGTTAATGGGATACATTAGATAAGTATTTCATTTCCTACCTATTTCTCCACTTATGAATTTTTCACAATTTATTATGTTTACTTAGGGATATTTTACACATCACATTAGTTGTGTTTCTGGTATTTTGGTTGATATATCCGATATATACTCACCTATAGTCTATTTGAAATTTACTTATTTTGATTTACTTTTCATTTATTATTGAATAGTAAACAATTTATTATTTTAATTTTAGATTTATTCTCTTCCATTCTTGTAGTCACTTACATTCTAGTTGGTTTCATAGCCAAACATTACCTAGTATTATAGTTGTTATGAGTTGTGGATTAGATTTTTTAATGAAATCTAGGAGTGTAGAACTAGTTTTTTCTTGAAGCATTGAATCTTCTCCTCTCTTATCTCCTTGGATGATCTAGAGAATCATAAAGGTGTGAAATATAATTACGGGACTCTTCTTGCTAGTTGTAGGTGTTAGGTCCCAAAACAACTCTCCCAAATATTATTATTTTTTCCACCTTCAAGGCTAGGGGTGTTTCTTTATGAAGGTAAAAATGGAATCATCAAGAGAATTACATGGTTAAATTTTAGCATAGGAGAGTGGGTAATCCCTCTTACTCTTTGGGCTCATCTTAAACCCAAGAGGGTATTCCTGGAGGTATGAATGACTAGGAAATTTAAATAAAACAAAATGATAATTTATCCAACTCACAATAGTCATAATCAAACATCAGCTTAACCCCAATAAATGTCATAAATTTTAATTTAACTAGTTTCAATAACATCTAAATAGCCAATTTAAGTAACTAGTGTAACTAGTTGCAATTTTAATTATTTTTACGGATGTGGAAGGTCATTCCTACTAAGTAGTTCCTGATTAAGTAACAAAGTTATATCCAACCATGACAAGTAAATAACTAAAAATAACAACAAAGGTATGATACAAAATAAACACTTTTTTCTTAATAACCCTTCTTTGAACTCATTTATATTCATCCAAACTAGACAAGAGACCATTACATATTTTGAGAAGTTAGTAGATTTAAATGCTACAACATCTTCAAATACTTATTGTAGCCACAATAGCAAATATGGTAAAAGTAAGTTTTCAAAAAGAAGATTGTCACACATCTTACTCCACAAATAATCCAAAACACAATGACCAACCAAGGAGATGTTGTTTGTATGTATATCTGCTATAATACCTAACTTTCTACAACTTAGAGAGTGGCTCTAATGGAAAATAAACTATCAAATATTGAAACCCTAGATTATTCTACTTTGTGGCTAACAAAAACCAAAAAACTAACCCTTTGAATGAATGAATAATTTAATTTTATAAAGTGGCCACCTAGGAAATTGAGTTGAAGGAGATAGCATGTGGATTTGATTCTATAGGGATCACAAATAGTGAATAGATCAAAACTACCTTTCTAGGATCTATAAATATCTCAAATAGTTAAAAACTCATTACTTTTCTATAATATTAATGGCATGTGAATTATTGTGAAATTTAGTGAGGAAATCACCTAAAAAATCCACTAGAAGAGTATCCTAAAAATGGACTATTAGTCATATGGTGTGGGTTGAGTTCATAATTTCTCCTTTTCACATGTAAACTTTCATATATAATTATTTATATGTTAGAAATAATTAAATATGGTAGTTTTAGGGCATATCATGTCATTAATGAAGCATTAGGTTGTCCAGGGTGGTAGGTGGGTTTTGTAGAAAAAAAAGAGGTAGTAATTTTGGATAGTTGGGGCTAGAGGAAAGTAATATCACATGTTAGGATCAAAGCGTTGAGGAATTGAGGTTGACATGGAAGTCATGCTAGAAGGAATGTGATAGGGGGAAAGTTGACAAAGCAACCCAGACAAGGAAATTTATTTGGATGATGGTTCAAGGAGACCTTTAAAGAGAAAATGGGATAAGGGATGGTCAAAATTCTAACTCAGTGAGACTTAGTTTTTTTTGTTTAGGAAAACAAAAATGTCTCAAGATTACAAATGATGAGTGAAAAAGGGAGTTAAATAAGGGAAGGCCAAAATTTAGACTTCGATAAATTGTATAGAGAAAACCATCAAAATTTCAAACATTTGAAGTTAAATTAAATTTAGTGCTTGAATAAGAAATGACCAAAAGTTTGAGTTTGAAAGACTAGAAAATTTTAGGGTGTAATGGCTCAAAGTTCAGAGAGAAAGTTTGTGGAAAAATTGGTACCTAAAGTGATGGATAGATGAGGAAGTATGAAATTATGATGAACATATGATGCCACTATGGCTTCTTATATTAGCATGACATAAACATGAAATAATTCAAACTAAGTTTATTAAATGAAGGTATTGGAAATGAGGCAAATTTGAATCTGCAATGAGGGAATTACTGAGAAAATATAAGATTTCAAAATTTCAGGGATGGGCATGCGAAGGGAACAATTCTAAAAGCAAAGTTAGGATGTGACATGTTGAAACTTCATCACAGTTAAATTTTGACAAGGAAATTAGTGGGGTTTTAAGTCTTTGAGGTCAGGTGAAATTTGCAAGTAGATAAGAGGATACCCAAAAATTCAAAATATTTGACAAACCAATACTTAGGTAATTTTCATGCAAGTGGGTTGTTGGGATCAGGGGAAGAGTATACAAGTATGAACTTCCCAAAACACAAGGGAGGACATTAGAAACAACCCATGCTTAAGATTTCCATGGATCATAGTAGCCAGTAACACAAAGAGGGCCCATTAAAGTGTTGAAAAAAAGTTGGAACTAAATTGCAATATTAACTTATGTATGTGTATTCAAATCTGAAAATAAAATAACCAAATCTGATTAAATGTATGTGATTAACATTCATCACAATAGAAAAATTCGCAAAGAAATATGACACCAAATTTACATGGAGAAATCATTTTGGGAAGAAATTCCACACGAGAAAAGAGGGAAAGTATATTATTTCTCTTCAAAATAGAGACACACCATAATACACTTCCTTTTTTTTCTCCTACAATTTGATTTCTTCCATATACCTACAAATAACACAAGATGCTACTACCATATCAACGCTCTAATTTGTAGAACTTGTGGGAGGAAAAACCATAGTGGTAAATTGAAACAAGAGTTGTTGAAACCACTTGCAAAAAGCACACCCCTTCCTTAGAAAACCAAGATTCATGATAATAAATTAATTAAATATAAATTTAAGGCTTCAACATAGGTGCCAAACCAATATCCCTTTCAACTTCTGGAATTTAGGATGCTTTGATGATTGCTCATCTTCTAGGTGGCACACCAATGAACACCTATTTCCCTTTAAACTTTGATCCCCACTCAAGACTCTTCATATTCTCAATGTGCATTCCTATGAGAGAGTATTTTATCCTCTAGTGATGTGTAACCTCTAACAACATTAATTTACCTCTTAAAATATAATTACAATATTCCAAAATTAAATACATCTCTCACATGTCCCCTAGGACACTCTCCAAGAAACATGGAGATAAATAAATGACATGTTTGCAAGGTAAATTTCACCTAACCTATCATTCTCCCACATGAAATTATACATTGCAATTACATATATGAGATACAAATAAAACATCAAGTATAGTGATCAAGGCCCATGGCCTTCTTGCACCAGGAGAACTTATCTATGTTCATTGGATTCATGAAAGAATTTGCAACATTATCTAAATTGTTAACCTTAACAGTAATGACCTTACCATTCTCAACCATCTCTCACACAAAGTGATACTTAAATTCAACATGATTAGTATAAGCATGATACATAGGATTTTTGGCTAAAAAAATAGCCCTCTAATTGTCACATCCAATCCTCATTGTCTTGCAATCAAAATCAATGCCCTTACAAAGTCTCTGTATCCATATCACCCCATGAGAGGCATGCGTATTAGCCATATACTCTACTTCATTGGTGGATAATACAAATGTAGGCTGCCTCTTACTCATCCAAATCATTGCACCTCCAAACAAAGTGAATACATAGCCACTAGTGGACCTTTGACTATCCAAGCCACCTACCCAATTTGCATGAAAAAACCATTGTATGTCCAATGAATTGACCAAATCATCCACAGAATGATAAAAAAATAATAATTTGAAGTACCACATAAATATCTAAATACCCTCGTAACAAAATTCCAATGCTCTTTACCAAGGTTAGACATAAACCTACTTAGTACTCACCTACTTGGACTATATCCAGTCTAGTGCAAACCATTGCATACATTAAGCTACCACTAGCACTAGTATAAGAAACCTTAGAAATATCCTCAAAATCATCATTAGAATTAGGACACATATCCAAACTCAACTTGGTACCAACTAGAAATGGAATATTAATTAGCTTATAGTCATGCATATTAAACCTTCACAAAATTGTATTAACATACTTGCTTTGGTCAACTTAACCAAAAAAACATTTTTGCTTGATCTTTTCTGATTTCCATCCCATGAATATATTTTTCATCCCCCAATTCCTTTATATAAAATATTCTAGAGATCTATTCCTTTAGTACCCTAATCATCATCTTATTGTTACCTATGAGTAACATATCATCACAATATAAATTAATAATTATAATTTGTTCATCGATAAATTTAATATAAACAAAATGATCCTCTTCACTCCTAAGAAATCCCAAATTCAGTACAACAGTATCAAACTTCTCGTATCACATCCTGGGTGACTATTTCAAATCATGCAAAGATCTCTTCAACCTGCAAACCAATTGTTCTTTTCCTCTCACAATAAAACCATTAGGCGATCACATATATATTTCCTCCTCATGATCTCCATGGAAGAAATTAGTTTTAGCATCGATTTCATCTATCTAAAAATCACAAAGAAAAGTAATGGACAATAGGAATTTAATAGAAGATAATTTTGCAGTAGGAGAGAAAATTTCACCAAAATCAACTCCCTTTCTCTAGGAGTAGCCCTTAGCCACTAAGCTAGCCTTGTACCACTCTAACCAACCATTTGCACCAATTTTTTTTTTAAATACCCACTTTCATCCAATGTGATTCATTACTTTGGGAAAACTAAAAAGATCCCAAATGTCACAACCATCTAAAGCCATCATATCCTCTTGCATGTCCTGCAACCACGAATCACTTTCCTCTTAAGAGAGAACCTCCCCATAAAATCTAATTTCATTATTGATACTCAAAAAAGAAAATATAGAATGGTACTTTTATGGACTATATCTATCAACTTGATTTATCGTCTTGTGGATCTCCTCAATGTGGGAGTAATGGGCTATACCTATTCTTCTTATGTGTGCTCATCCTACATATCCTCTAAACTATATGGACCCTCTTCTTCTTCTCCATCCAAAGATCCATCTAATTGTTCTTCCATGTGTGCATCTTCTTGATTCTTAATCTTTATCTCAAAGTGCATTTTATTTTTTATATTTGTATCCTTTGGTTGTTCTTCTCCTAAGTAAGCTCTAAATTCCTTGAAAATCACATCTTTAGACAAAATTATTCTATGGGTTAGAGGATTCCAAAGCTTATAACCTTTTACATTCTCCCCATAACCAATCAAGATGCATTTATGTTCTTTTGGATCTAATTTAGATCATTTTTCTTGAGGAACATGAACAAAAGCCTCACAACCAAAGACCCTTAAGTGTGAAAATATATAATTGTATTGTGATATTATCATGTGTTCCTTGTGTTATAATATGGGTTAGAGTTGTGTTGTAAATATGTGTAAGAATAGTTACCTATATAAATATATTTATAAAAATCTTTATGATTATAATCTATATTTTGTATTGTGAAATAGAACTATGGTTAATTTATTTGTATTTAATAAATGAAGAGTTTGCTTAAATGGAATAGATTATCCATTATTAGATGAATTATTTGTCTTGAATAGATAGTGATGCTAAGCAAGTACTAGGATGATTGAACTTGATTAATTTAATGATAGAAAATTAGATGGTGTATTTGTGCCTTAAAGTAGTTAAAGTTTAGGGTCAAAATATTGAGTAGAGTACAATGAGAAGGATTGTTCATTTAAGTGCTCAATGTTGATAATATGTGAGCATATATGCCTAGAGTATTATTATAATGGTTATGTTAACGATGTTATAGTTATTTTGTAGTAAAAATACTACCAAATGAATTATTTTTTAGAGTAAAGAGTGATGTGAGATGTGGAAATTATGTCTCTTTCATAATGTTTGAGTGGGCTGATTTTTGTATTGAGTTGTGGCAGTTTGATTGCTATAATTGTCATGATTGTTGACTATGTTGAAGATATTATTTTTGAATTGTGGATTGAGATTAGTCTTTGATATCTTGCTATTGTTGTTATTTCGTAAGCTAGTGTATCAGTGATTTAGTCTTCCAGAGGATAAAGGGGATCTGGTTTCTTCTTGCTAGAGTTGGTATGGGGGTTCAACAACCTAGGAGGATCACCTTGGGTAACCCATATCAGGCCTGATGTAATTATTTGAGTTTTATGTTGTTTCACCTGAAAGCGGGTGGTTTTATGATTATGTCACTTTGATGATGGTTGATCTTGCATGTGGTTTGTGTTTATGTGGCTTGATCCTCAAACTTGAATTTGGTTTTTGTTACTTTGAATTTCTTATGTGAGATGGTGCATACCTCACTTGGTGTAGTTATTTTATTGGATTTGGTTTCTTGTGCAATTTGGCTTTCCATTTGTGATTTTGTGATATTGTTGTTAGTTGGAGGAGTGGCTCTCAATGGGGGTCCGACACTCAAAGTGGTTAGTCTAGGGTAACCCGTGAGAGTTTACTCAAGTTATAAATTAATTAATTAATTAATTAGAGGGTTTGGGTAGTTTCCACTCATTAATTTAGATAATGTAGCCTCGCTCATGGGCCCATGTGCTCATTTAGGCTTGGGATGAGTGGGAAGGCCTAGAATGGCATGACCAAATACCTTGTCTTCATGAGACGTATGTTGGTTCTACATAGTTTGTATGGGGGTCTGGTGGCTAGTAGAGGCAACCAGGGTAATCAAGGATGGGGGTCTGGTAGCCTAGGAAGGTTACACCAAGGTAACCCATAGAAAACCTTGTGATGATACTCCACCCTTTAACAACCTGGTATGATTTTGTTCCCCTCTTGTTGATCTTGAGCCTTTGGAAGGGGATGTTGTCATGTTTCTGTTGATGCTCTTGTCATGTTCATGTGTTGGATTTTATCTTGTTTTATTGTGGTTCTTATTGTGAAGTCTTGTAATCCTTGTTTCATTTAATGGTTTTCGTTGGAGATCCTTCTTGTCTTCTCCTAGCATGAGGGGTGGGCCTTTGGGTCCATGTGGTTAGGTGGAACGTGCTATGCACCTAATTGGGTCCACAGCCATCGATCAAGAAGTGTATAATTGTACCTTTGCAGTGACTCCTTAGTTATGCCAGAGTTGAATCCAGTCTTACAACTTTGTATCCATACATTTTAGATGTATTATTCCATGTTATTGTACTCTTCTCATACATGTTGGCAAGCAACATTATAATCCTCGAGTAATGTAACTTCAATTTTTAATGTATTGTTCTTGTTCATGGTGTCTTATGGTTACTGGTATCTTTCATGTGATGTAATGATGTTGATACAAAAAGTGATGCAATCATGTAACCTCAAGAGACTTGGTATATGTTGTACATTTATTATTTCATTTCAAGTGATAAATGTTTATATTATGTTGCATGTTTATTTTTTTAAAAAAGAAAATCTATAAATGTTAGATGTTTAGTTTCCTTTGGGGTTGTGTGGTGGGGAACTACAGGTGAACCGTACTAGAGCATTACAAAAAATATATATGCTATTCCACAGAATGGTCCTAATTCTGTTGCGATCAGGGATGATGAGTATAATATCTAGGTTAAGGAAGCTTTGTTAAGTACTTTCACTAATATTGAGGTGACAAATGTGATGGATCTGAAGACTGTTTATGAGATCTTGAAAAAGTTGGAGACCTTGTATGAAGGTGATGCTAATGTGAAGATTGCTAAGCTACACAATTTGAAAGGGAAATATGAAAAGTTGAAAATGGGTGATGATGAAAATGTTACTAATTTCATTTAGAGAGTGAATGAACTTGTCTGTGGTATTAGATGTGCTAGTGGATAGATAGATGATTTAGAGATTGTTGCTAAAGTGCTTTGATCCTTGCCTAATTCCTACAAAGTTAAGGCTAGTGCTATTGAAGAGCTTTGAAATGTGACAAATGTTACTAGGAATATGTTGATTGGTAAGCTTGGTACTTTTGAGTTGAGTGAATTTGGTGACACCCTTCCTAAGGTTGAATTTGCATTCAAGGCTACTACTTGAAGAGATAGACAAAGATATGATCCAGGTGAAAGTTCATCAAGAAAGACATTCAAGTATGAGGATGAAATGAAACAACTTGATGAAGAAGAAAGAGAGCTTGAAGAGCTTGAAGCATTAATTGTGAAAAGAGAAGCCAGATGACAAGGTAAGTATAAGGGTAAGTTTCCTATTGAATTTTTCTCTTGCAATAAGATAGGTCATTTTGCATCAAGGTGTCCTCAGAGAGTTTCCAAGCCAAGATTTAACAAGCCTAAATTTCAAAAGAATTGTTACTATGCTATTGATGAAGGTGTGACAGATGATGAATATGACAAATGAAATGTAACTAAAGATGAATTTGTGCTTATTGCTATCAAGGAAAATAATTTTGTGTCTATTGAATCTACTAGTTGTGCAAATGTGGAGAAAGCCCTAGCTACTCGAGTTGAAGATAAAGATGAATGGGTAATTGATAGTGGTTGTTCTCATCATATGATAGGAGATAAAATTAAGTTTGTGAATTTGGAAAAGTATGATGGTGGTGTTCTGAGGTTTGGTGATAACACAGTTGGTGTGATCTGTGGAAGAGGATGCATTTCTCTTGATGGTAAGCATAATACTAATGATGTCTTGTATGTTGAAGGTTTGAAGCATAATATTTTAAGTGTTGAAGATGGTTGATAAGGGATGCAATCTTTAGTTCATGAATGGTACTTAAGTGCAAAATATTGGGAAATTCTTGAAATATGATTGCATCAAGTACAAAAACAAAAGGTAATATTTTCCACCTGAGTGCTGCTAGTAAAAGTTATTTGATTGCTCAAATTGATGAATGTTGGTTGTGGCATAGGAGAATGTTTCACATGTTAACTTTGATAATATTGTCAAGATAAGTTCCACTAGGGTTGTGAGAGATCTTCCTAAGTTGATGAAACCTACTAATGCCATATGCAAAGAATGTTAGTTAGGAAAGCACACAAAAATTTCATTTCAAAATAAACAAAAAAATTCTAATGAATTGTTGGATCTTGTGCATATTGATTTGTGTGGTCCTGCTAGAACTAGAAGTTTACAATGTTACAAGTGTTTCATGTTGTTGATTCATAATTATTCAAGGATGATGTGGGCTACTTTCTTAAGGGATAAATTTGAAGCTCTGAATAGTTCAAGATCTTTAAGGCTAGAGTTGAGATAGATACATGTTTGAAGATTAAGTGTCTGAGATCAAACAAAGGTGGTGAATTCACTTCTGGTGAGTTTAATTCTTTTTGTGAAGAGCATGGAATAAAGGGACAATTATTTGCACCACGAACCCCTCAACAAAATGGAGTCGTGGAAAGGAAGAAAATAATAGTTCTAGATGTTGTTAGAATCATGATGTTGGAAGGAAATGTGCCTCATATCTACTGGAGAGAAAATGCGAGTACTGCTATGCACACACTTAACTAGGTACAAATCAAAGGTGATACTAGTATGACTCCTTTTGAGCTATTGACTGGTCAAAAACATACTATTAGGTACTTCAAGATTTTTAGAAGCAAGTGTTATATCAAAAGAGATGAAGATATAGGAAAGTTTGATGCTAGGAGTGATGATCGATTTTTTTTGGGTTGTGCTACTAATAGCAAGGCCTACCGATGTTACAATAAGAGATTGAAGAAAATGGTTGAAAGTGAAAATGTTAAGGTTAATGAAGACATAGATGAACTATCCAGAACTTCTGGATATTATTTTGATGATCAGAATGTCAGTTAAAACAAAGGTTAGACTTCAATTCAAGTGCAAATCATTTTGGTAAATCAAGGAGATCAAGAAGAAGGAGAAATTGATGGAATAATACAAGAGAGATTAGAAGAGCTTGAAATTGAAGAACATTCTAACAAGACTCTAAGGTATGTAAGATTAAATAATTCAAGGAATTAGATCATAGGTAATAAGAACAAAGGTGTCCAGACTAGGATAAAGATTGCAGAAGAATATTTCTTGATTTCAAAGACAAAGCCTACTAATGTGAATGAATCATGAAAAGATGAAAATTGGGTTGAAACAATGAAAGAGGAACTACAAAAAATTGAAAAGAATGATACATGGATTCTTGTTCCGAGACCTAAGGATAAGAATGTAATTGGAACTAAATCAGTGTTTAGAAACAAACTTAATGAACAAGGTGAATTGGTTAGAAACAAATCAAGATGTGTATGTAAGGGATATTCACAGATGGAAGATATTGATTTTGAAGAAACATTTTCCCTTGTTGCTAGAGTTGAAGTTGTGAGATTGTTTCTTGCTTATGCTTCTTACAAAGACTACAAAGTTTATCAAATGGATGTCAAGTTTTGTTTTCTAAATGGGGAGTTGGAAGAAGAGGTGTATGTTGAACAACCTGATGGATTTTAGTTGATTGATCAGGGAGATATTGTTTTTCAATTGAAGAAAGCAATCTATGGACTCAAACAAACCTCTAGAGCATGATATGCCAAATTGGATAAGTACTTGGTGAATCTTGGATTTAATAAAGGTACTATTGATAGTAATCTATATTTCAAGAATGATGATAAAGATTTGATTGTGGAAGTTTTTTTGATGATATCATATTTAGAGGAGATGATATCTTGTGCATAAAGTTTGCTAATGAGATGCAAAATGAATTTGAGATGTCAATGATTGGAGAGATGAAATTTTCCTTGGGATTTAAAATTGCTCAATTAGATAAAGGGATTTTTATATCTCAGTCCAAGTATGTGAAGGAATTGCTGAAGAATTCGGTATGGTAGATTTAGAGCCAGTTGGTACATCCATGTTGTCCAGATGGAAGTTGACAACTGATGATGATTCGCTAAAGGAAATTCAGACTAGATACATATCAATGTTTGGTGGATTACTTTATTTTTCAAACAAGACCTAATATAATGAATGTTGTATGTATTGTTGCAAGATTTCAAGCTAATCCTAAAGAATCTCATGTGACTGTTGTGAAGAGGATTTTTAGATACTTGAAAGGGACAATTGATTTTGATCTATAGTATCCTAAAGATGATGATCTTACTTTAAATGCCTTTACTGATGCTGATTGGGCAGGAGATGTGAATGATAGGAAGAGTACTAGTGGTGGAGAATTTTTCTTGGGAACGAAGTTGATTTCATGGTTAAGAAAAAAGCAGAATGTTATTTCTTTATCTACTGCAGAGGCTGAATACATTGTTGCTGCTAATAATTGTACTCAAGTACTATGGATGAAACATATTTTGAAGGATATCAAAATTGTGTATGATGAGCCTATTGTTATATTCTATGATAATTCAAGTGCTATTAAAATTTCTAAGAATCCAGTGTTGCATTCAAAGACCAAGCATATATCTATCAAGTTTCACTTTTTGAGAGAGAAAGTTTGTGAAAAGGAAGTCACATTGGAGTATGTTCCTACTAAAGAGAAAATTGTAAACATATTTACAAAGTCATTGCCTAAGGATACTTTTGAGTATCTCAAAGGGAAGTTAGAGGTGATTAGCCCTCCTAATCAGAAATAGGATACATTAATTTGCATCAATCCGTGAATTTCATGATCATATTTTGATCTAGCTTGATGTTGTCATGGCTACTACTCAGGGGGAGTAGTCAAATGTTCAAATGTTTAGGTGTTCGGATATGTGGTTCAAAGCTTGCATAGAAGAGATCTTTTCCATTTATTTCAAAGGTGGAGAACAATAATGTGAAAAACTAGTGATTATCTAGGGAGAAGAGCCTTATGGGGAGAAGATCATGGAGAATAGTTGAGGAAAGAAAAGATAGAACCTAACGAGGATTAAGTGTAGTTGTGTTGATGGTATTTTTGACATCATGTGTTTCCATCAATTCCAAAAGGGGAGATTGTTGGATGTTGTGGTTGTGTTGCTGATATGTGGTTGTTATTAACATCAACACTATTATAATTGTTGCATTATAAGCTGTATATGTTGACGATATTGAGAAAATTGCAATAAGAAGTGTTATAGGTTGTCAATGGTGATGCAAAGTTCTTTTTTTCAATGTGTTTAGTACATTGGTGTTCTGAGGCTATGGTCTAATGGGTTTCTTGCTAATTATATCTAGTTTATCTAAATCAAGTTTCAAAGATCCACATGAAGATTTGATCAAGTTATGAAGATTTGTATCCTGATAATTTTTTTGTTACTTTAGTTTGTGTTCCTGAATGAAGATCATGTGATTTTAGTTACTTCAGTTGTTGTCGATGCCTCTCTAATGTTTCATGATTTTTTTGGATGTTTCTAGTTCAGGATCTATCTTTGTTGCACATCCACATTGATCATTGTGCTCGCAATCCAAGATTTTCTCTTGCATGTTCATGTTTTTTATGTTCTTGGATGACAATGTGTTGAACCATGTTGTGGATCTTTGAGGAGTAATTATTTGAAGTGGTTCATGTTTTCAGATGTTGTTTTTGGTATTTTTTATGTTGTTTCCAACCTTGGTTGATTCACATGAATAATTTATATTGATCCAAGCCAACTTTTTATATTCTTTCTTGCTATTTTGTTGAAGTCGACTTATAGCAATGTAATCTCTTGTTGCGAATATATAAGATTGATTGTTTTATTTTTTGGAAGAGTGAATCATAGTGAATTTTTCAAGTGCATAATTCCTATGTGAAAATATTTTTCAGATCATTCGAAGGTAGAGCAAAGAGTGAAGAAGAGTGAAGATGTGTTCATGAGCCTAACCAGAACTGTAACCAGGCATTAGCAGATGCTATTTTCTTAGTTCAAAGTCTAATGGATTTAATCAAAACCTTTTTGTAGGATAGTGTACGTCTTCCTTTGTAATTGAGCAATGAGCTCTAGATAGTTTTCCTGAATGTATGTGCATTCCCCATTCATATTTTTTATACTTTTAATAGGGTACAATCTTATGGACTGACCTCCACTATAGTTTTTCCCCTAATAGGGTTTCCACGTAAAAATATTGGTGTTATGTGTGCTTTTGATGTGTTGTTGATTTATGCTTTCATGATTAGTGATCATATATGAGAATAAGGTTAATAAGTTGAATAAGTTTGAAATTCAGTGACAACTGATTCACCCCCCCTCTCAGTTGTATGGACTTGAGTTTCCAACATAACTAAGTTGCAACATTAACTTATATATGTGTATTCAAATTTATGAAAATAATATTACCAATTTTAATTTAATGTATGTGATTGCATGTTCATCACAATAGAAAAATATCAAATAAATATGACCACATATTTATGTGATGAAACCCTTTCGGGAAAAAATCCACATGAGAAAAGAGGACAAGTATATTATTTATCTTCAAAAGAGAGATACACTACAAAACACTTCCTTTTTATTCTCCTACAACTCGAATGCTTCCATACACTTGAAAATAACACAAGATTCTATTTCCATCTCAAAGCTCCAATTTATAGCACTTGTGGCAGGAAAAACCACAATGGTAAACCAAAAAAAGAGGTGTTGAAACCACTTGAAAAATCCCATGCCCCTTCCTTGAAAAACCAAGATTCACATGATAATACATTAATTGAATGTGAAAAAAGCTTCAATGTGGGCACTAAACCCATAGACCTTTCAACTTTTGGCATTGAAGATGCTTTGGTGGTTGTTCAACTTCTAGATGGCACACCAATAGACACATATTTCCCTCCAAACTTGGCTCCCCGCTCAAGACTCTTCATATTCCCAATGTGCACACCTAAGAGAGAGCATTTTGTCCTCTAGTGATGTGTAACCTCAACCAACTTTAATTTCCTTGTTAAAATTCAATTACAATATCCCAAAATTAAAAACATCTCTCACATGTCCCCTCATCTAGGTTTGCAAGGTATATGTCACCTAACCTAATAGTAAGATGTTTCTAATTATCAAAAATGGGTCAAATATGGCTAAGATACACAAAAGGGAAGAGAATCAAGAAAAATGACATTAAATATTTGAGTCCCAACAAAAATTACTTTAAATCTTCTTTCAAAAAATATCAACTCTCCATCAAGTTCAAAGTAGTTGATTAGTTCATTTCAGCTTTTCATTTCATCCTAATTAGACATCAGAGGCTAAATGTACAAGGGTTTGACAATCAACACTTTTCTAGAAAATCCATTTATAGGTTGGTCATTTATTAGGCATTTTGAGGCTAAACAAACCTTGCCATCTTGTCTAGAAGGCCAAGAAGCTTTATTTTAATATGAATCTTGTCCAATTTTGTCAAAGATGCCTCTAAGGAATTTTTTTACATCCTGAATTGCATAGCTCCCTACATGTGATATAGGATGGAATATTTTTTTAAAATTCAAAAACATTATGTGGATTGTTGCACACTATAGTGGAAATACAATTTTTTACACTACCACTTCTATCATGAAGGTGATAATAGGTCCATTGTTGCCTCCTTATTTTTTTTCACCATTTTTTGTGTTGGGCTTGCACATATTGACCAATGTAATGAATATTCCCAAAATATTCTTCCATCAAACAAAGAATTTCACATAGGCATTTTTTTTTCTGTATTTAGATGGTTTGCATTCAAATATAAATTGTTTTCATACAAAATAACAATCTTATACAAATTAAATTGTGGTTTTGGAATATATTAGCTAAATAGAATATTTTGTTAGAATTTTAAATTATTTTGGTGATGTCATTATTATATCATGTTTCCATTAGTAGGACCTTTATTTATTTTTGCATCTCACACCATTGTAGCTTTCAATTTTGTATCTCAACTTTAGAAGCCAATAACTAGAGTGTATGACCCTTTTTATAGTTTTTTTTTTATCATTATTTAGGGTAGAATTTTGTGTTCTTCATAGTGGTTTAATTAATATTTTCTTGAGTTTTATTTTTCCATAAATCTAGTTTTCTCATCAAATTTAGTAGACAATCCTAGTTTTCTGGAACTTCAAAGGCTTGTAATTTTCACATACAATATTGAATTGAGGTGATTATTAAATTTTTTATTTTTAAAACACTACATATTGATGTAATTTTAAAATCATTATGAACTGAAAAAATACTTTAAAAATTAGTTTATTTTAGAAATTATAAATATGTGGAAATAACTCCAAGATTGTACACACACTAATCGATAAGTATGGAATCATCTAAAATTATTCTATTACTAAAATAAAAAAACTATGTTTAAATTCTACTTTTTACAAAATGATATCAGAGCAAAGGTTTCAATCCTTTGCATTCTATTTATTGAATGAATGTGATATCTATATTTCATGAAAGATTAAGGGTAAGATTTATTAGTGTAGAGGATCCACAATATTAAGAGCCACGTAAATCCAGGGAGGAATTTCAGGGAAATTATAAGATGAGAAAAGTATCATCTAAAATAAGTAGAAATTCCAAGCAAGATCTTGTCCATCTCTCTAAATTTGAATATTATGGAAATCATAGAATAATGAATGCTAGTTCCTCTAGAACAATTCATGTTCATAATTTTTTTGAAGATAATAAATTTGTTATAGATGATAAAGGAAATTATATTTTTCTATATTTTAGCATTTCATACATACTTTAAAAAGGGTATAATAGCTTGCATGATGACCTTTGTCAGAAAATTGAATTAAATCTACAAATTTGAGGACAAGATATAAGACCTATGTATTTACACTTTGTGATCACCAAGGATTTCCAACAATGTCGAGAAAATGGATATTTCCATATCCACTTCTCTGATATTGATTTAATTATACATCCACAATTCAACTATGATGTTGGACCTCAATACTTTGCCACACTTATAGATACAAGGTGTCACATCAAGGATCAAGTTGTTGTAGCTCAATTTAGAGGTGTAATTAGTGGAAAATGAGGAGATGGAATATGTTCTATTCATCTAAAATTTATTATTTACTTATAAGATAAACATATTAGTTCAACATTATGTCTTTTTTTAGACAACAAGGTATTGATCTTTAACTTGGTTCAATATATTTCACAATAGGAAACATATGTATTTTTAGATTAATAAATATAAATTTTCCACCATTCAATTTCTTAGCAGGTGTATCTTACCTTAAGGTTAATACCAAAATATTAGACCATGGCTATAATATAGACTGTACAAGGTTTGATATTGGATTTCTTATAATTGAGAAAATAATTTTTCATAGTGAACCTAGATTAAAAGATATAGATGGTCGTTATCATTTTTTGTTTTCTAATACTCTTAGAGTCCAATACAAAATGAATATTTGTGATTGATATGTTGAAAAAATCTAAACATATACTGATGGAACAAGCACTTGAAATAGAACCAACCAGAAGATCCATGAGTCACCTACGCTTGAACACACTCTTTGTTGAATGCACAAGGAAACTGAGAGAGGGGTGAATTAGTTGTACATTAAAAAATTAAAAACCTCACTATCATTTAGATCTTTATTAGTCCTTAAACCCTTAATCAGATTTAGCATGATACTAAATAAATGAAGCAACACATCAAACACCATACATAACAAAAAACTAGATTTACATGGAAATCCAAAGAAGGGAAAAACAACAGTGAGGATTAGCTCACTATATAAATTAATTGCAATACCAAATATAATGCACTCATTGTGGGAGGTCACACTACCCAAAAGAAAGAAGGGATTAGTACCAAAGGGACATGGACAGATTAGAAAGAAGAAGAAAGTATAATGCTACAATGAGAAATCTATCTCAGATCTACAAAAAATATCCACCACTACAACTCTAGACCATCTATAACCTTTAGCTCACTGCCTCTAGTAGCATTAGTTATCTTGAAGGATGTAGACACCTTCTACTAACTACTTCTAGTAGTATTAATTGTTAAATCTTGCACTACACTTGATCAATTCTTGCACCTCAACATATTTCACATTACTCACACACTACACACCACTCCTATTGCACATATAGTTTTTGTTGCACCAAAATATCACCCTCTTAATGCATGATACAACCAAAAGAGTTAATAAATCCATGGGAGGAAGTTAATACATGCCACAAACCCAAGTGTTACACTGTGCAACACAAGGTGACCAAGGGCACACACCTTGTAAAAATCCCCTAGTGCAAGCGAGAGGTTCAAACCCATGACCCAGGCTATGATACCAATTTTTTAATAGATAGTTGTCATTGCACCAAGAGATTGACCTCTTAATTCTCAATACAACTTCCAGTGTTAATGAATCCATGAGAGGCAGTTAATCCATGTCACAAACCCGAGTGCTACGCTACACAAAACAAGGAGACCAAGGGCACACACATTCATCAATTCATCACATATATATACTATTAAAATGTTTGAAAATAGTTTCTGTTGAAATAATATTCCAAGAAGCTCCCTTCGGGTTCCCTTTTTTGCATATATTCGTGCGCTGGCCTGCGCGTCTCTGTGTCTTTTTCGGCTTCCCGGCAGGTTTTGATCTCCCCCATTGTGCATTCCTTGCTTCGCAACTTCGGCAAGTGTCTCCCCGTTCGGCTCCTGAAAGGCTGCGCTGGGCGCCCACGTGTCTCGCCTGTGGGGTTCTTCATTTTCTGATTGCTTTATGTTTCCTACGGGTTGCGAAACGGGACCCACATCTTTGTACGTGGCGGTGTATCGCAATCTTTCCCTAGCAAGAGTAGAGTATGCTGCGGCGGGCTGTGAAGGATTTCTATTGGCCTTCTTTATTTCCTGGCGGGGCCCACCCTCGCTCACGTGTCAGCGGTTCGCTGTTTTTAAAACAACAGCAGGGACGAGAGCACCACGGGTTGCGAAATGTGGCCACGCGTCTTTCACCCCCTTTTCATGCGGCCTTTCCCCGTTTTCAAAGTAGCCTCCGTCCCCTGAACACGTGTCACTTCTCCGCAAGCTCCCAGTCAATGGAGAAGGAGTTTTCATTCGGGCCGCAGTTTGCTGCCACGTGCCTTACATCGATTATCAAAGCAAGCTGTGAGATGGCCGAGCGGGATGGTGTCATTGACTGCTACTCGCCATGGTTCTCTAAGGCGGTGGACGACACTCGTCGCTTCGAAGCCTGGTTGGGACCACTGCCATCATTACAAAGGGCACGCCTGTAACTGACCAACTAGATGTTGTACTCTGATTGGCTGCTCTCATAACGGCATTGGGAATATTCTTATCCGAGCATCATTACAGGAGATTGTGGAATCTTTCTGTTACAACTCTCCAGGCGGTGGGATTTTGCTCTCCAGCTATATATACTCTCTCTGTTGAGGGAAGATGGTCCGAGATTTATAGGAAGAATACTGGTTTTAGCAAGAGATGCCAGGCCTCTTTTGCATGTTTATTTGCAAGATACTTTCAGACTGTGCCTATTTGTTCGGCCTTTTTTCTTTTTATGTCTTGATTAAACTGTGAACTGTGCTTTTTATTGTCTTAAGCATTTCATTTGAGGAGACTTCTATATATTTAAAGCAAACTTGCTGGTCTAAATCATGTCTTAATGACTCTTCTTAGCAGTGAGAATGTATGCAATACTGTTTTATGTCAATTAAATGAATTATTTATGCTATTGCTTTAAGCTTCCGGTGTTTTGGAACATATCAATAACATTCAGGCCCTTGAGTCTATGATTTATCGTGCCTATCAAAAAGCTTTGGCGCATCGCCTTAGATTAATATTTGTTTCATTATATCTACTTCCTTTTCCCTTTCCAAAAACCATTATATAGAAGAAGCCGGCTTCTTTAAAATCCAGAGGTCACTCAGTTTGGCGCAAAGGGGTCCCCCTTGAACTGAGTTTCCCATAAAGGCACTGTTATCTCGCCAATTTCCGGGCTGGGTCAATATTCCTTTTTTCCGGGTACTCCACCGAGCGCCTGGGGCTCCCAAAGATCCCACATGCTACATAATTTCTATTCAAGGGCCGGGTAAATATGGTGAGAGGAAAGCGTGTGGAATGGAACGGTTACTAACTGATTTTGCGCCTGGATCGCCTCGATGGAGGCACTATAAACCTCGGGTTATTTGCAGCTTGGGGTGCCATTCCGGTTTCGGCCCTGAAAGCTCTTCCCAAATTCGCCGGAGATAACACAAAAACGCCAGCAGAGCATTTGCAGGATGTAGCAGATGTATGCCTAGTACATGGTATCACAGCGCAGAATGTAGCCCTGAGGCTCCTTGCTGTGTCCTTCAAAGGCAAAGCCCTGGAGTGGTACCGAACATTGACTCCTAATACCATTCGCACTTGGGATGACCTCGGAGATCCATTCTATGAAAGGTTTTCAAATGACGGAGATCGTTCTTCGCTACATTATCGGGCCATTCACATCAAACGCACCCCAGAGAGGCTCAATGACTTCAATGCCCGATTTCACCTGCTGGCGGAGGATTCCTTCGTGACCATCCGGCCGACCCCCAGAGTTGGCGTTCATGTTCTATCTGAAGTCCATCAATCCCGACATTTCTATGATGATCAAGTCTCTGGGAGGAGCCACTTTACCAGATGCATATGCCACCACTATCAAAGCAGAAAATCACTTGATAGACTGCGGGAAATTGCCTCCTTGACCTGTTATGCCGATATTTCCTGAGATATCGAACGTAGCACAAGAGGTGGCGTCGACCGGTGCGCCAGCAACTCCCTAGTCAGCGTACTCCTATACGGTCGCTCCTGAAAACTTGGCCTCTACATCGAGTTCTCCCAAGAATGAGATGGGCAACCTCAAGGAGATGTTACGGACTATGGTGAATGATATAACAACCCTCAAGCGGAACCAAGTAATGCCTCCGCGGCCTACGTATCAGAACTATCAAGGTGGGCGGCCTACCTATCAGTAGAATCAATATCAGAATGCGCATCACACTAACTCACCAGCGGTGGCTGTAAACCAAATAGTTCTGGTGCCTACACCGCTAGCAGGTGTGTCACCGAGCTCTAGCAGAGAATTAACTGCGGGACAAAACAATTTGATTGATGACATCAATCCATGGTGCTTCCCTTGCAACGATGTGCATATGCCCCGAAATTGTCCGTGTGGCAACTTACAACAAAGGATAGCAGAGCAACATAGTCAAGGTATTGCGACTGAGAACGAAGAATACAAATATGCCCCGGCAATGGAGAATGCGGTCCTTACCGCGCAAATACAAGGAATGTCCCTAGAGCAAGAGTCTGACATTGTTCCTGATCATGCGCTCTTCTCATGGATGGAAGATGAGGAAATGGTGTTTGCAAATGATACAGCCACAGCTAAAACGCCGTGGGTAAAGTCTGACTATAATACGCGCTCCAAGAGAAGATTCACCGGTGAGACCGTTGTTTCACTTTCGGACAGTCCACAATGCAAAGACGTTTCGGATCAAATTCCTGGCGGTCCGACCGAATCCTTGTCTTCTCAACCGTGGAAGGAAATTATTATAACAAAAGCCAAGGAGCAGAAATCTCCTAGCTCCTCGCCTCTTAATGTGGTAGAGTAGTTGAAGAAATCACCCGCTAATATGTCTTTATGGGACATTCTAGCTATCCCGGAGTAGAAAACCATACTCCAAAAAGCGCTTCAGCAAATGTATGGACCCAATACTAACCGAAGCCTTTGGCCAGCATCGGTGGCGTAAGCGACAAATGCCACCTCAACTAAGGTTGTCGCAGGAGGATAAATCCTACGCGAAGCAGTGTAGGCCGCAAACCAACCCTTCTTCTTGACCCCCTCATCATAGGGGAGAAACTATTACACAACGCCAGATTGACTCGCTTAGTACCAATAGCTGCCAAAACTAATAGCCTAAGCCTTGGGGCTCAGCTATGAACCTATGAAGAAGGGGGTGATGCAACTAGATGGAAATAAAGTTGATACCGTGGGTGTCATCAAAGCGCTTCCATTAACTCTATTTTCCTGCCCAAGTATCACAGTCCCACAAGATATAGTGATCATAGATGTTCCTCACTAATGTTGCCCTCGCCTTCTCGAGTTTACTTCAAAAGTGGGCGCTATTTGTCTTTAGATTGGTCAAGTATCTAATACTTAGGGACCGATGGCGAAAGATGAAGATAGGAATCGAGGCTCGTGATTCCCAACATGTGGCAAATCCAGGCCCCTCGACACCCCTTTGAAGTCGGCGATATTACCTATCACCGTAAGCAAGACTACGTACAATGTTGAACTGCTAGAGGAGGAGAAGGTCAACGGAGACCGAAGTGATAACGAAGATGCTCTGTTGAGTTAACATATAAACAATGATCCCTTCAAAAATTATCATGCTACCGGATTAGGCACATATGTGATCTATGATGAAGACCAAGTTCTTCCGAAGGTCGTCAAAGAACCCGACGATGACCAAGCAAGTGAGCTGTGGACATTGTATTTTGACGGAGCAAGGAGCAAAGTTGGAGCTGGAGCAGGGATATGTCTAATATCCCCACAGAATGAAAAGTTGCTGAGGGCCTTCCGATTCCAATTTGCTTGTTCAAATAATGAGGCTAAATATGAGGGTCTAGTCCAAGGCCTAAGCCCAGCGTAACTTAATACCGGGTATCAAGCAACGATTGGCATTCTGAGATTCTAACCGGTAGTTAATCGTGTCCGGTGGAGCCCCCACGAGCAAAGAATATCTGCATGAGATCCTATCGGCATCGAATCTGGGACCTTATAGAAAGTTTTGAAGCTTTCAACATCCTGACCATTCCCCGAGCACAGAATGGCGATGCAGATCGCATGGCGGTAACCGGTGCTCAGTTTGATCCTATCTCCGACTTGCTTCGGAACAGATATTCAATGCGAGTGCTTGTTAGACCAGCAATACCCGATAATGACCAAAGTTGGCAAGTCTTTGAGAGCGATGAACACATCGCCTCGTTTATTCAACACTCAGGGGAATTTGCCGATCAACTCCAACCAAAGATCGCTGAGGCCTACGAGGGACAAATTATGCAGCTGAAGTCAAATAAGCTTCCGAAAGGATTGGTTACTCTCGAAAAAAATTTCGATTGTAGTGACGCCCAAAATGATAAGCGGAAGTTCGTGGTGGAAAAAGGTGATTATGAGAATCTTCGGGTTTCCGATGACAGGAACCTTCGGGTCGGAAAAGATGTCTCACAGCAAGATAGAGAAAGGCTTATCAATTTCTGTGAGAAATATGGAGTAGTGGCCTGGTCCTACGATGATCTGGAAGGTTATGATCCTGGTATCATTCAACATACTATTGAGCTAACAGAAGGTGCGAAGCCAATCCGACAGAAACAGCGGCCGGTCAACCCTAAAGTTGAAGCCTTGATGGCACAAGAGCTAACCAAGCTCATTGAGTCGCGTATTGTCTTCCCAATTAAACATAGTACTTGGGTATCAAATCTGGTACCAGTCCGAAAGAAGAATGGTGATATCCGCTTATGCGTAGATTTCCGAGACCTAAATAAAGCATCTCTGAAGGACCACTATCCCTTGCCTTCTATGGAGTCAATCCTCCAAACTGTCGCGGGATCGGAAATGTTCTCTCTACTGGATGGCTTCTCTGGCTATAACCAGATTCGAGTAAGAGAGGAAGATCAGCACAAGACTACGTTCACCACCAAGTGGGGGACGTTTGCATATGCTAAAATGCCTTTTGGTTTATCTAATGCAGGGGCAACCTTCCAGAGAGCTATGGACGTCGCATTTAGCGAGCTGATCAATAAGATTATCCTAATCTATTTGGATGATCTTACTGTGTTCTCCAAATCTAAAGATGATCATTTCGATCATTTGGAGTTGGTGTTTCAAAAGTGCCAAGAGTTCGGGATTTCCTTAAACCCGAGGAAATGTGTGTTCGGAGTACCTCAGGGTAAGCTGTTAGGACATGTTGTGTCGAAGGAAGGTATTTCAATTGACCCAGAACGAGTAAAGGCTATAAAGGAGCTTCCTCTCCCGGTGAATAAGAAAGGTGTCCAGTCTTTTCTGGGCAAAGTAAATTTCGTCAGTAAATTTATTTCCGATTTTGCGGGAATGATTAGGCCGATCACCCTAATGCTGAAAAAGGATCAAATTTTCAAGTGGACAACGGAGGCGAGGGAGGCATTTGAGAAGGTCAAGGAAGCAATCTCATCAGCCCCAGTGTTGATCAATCCAGATCAACATAAAGATTTTATAATGTATGCTTTCAGTAGCAAGTCAAGTATCGCTACTGTTCTGACTCAAAAGGATAGAGAAGGAAAGGGGGAGCATCCAGTTGCTTTCTATTCCCGAACCTTAAAGGAATATGAAGTGAATTATAACTTCGTTGAAAGACAGGCTTTCGCAATAGTAAAGGGGCTTAAAAAGTTCCGCCATCTAATTTCCTGTAGCAAAGTCCTGGTATATGTCGCACATTCTAGTGTGCGGGAATACATCATGGAGGGAGAAATCACAGAAAAAAGGGCTAATTGGATCACCAAGATCCTGGAATATGACATTGAGGTCAGGCCCACCAGGACTATTAAAGGCAGAGGTCTGTGTGAGTATATGACACAGGAAGTGGAGATGCCTGCTAAAGAGGAACAGTCAGAACTTGTCCTGATAAACGGATCGGGATCGGAGGACGATTGGCTGAAAGATAGAATGAACTTCATGCGAACCGGAAAGTACCCGCCAGGCCTCTCATCCCAGAAAAGAAGGTATTACCGGCTCCAGAATTGCGGATACACGCTGATAGAAGGAGTCCTTTTCAAAAGGAATTTTAATGGTGTGCTCCTACGATGTGTTACTTCAGGGGAGGCGCAGAAGATCCTCGACGCATTTCACAATAGCGACGAAGGTGGACATTTCTCCGCTAAAACTACAGCCATCAAAGTCCTACGGGCTGGATATTACTGGCCCACACTTTTCAATGATTCCTACTCTCTGGTAAAGACTTGCAAAAAATGTCAGTTATTCTCCGACAGAAGGAAGAATTCAGCGATGCCCCTGAAACCTATCGTGGCGGATGAACCATTTGCGCAATGGGGCTTGGACTTTATCGGAATGATCAACCCGGTTTCCAGTTCCGGACATAAATGGATTTTAACAGCTACAGACTACTTCACAAGGTGGGCTGAAGCTGTTCCCCTTAAAGAGGCAACGGAGGTAGAGATTGTGGACTTCCTCGAGGCTCTGGTGACGAGGTTCGGCCCTCCGAAGATGATCATTTCGGACAATGCTAGAGCATTTGTAGGCACAAAGGTATGTCACTTTGCATTGAAAAATGGCATATTCCTTAAAACATCTTCAAACTACTATCCACAGGGAAATGGCCTAGCCGAGTCAACAAACAAAAGTTTAGTCCGACTTCTCAAAAAGGTGGGCTCGGAACACCAGAGGGAATGGCACAAAAACCTCTGAAAAGCACTCTGGGCCAACCGCATAACTCCTAAACAAGTCCTCAAGACTTCGCCCTATGAGCTAGTATATGGGAAAGAAGCGCTGCTACCTATCTCTATGGAAATTCTGGCGATACAGTTGTTGAAATCTCTTGAGATAGAACAGAATGATGCCATGGAAGTTCGGCTTGCCGAACTATTAGAAGTACAAGAAAAAAGGGAGAATTCCCTAAAGGCCATGACAGGCCGTCAACAGGTGGTCAAACGGTGGTTTGACAAAAAGGCTTCCGACCAAGGCCTAAAAAGTGGAGATTTAGTGCTAAAATACGACAGCAGGGCTGCAAAGCCAGGTCAGCATGGTAAGTTCGATAGCCTATGGGAAGGACCCTTCAAAATCATTCGGTGCATGCAACACAATGCCTTCGAGCTGGAAAATATGGAACAGGAGCCTCTAGGAATCCCGGTTAATGGGATTCACCTTAAATTGTTCCATTAAGCGTCAAGCCCTACCCTGTACAGTTGTAAATAACGCTTTTTCTTTTTCCTTTCCTGTTTTTGGCCTATCCTTTTGCTAAAACCAATTGACTTGTTATGTATTCGCTTATCATCGTTAGTGGGTGAAGCACCGGAGTTCTTAAAACACAAAAGTATGCTCATAAACAGAGACAAAACATACAAAATTGGCAAACCCAGAAAAATTGCACGCAGAAGCAAACAGGAGCATAAAATTTCACAACAAAAAGAGACGTATATTTTTATATACATGTTTCTGAGTTACAAAATGGCATGAATGCCGATTTTCAAATATACAAAGTATAAGAGCATATATATATACGTTGGCCTTTTATCAGGCTGATACGGAGCAAGGGGGTTACATCAACAAACACCAAGGCAGGGGGACCATCTATCCGCAGGAGTGGCTAGCAGCAACCGACGCATTCAAGACAGTGTCCGCTTCTTCCTCAGTCAACAGGTTCCTCGGCGGCACTGGCAGCATCATGAAGCGCGGCTGTCGTCGGCGGTGGGTACACCAGGTCCCTGAAGTCAGTATACCACTCTACGTCGTAGAATGGTATCACGTTGTAGCTTCTGAACAGGAAGTGAAGAGCCTGGGTAACCCTTTGCTGATGCTGACCACGGGTCTGCAGGCGGAATCCGCTAAGGAATGGTAGCCAAGCCACGACAGCTTCTTCTTCAATATAGCGACGTAGGTCGCTGGCTGATGGCAGGCCGATTCCATACGCAGCGTGTGTGACAACCTCGCCAAGCCCGTTCAGGTACTTCTTCGGGAAGATTTCTTTGACTAGCTTCAATACAAGCGGCCGAGGGACACAAATGTCCAGCATAGACGCCACAAAGTGTGAGCACACATCGGTGTTCACCCGATGCTTATCTTCATACTCCACACAGTCTTTGCCGAGAACCCACTTAATGGCTACTAAAACCAGCGAGTGCTTGTTCTTCGTCATTCTCTTAAGCCTCCTGGTGGAGATTTCACCTACAAATGCTGTTTGTGATTTGAAGGAGGTCAGGCGAATGGGAGTATCCATCTCTCCTAGGACTATTCCTAAATCTGCTAAGTATGCCGAAAGCTGCTTACTACCTAACCTATGAAAAGACTCGCTTAGCAGTATTCTACTTGCCTATCACTTCTCGACGCAAAGTGTGTATGTTTGCTATCTACTGGCCTATTTATAGAAAATTGATAAGACATATGCCAATCCGCCGTAAGCAACGTGATGTATATTGGCTACAATCTCGAGGGCCGAGTCTGCGTTTGTTCACGTTTTGGGCTGGCACACGCATGGTAGCACGGCTCAAGGCATGCTTAATTAAATCAAGTTAATTAATTGAGCTTTAAAAGGGTGGCACTTGCTGATGAAGGGACGTATGGCCGTATGCTATGGTGTCAAATCTCAAGCACATCCCAGAGCCCGAGGTGATATTCGTATCTCTTTCAGGCGGTGATCGTTTGCTTGGCGTAATCATCCCGGCCTGGGATATTAATTACCGGTACATGCTAACACAACGCGAGGAGGCCAGTTGCAAGCTCAATTTCCAAGGAAAATCAGGGCGTATCACACGATATCCTAAAAGCAATGATGAAATCCGGCCACCTCGGAAAAAGCAATCAGCTCATCTTGCACGAGTTGTGGAGTTAACGGTACATGCCGAATTAAATGCAAGGGCTCGCGCTCGCCTACCACCTTGAGGAAAGTTGCTATTATTGCATGATAACGCTTATTGTTCCTAAGTCTTTTTCCAAAAAGCTAAGGAGTGCGCGAAGTGTTTTCTGTCTGTATTTCCAGTGCAAGCGTATTCAAAGGCCAGCGAACCTTCAAGTTCTGCCGCGAAGAAAGATGGCAGAATCTTCAGCTCAGCCAGCAGAGGAAGGGATTAGCCAGGAACTGTATTCGGCTATTCGTTCTTCGGCCGAGGTTTACGTGTATGATGATGTAGCGTATGCCACTCCTGGTATACCCCAGAAGGTGAGGAGACCCAACACAGAGGAGCTAGAGAAGCCCAAAGAGTGGAATAACCCTAAAAAGGTTGGAGAAAAGTGGGCTAATATCTACGATCCAAAGCTTGCTAGGAACCCTAAGTCTCTTAGAGAGGCGGCTTGTGCAAGATTATCAGCACCAGCGGCGGAGAAGGCAACGGCAAGTAGAGTCTGGTATAGCGGTTTGCCACAATACATGGTCCCATTCGTGCACTATTGCCCGGAGGTAGTCGACGCAGCTGTTCAACGCTATAATCCAAAGACCCACTGCATTGAGGGTCGCAATTTAAGGGTTCATATCGGCCCGGAAGCCATCTGGCATATGTTATGCATTCCTGACCCCAGGAAAAGAAAGGAGAAAATCGAATATTTCCGCCCAAGCAAAGGGGAAAGGATATGGAAAAGGATGAAAACCGGCTCCGATTTCCTATTAGAGGAGACTAATAAGAAGGGTATTGTGTCCGCTAAGGCACCGAGCATCCCATTGTTGCGCGGTTCATTCCGCGATGACCTCCAGGACCCCATATCCATGCTGGCATTTGTTTGCGGCCGTGATTCCGATGAAAAGATCGAGGCTTTTCAGCTGGGCCCTGCAATACAGTTTCGCAGGCAGCATGAACTTTTCTGGTATGATTTTGCCGAGTTCATGGTCGAGGAAATGATACAGCAAATAGAGAATTATCAGGCGGAGAAGAAATTTAGGTTTCTTTCCTACCTGGTCCACATGTTCCTGCATCAGAATCCGGATTTCTTCGCCCGATTTTTCCCACTATCAATTTTTGACGAGCAGAATAAAAGAAAGCCGGTATCTACATGGACACCCTACCTTTCCGCAACATATGACTACTATGCCTTCGCGGACTATTTCATAGCCCCGGTCCTGAATGATTTGATCGGAGAGGGTGATATCGTCCGGCTTAACACTGAGCAGACTGGATTTCTGCAAAGCTACATCCCCGCTTGCGACTGGTTCCTGGGCAAGGATTTCACGATCCTTCGAATGAGGGGCTTTATTGGCAGGCCTTTCCTGCTCCCGGCTTGCATCACCGATAGAGTGCTCGCGCTGGAGGTTTACCGGCAGGTATGCGTCATTGATTTCATGTTTTGTAGCAGCAAAAGTGTCAAGAAGAAGGGATTCTTCACTTGCCCAAAGAGCTTCAAGTCAATAACGCTTGTCAAAAAGCGATCGCATCAGCTGCTAGGGGACAAGCTGGCACACCTAGGGCTAGTATTAGTAAATGATAAGTGGGATTACAACCCTTTCAATGACCTACCTGAGCCGCATATGAGAGTTACACATGTTTCCCGACCATACTGGGAGAAGCGGCGTAATAACCGGACTGATAAAGATGAAGATCTGGTTGAATTGGCACAAATCCCTACGCCGGATACCAGAGGCCCATGGCACAAGTTCTACTTTCCAGTGGCCGTGGCCAGGGACAACTTTCCGATAGAGCGCAGCATGCTTAACAAGTTGAAAGTGGACGAGGAATGGAGCGATGAAAAAATAAAAGCTTTCTGGATATACCGCCAAGAAACAGGGCAGTTGAAGGCTCCTTATAATAAATTGAAGGACGACCAGGAATTCGAAAGACACTGGGATGAAGGCCATCCCAGCCCGACCTCCAGCGCTAACAAGAGCGAAGCGGAAGGTTCCGATGAGCAGGAGGAAGAGAGGGCGATATCTTCGCAGGAAGGTGATGCCCCCGAGCATCCCGCCTATGTCGGCACTAATGTGCGCTTTAACATATCAAGGAGCTCACTTACGCGCACATGGGCCGCTAAACCGGTCAGGCTAGTGCCCCAGCAGAAAGATCCGACTGCCGAGGTTAGTGAGTGTCCCCCCGCGAAAAGACAACGCACGGAAAGTGTTATTGGGACAGTTTCACATGAACCGGCCGAAGGGGAAACACCCGCTGCTAGTCAAATGCCAGAGGTTGCGGTCGAGTCCCAAACGATCCAAATGCCACCGCCGACCAGTCAGCAGGTACATTTCGCTCCTTCCTCTCTTGCATCTCATTCTTTCACGTCCGCCCCTGCTCAATTGGCAACTCCTGCCATTCGTCCGAGCCCTCCACCCTCTGTTTCTAGCCCATCTTATTCCGGGGGATTTGCCCAATATTCGCAAGCCCAACCGTTTATAATCACCCCTCCGGGCATGCTAACGCCTACTGCTGCCGCCCAGACTTTCCTCACCTCGCTATCCGAAGATATTCCTCCCATCGGCCCCCACTCTTTTTCCGAGATGCTTACAGATCCCTTCCCACCACAGCAAACTGAGCCCCAGGCAGCGACTCTTTTTACTCGGCCAACAGGCCTTACGACTGAATCTCCGGTTCAGCCGTTGCAATTATCCAGCCAGGCTGAAACCCCCCAGGCTAAGCTATGGAACGTGCCACACTTTTCTCCGCAAACCGTCACCCTCCAGAAGAAACAAATGCGGGCGCCTATGAAAGTTACCTATCCCTACGCCCTACCTTCCGGTGTTCCCTTCGCAGGTGGGCTGGTTTCATCACCAGCTGAATTCATTGCACAGATAGATTGTGGGAAGGAAGCGCGCGCAAATAGAATGAGGCGACGAAGGGCAAAGGATGACAATGCCCCCGCCGAGCCGAGAGTACAGGCTTCGTATGACGAGGCCCGCCAAGAATTAAAGTTTGCAACTATGTACCCAAGGATAAACAAGCCTCAGGGAGAAATGCAACCAGAGGACTATGATATTTATGCTGTCGGACTGGACATGAAGATGGCCCGGCCACAAGATAAAGTCGAAATCATGGAGGAGACACAACGGGTGGTCACTTCCGATTTCCTAAAGACTGGTCGCCAGTTGAAAAAGAAGGATGAACAGCTCAAGGCAGCCAAGGACAGGGTGAATTTTCTAGAGGCAAAGGAGAAATCCTTAGAGGCGGATATCGCCCGAATGACAGAAAGGGCGCTAACAGCAGAGAATGAGAGAAGCAGGCTTCAAGGCGAAATTGCAAAGACCTGAGTAGCCGACCCAGCCGTATTAAAAGAATTGCAGAATCAAAACCAAGCGGCGCAACAGAGCTTACAATCGATGGAGGAAGAGCTTGAACGCTTCCGCCTTGAGTTCAGTCAGAAGCTGGCAGAGAAAGGCGAAGAGATGGAACGCCTACAAGATCAGCATCAGCAAAAGATACAGGAAAAAGAGGCCGAATTCAAAGATTTGAAGACTAAACTGGAGGAGGAGCTCCGGGAAACGAAGACCAAGCTAGAAGATGAGCTCCGAGAGGCGAAAGCTTCATTAGAAGAGCAATCGGCTAACCACTCTCGAGCTGAACAGAATTGGCACAAACAAATGAACAGCTATGAAGCGCAGTTGGCTTCTGAGAAGAAGAAGAAGGCAGAATTTGCCGAGGCCCTCATTTCACGAGACACAGAGATTTCTTCGCTTAAGGCCTCCCTGCTACCAGCCCCTGCCCAACCGGATATCATCCCACTGGTCAGCAATTGTACATTTCTCACTGGGAGAAAATCAAAGCCTTCTGCCTAAATCTGCAGCCTACCCTCCGGTTCATCGACAGGGCGTTAAAACTCAATCAGGAGGCCCATGACACAATGGAACAGTTCCCGCATTTCATCCTGGAAAAGGTTCCTGAGGCGAGGGACTTGTTAAATAAGCTATACTCGGTCTCAGACGAGATCCTCGCCGGGGCAGGTATTGAAGATAGGGACACCGCAGCTCAAACGGCAAATAGGTTCATTCATTGCCACTCCGCTTTCCAGCGTACTAAGGCAGCAGCGGCTTTTCTAAACAAAGCGCTGGATGGCATTCGAGGGAGTTTCTCTGAGTTAGGCAGGTTGGGATTACCGTCCCCATTTCTTGAGGATGGCACTATTGCCACGGCTGCGCAGATTACCGAGATCATTGAGCAGAAGGAGAACGATCCGGAGGCATTCAAGGAACTCGGCAGCCCCCCAACAGCAGCAGATATCGAGGCAATCATTCATCCACTCTCTCAGCTACTGTTCCACATAGAAGTAGGTGCTGGCCTGCCAGAGGTGCTGCCTCATAAGGAAGCTATTGATCTCTGCGGAGCACAAGAGAATTTGCGCAGCATGGCAAAGCCGTCCGAAATTGAGTGGGTGCCTTTGCAGGCTGCACTTTCAAAGCTCTAACTCCATTTGCCCTAGAGGAAGGCTCTGGTCTGAAGAACCAGAGAGTTTTTGGGTTCTCCGTTCCTTATCCGAAACACCCCTGTTAGTCGCCAAAAGCTGTTGAAATAATATTCCAAGCAGCTCCCTTCGGGTTCCCTTTTTTGCATATATTCGTGCGCTGGCCTGCGCGTCTCCGTGTCTTTTTCGGCTTCCCGGCAGGTTTTGATCTCCCCCGTTGTGCATTCCTTGCTTCGCAACTTCGGCAAGCGGCTCCCCGTTCGACTCCTGAAAGGCTGCGCTGGGCGCCCAAGTGTCTCGCCTGTGGGGTTCTTCATTTTCTGTTGCTTTATGTTTCCTACGGGTTGCGAAACGGGGCCCACATCTTTGTATGTGGCGGTGTATCGCAATCTTTCCCTAGCAAGAGTAGAGTATGCTGCGGCGGGCTGCGAAGGATTTCTATTGGCCTTCTTTATTTCCTGGCGGGGCCCACCCTCGCTCACGTGTCAGCGGTTCACTGTTTTTAAAACAACAACAGGGACGAGAGCACCACGGGTTGCGAAACGCGGCCACACGTCTTTCGCCCCCTTTTCATGCGGCCTTTCCCTGTTTTCAAAGTAGCCTCCGTCCCCTGAACACGTGTCACTTCTCCGCAAGCTCCCGGTCAATGGAGAAGGAGTTTTCATTCGAGCCGCGGTTTGCTGCCACGTGCCTTACATCGATTATCAAAGCAAGCTGTGAGATGGCCGAGCGGGATGGTGTCATTGACTGCTGCTCGCCATGGTTCTCTAAGGCAGTGGACGACACTCGTCGCTTCGAAGCTTGGTTGGGACCACTGCCATCATTACAAAGGGCATGCCTGTAACTGACCAACTGGATGCTGTACTCTGATTGGCTGCTCTCATAACGGCATTAAGAATATTCTTATCCGGGCATCATTACGGGAGATTGTGGAATCTTTCTGTTACAACTCTCCAGGCGGTGGGATTTTGCTCTCCGGCTATATATACTCTCTCTGTTGAGGGAAGATGGTCCGAGATTTTTAGGAAGAATACTGGTTTTAGCAAGAGACGCCAGGCCTCTTTTGCATGTTTATTTGCAAGATACTTTCAGACTGTGCCTATTTGTTCGGCCTTTCTGCTTTTTATGTCTTGATTAAACTGTGAACTGTGCTTTTTATTGTCTTAAGCATTTCATTTGAGGAGACTTCTATATATTGAAAGCAAACTTGCTGGTCTAAATCATGTCTTAATGACTCTTCTTAGCAGTGAGAATGTATGCAATACTGTTTTATGTCAATTAAATGAATTGTTTATGCTATTGCTTTAAGCTTCCGGTGTTTTGGAACATATCAATAACATTCAGGCCCTTGAGTCTATGATTTATCGTGCCTATCAAAAAGCTTTGGCGCATCTCCTTAGATTAATATTTGTTTCATTATATCTACTTCTTTTTCCCTTTCCAAAAACCATTATATAGAAGAAGCCTACTTTAAAACTGAGGTCGGGCCAATGGCTAGGGTCCTCTTGAACCGAAGTTTCTATAAAGGCACCAAGTATCTCGGCCAATTTTTAAGGCCAACAGAACATTGTTACGGGAAAACCATGTTGGAGGTTAGTCCACAAGATTATACCCCGTTAAAAGTATAAAATAAAATGGAGAATGCACATGCATTCAAGCACATTGCCTAGAGCTCACTGCTCAAATAAAAAAAAGGATTACTACCCAAAGGAAGACGTTTGTCTTACAAAATATTTGAATTACATTCAAAAGATTTTGAACTCCAGAAAAATAGCATCCTCAAATGTCCCATTATAGTTTCGCTACATACATAAATATCTCACTCTTCTTCACACTTTTACTTCTTCCTTCAAAAGATTAGAACATTATTCACACTTGGAATGCAACATGCATTGCACACCATACCTTCAAATGGTATAAACAATCAATCATATATATCCACAACTAGGGATAACATAAACTACATATCAGCCCAACAAAATATGAAATGTGTACAAACTATCGGCCCAAATCAATAAAAAATTTATCAATGTGAACCAAACAATGTTGGCCAAAACATAGTCAGGACCCAAAACAACATCCTCAAATATAGAACACCTTCAAAAATTATTCCTAAGATCCACAACATCACCAAGCAATCAATTTCATTTAATTAGCGAACATGAAAACATGAACTCACAAAAGAAAGTATACAATCACGAGCAATAAAGGGATCAATTTGATGTACAAATATAGATAGATTATGATATAGAAACATCCACAAGCATAATGAATTACTATAGAAGTATCCCCAACACTTCACATTACTAGAATCACACCATCTTCTTTCAGGAACACCAGCTGAAGCAACAGAACAACTGTCAGAACATAGATACTCATAACTCAATAAAATCTTCATGCAAACCTCCAAAACTTCATGTGGATAAACTAGATATATACTTTTCAACAACCCTTTAATCTACAACCTTCTTATCATCAATATATTGAGCTAGCCACCACCCAATATCCTCAACATATACAACCTTAAATACATTATCGCCAATAGTGTTGGTATCAATGACAACCACATATCAGCAATATCCAACAATCTCCCCCTTTTGAATTGATGGCAACACATGATGTGAAAAACAACACCATCAATGCAACTTTCTCTTAGCACCTTCTCCCTCTTAGATTTTGACTCTTTTCTCCTTAACTCTTCATATTTTTTCACATGACTCTTCTCCCCCTTTGACATCAATGACAAAGATACACATTATATTTTTCCACACAAGCTCTAAACCACATATCTAAACATCTAACTACTCCCCCTGAGTAGCAGCCACCACAACATCAATATGGATCAAGTTATGACTATGAAGTGCATGGACTGATGCAATTCAATGCATCTTAATTTTGATTATGAGGGGTAATTTTTGGTGTAAATGAAGTCTTGTACCTATTTAATTCATTACTAGGGGACTTATTTACACATGCTAAGTTTACTTAGGTCCTAGGAAGGAATCCTTCTAGAAGGTGTTAGTTGTCATTATTTGTTATCTTATCTTTTGACAACTACTACATGTGAACCTAAGTAAGTGTGATTAGTTGTCTCATATCATATGATTAAGACACTTGTCATAATCCTATGACATCTTGCATCTCACCTTGACTATATAACCAAGGTCTCTCTCATTATAGAATCATCTCATATCATTGACATTGAATACAGTTTATTCTTATCATATCATTACTCTCTCTTTTGTGCTTTCCATTTGGTCTCAAGATCTTGGTAGCCATAACCAATTCTAACATGGTATCAAATTGGGTTAGGTGCCATTGGAGAGTATTTTTCTGAAGAGAGATCTCAGATTTGGGGGAGTTACATTTTTTGGCTCTTTATTGCAAGTTCATATCAGAGCTTGTTGGTGCAAATTTAAGCTCACCATTACATCTAGAAGGTTCAAGAAAGTCAATTTTTCCTTTTGTTTTGTCGAAATCAGACATATGAGGCCAAATCTATGAGGATTTGAAGCTAAAGAGTGGTTGCCAAATCCAAAAGGTAGCTACATTTTTGAAGATTTTGGGTCAAATCTGCCCTTCCCATTGCATCCAAAAGGGCCAAAAACCCTAAGATTGACTGCCAAATCGTGCAAATCAGAGCAGTTGTCCGGTGAGGCAAAAAAAATTGCCCAAGGAGTTGTACGACCCCCAAGTCATCATAATTGTGTCGACGTATTTAGAAAAATAATATTTTTATTTCTTTTCAATTTTTTCCCAAAAAAAAATTCAAAATATTATTATGCTTTTGGGAAAAATCTTGTTGAAATTTTTTTTTTAAATCAAAACAAAAATTATATTTGTACAAGTCTGCAAACTGTATAGTTTGCAGACTGTACTTTTTGTTGGCAGTATTATGCAAATTGTCCCATAGGCCCGGAGGTTTCCACATGGCATTTCCCACACCCATGTGGACCCCTCATTTCCTAGCAGCTGGCATTTCACCTCAACTGACTTTTAAAAGAAAAATTCAGCATCAAAAATTCCTACTGGTGTAAACAAAAAATCGGCCAGCAAATTCTCAACCGGCGGCAAAAAAGTTAATCAACCGGTGGCAATAAAAAAAAATGGAAACTTTCTTCATAATCCGGCAAAGGCATATTCTGTTAGAGCTAAGAAGATTTTGTCCCACGACATTTGCAGGGAATATTTCGTTCACTATAGGGCATATTCTATTTTGATAGCCCGATGGACGTCAATTTTAATTGAGTGTTTTGCTAACATCATCACTATGTCAGTGATGACACAGCATACTAAAAAAAAATTTCTCCCCTCACAGATTGCATTTTTTATTTTTCAGTCCAACTTTGAAGCCTCATATCTCAATCATTTTGACTCCTTTTTTCAAGCAAGTTTTTTTATTTGGGATAAATTTTTATGCTCTTCGCAGTGGTGCAATCCAATTTTGGTTTTGGTGTCTGGTGTTTCCAGAATTTTTAGATTCTCACAAGTGTTCCTGCTTCATCCTCATTTTGGGAACTTTGGGAGCTCATATATTGCTCCTACGGTAACATTTTGGGGTGCAATTTTTTTAAACTGCATGAGTTTTCATGTACTTTTCAATGGTAGGATCAGATTGATCTCATTTTGTACCAAAAATTGTACTTTATTTTGTGGCCAAATTTGGCATTTGCATGTACCAAGATCAAAGACCACTTTGTTGTTTTTGGAAAGTGGCAACTGTAAAACACACTACTCATAAAGTGCCAAGCTCATATACTGTTGGGGTATTTCTTGACTGAGTGATTTGGGGGGATAATCTTGCAGTGTTTGCTTGCATTCTTTTGCTTGGTTTTTGTTCTTGCAATGGAGAAATCTCAAAATGAACTTCTAACTCCACATAATTGTGCTACATGGAGAAAATAAGTATGGAAGTATCTCATGATGAAAGGTCTAATAGGTCATCTAAAGGACACCACTCAAAAACCTATTGATGGTAAAGAATTGGCAAGGTGGGATATTGATCATGAGAAAACACTTGGATGCATATGTTCATTAGTCTCATTTGATTTATAATTTCATGTTAAATCATGCAATACACCTAAAGAGGCATGGGATACTTTTGAAAAATTGTATTGTAAAACAGATAAGATTAGGGGTTATCAGATTGATAATGATTTGATGAATCTTGATCCTATAATTTTTTACCACATCCAAGACTACATCTCCAAAATCAAGCAACTAAGAACATAGTTGAAAGAATGCAGTATTGAAAAAGAAGATTTGCAGTTGATTCTAAATGTGTTATCCAAGCTTAGTCCTGAGTATTTAGTGTTTGTTTATGGCTTTCATACCCATCAACTTTCTATGGGAGCATCATATGTTGATCCTAAGTTTGATAACTTTACAAATCTCATAATCCAAGAAGAAGCTAAGTTAATGAACATGGGTCTAATCAAGTCTTCCAAGCCACAAGCATTGGTGGCTAGTGAGTCTAAGGGACAAAAAGAATCAAGGAATCTTGATAAGAAGCAAAAGAAGAAAAAGAACAAGCCACATAAAGAATCAAAATCCTCATCTTCTAAGGGGAATCATCTAAGAAGGAGAGGCCTACTTGTGCATATTGCAATAAGGATGGACATGAAGAACACTATTTTTATAAGAAGGATATTGATGAGTTGAAAAATGTTCTAAAAAATAATCACATTGATTTTCCTTCTAGAATGTCTTTTTCAAAATAGACTGGAAAGGACAAAGGTCAAGCATCTACATCAAGAAATAAAGGACAAGCTCTTTGTACTTTTTCATGTCTAGGATCAAGAAGATGGCTTCTAGATTCAAGATCATCTCATCATATGGAATCTTCACATAATATCTTCTCTTCATTTCAACCTTGTACTATGTCTCCTATCTTAATGGAAAATAATACATACATGAGTGTAATTAGAAAGGGGTCTATTAGTTTTGGGGACAACACTTTTCATGATGTCTTGTGTGTTCCTCATTTGACGAGCAATCTTCTTTCCATATATCAAATTACACATGGTGGAGATGGGAGACCTATGAATTTTACACCTAATTTCATCATCATTCGAGACTTGGAGAGTAGAGAGATCATTGCTACTGGGGTGGTTGATCATTCATCTCAGTTGTATACCTTTGCATATTTTGCTTCTGATGGTGACATTGTTCCTTTGACTATTGATCATATGAACCATGATTCATATGAGACATTTGGCTTTTTCAACTTGGGAGTTATCACATTAGATCCAGTCCTTGAGCCATGCATTTCATCTCCATCTACTATTGTAGTTGATGATGCTTATGATTCCACAGTTTGGGTTCCTTGTGATTCAGTGCAGTAGGACATACATCATTCTCATTTTCTTCCATATATGGCTAATTTGGATGACTTCTTGATAGGTATTTTAGACTTGTTTATGGAGTCTCATCTTGCGTATTTCGGAGACATCATTGATAGCATTCATCTTCTCTTTGATGAAGATGCTCCTTCTTTAGTTTTTGTGAGGGAACACTCTGACCCTCTTGTTCAATCTCTACATGATCATTCTTCACAGTTTGGCATGAGTGTGGATACTTTTGGACAGCATTTGGAGGATGCTTCTTTTTCTTTAGAGGGGATATCTTTGTTTTTGTATCATGTTCTACATTCTTCTCTACTAGATGTTGGATTGTCCTCTTCAATAATGTGGCCTAGAATGCTTGTTTGGAGTGTGTCATCTTTCAACATTGACATGGAGATACTTAAGCATGCTTCAAAGACATCATCACACATCATCCATATTCCAAACATCCTACATACATCCATGGTTTTGTTTCTTCCTAAGGGGAGGAATGTTTTTCAACAAGATTGGATCATCTTCAGCATTCAATGTCGAGCTTCTACCATCATTGCAAGAGACTCAACATTGAAGGGGGGCTACCTTGTCTCTCTTCTACTTCTCTCTTATGGGGGGGTCTTTTTCCTCACACAGATTTTTTACCTTCTCATTCATCATTGAGAGAATTTATATTTTGTATATTTCATCTCTCTTTTGGGGAGGAGTTTTTTCCCGCTAGGTTTTCTCCTTTTCTCCATTTGTGAGAGATTTCTTTTTTATTTCATTTGCATATGTACATGGATACCTAACATGGCCTAGTATCCGAGACCCATTTTTGCATCTTTGTGTCATTTGCATAATAATTTTCTACTCCCTAAGTTGCACTTAAGCGGGGTGTTGGTGTAAATAAAGTCTTGTACCTAGTTAATTCATTACTAGGGGCCTTATTTACACATGTTAAGTTTACTTAGGTCCTAGGAAGGAATCCTTCTAGAAGGTGTTAGTTGTCATTAGTTGTTATCTTATCTTTTGAAAACTACTACATGTGAACCTAGGTAATTTTGATTAGTTGTCTCATGTCATATGATTAAGACACTTGTCATAATCCTATGACATCTTGCATCTTACCTTGGCTATATAACCAAGGGGTCTCTACTACATTATACAATCACAATCATATCATTGAATCATATTGATAAGAATACAATTTATTCTTGTCATATTCATATTCTCTCTTTTTGTACTTTCCATTTGGTCTCAAGATCTTGCACCATAGCCAATTCTAACATAAATCACTCCTAAGCTTCCCTCTAAGATACTCAAAAGTATCCTTAATTACAAGCTTCAAAAAATACTTGTCCAATCTGGCATATCATGCTTTTGGGGCTTGCTTAAGTCCATACAATGCTTTCTTCAACCAGAAAACCATATCTCCCCGATCAGTCAACTAGAATCCATCAGGTTGTTCAACATACACTTCTTCTAGTTCACCATTTAGGAAGTGCTTGAATTGACATCCATCTAATAAACCTTGAATTTTTTAAGTAGCATAAGCAAGAAATAGTCTCACAACTTCAACCCTAGCAACAGGAGCAAAAAAAAATTCAAAGTCAATTCCTTCCATTTGAGAATATCCTTTACACACAAGTCTTGCTTTTTTTCTAACAACTTCACCTTGCTCATTTAGTTTGTTCTGAGAGACCCATTTAGTTCCAATTATATATTTTTTCTTTAGGTCTAGGAACAATAATCCATGTATTTCTTCTCAATTTGCAATATTTCTTCTTTCATTTCTTCCACCCAATGTTCATC
This sequence comes from Sequoia sempervirens, assembly GCA_007258455.2. Taxonomy (NCBI): domain Eukaryota; kingdom Viridiplantae; phylum Streptophyta; class Pinopsida; order Cupressales; family Cupressaceae; genus Sequoia; species Sequoia sempervirens. The sequence goes on from VDFB02000002.1 coordinate 68,649,791, forward strand.
CTTGCATGCTTCATTAACACTATTAGGCTCATTTTTTGATATCAAACAGTATTCTTCTACAATTCTTCTCCTAGTTTGAACACATTTGTTCTTATCACCTATAATCTGATCTTCTGATGATTCAGTCTTACATACCTTGGAGTCTTAGGATGTTCTTGAACTTCAAGCTCTTGTGATCTCACTTTTGCACTTTCACTAGTTCCTTCCTCTTTATTTTCCTTATTCACCGAAATGATCTGAACTTGATTTTGAGTTTAAACTTTCTTTCCTTTATCTAAACTATCATTTTGAC
>VDFB02000002.1:68650182-68688659 GCA_007258455.2 Sequoia sempervirens
TGACAAGTGGCATCTTTTCATTGGTGGATATTTAGTCCCACATCCTCCATGTTTTGCATTCTTCTATCATTCTATTCTATAAATAGAGATTATCTCTATTGATTTACTCCTCCACAACTTGATCCACAATCCTCATGCAAAGTTAATCTCTTCAATTGAGAGCTAATTTTGTCAAATCCACCATCTCATGCACTAATACATCATTATCATTTGAATCCATATCATCTTCATAGCATTTTCATATGAGTTTCATCATTGAGCTTATCAAAAAGGGGTTGGGAAAGGGCTATTTTCCACATCAAAATAGCACCAATCCCCCCATAAGATCAAGTGCTTGCTTTGTTTTAGAATAGGAATAGTTATCTTTGTTTATATTTTCTCATTTATTTCATCTTCTTCCTTGTTCTTTAACAAAGCAAATCAATTTTATGGGGGATTCTTATTCTAACATTGCATTTTTTTCCTAACAATGATTTGTTTGCTTTGCACCATGCAAGTTGGAATCGGGGTCCACATTATGGCCTAACAATGTGATTTGTTTTCTTTGCACCATGCAAAATGGAATCGGGGTCCATATATTCCCTCCTTCTATTGCCATATGTGAGCACCACAAATCTGCAAACCGTTTAAACTTCATCACACATTAGCATAATGTTAGTCTAAAATAAGCAAATAAAGTAGTGTTCATATGAAATACTCAATCATATTAAAATATGCACATAAGATGAAAAGATTTAAAATAACTAAATAAAACATATAAAAACATGATCAAACTTTATCTCATAGTGGATTGGTGCTTCTATGGAAAGAAGCCCTTTCCCAATCCTTTGCTAAGCTCCATGATATTGATGATATGAAATGCTATGAAGATATGATATAAAATTCTATGAAGATATGATATGGATTCAAATGACAGTGATATGGAAAAAGATCTAAAGATTGTGGAGGATGGATACAATAGAGAAGCCCTCTATTTATAGCCAAAAACGATAGAAGAATGCCGAATATGGAGGATGTGGGACTCAAGATCCACCATTGTAATAGGTTGAGGAATGAGCACATTTTGGTCAATGTGCCAAAGAGGGGGAGATTTCAAATCTAAATTTGAGAGTCAAATGTTGAGTTTGACCTTTGCAAGAGACATGTAAGAGCCATGTAAGAGCTCATAAATGCTTTGTTGGATGTAAATGTCAACTTGTGGGGAGATTCAAATTTGGAGAATATTCCTCAAATATGACATGTTGAAAGAAAATGATGAATTTGATAAATCAATAAATTGATTTATTTGTGCAAGTGGGAAAAACTAGAGGATGTGATGGGTGATTAGATTAACTTAGATGATGATTAGATGCTTTTGACCCATTTGACTTAAATATTTGGAATTAAATTAAATCAAGGGGAGATGAAAGGTGATTTTAGATTTAAGTAAATAAAGGTTTGATTTATTTGATCAAGGAGGGTGATGTTAGGATCAAATTAAATAAAGTTGATTTATTTAATTTAATTTGATGACTTTAGGAGATTGATCAAATAAAATTGATTTATTTGATGAATCGATGAATATGACTTAAATTAAATATGAGTTCAATGTCAATTTCACGTGTCTATACTTTTGAATAAAGGAGATAAATTAAAAACCAGAAATGGTGGTTTATGTCCTAGAAAAAAAAAAGTGGATGACTAAAAACCAAAAATGGTGGTCTCTTGATGACTCCAGATGACTCTTGACGACCCCTGATAGCTTCTAACGCTTCCAAGGTTCTTTTTAATAAATTATCTAGTTGAAATTTGAGCTCTTTTTTATTAACTTGTTGGAATTATTGCCAATTGAAGTAATTCATGCTCTGATTGACTTTTGCAATTAATGAAAAAGGTACGCATTTATTTTGAATATCATTTTTGAAATATTACTTCTAGTTTAGTTAATGTGACGTGATAGTAAAAGAAGATCTTGAGTATAGATATCTCCACCATAGTTATTAATTTTATAATTAGTGAGTCCTAATCATTCCAAATCTGACGAAAAATAAAAGGATTTAGTAATTGAAATGACTGCTGCAATAAATGTGATTATTCAAAAGATTTCAAACCAGTATGGAATGTGTGTGTTGATGATATTATCATTGCAACCTATTCCAATTTATTCAAGTCATAATTTTAAAAGTGATGACTGGTGCGTATGAAGCATTCACTAGGAATGAGATCGAGTAAATGCTTAACTAATTAACATGATGTGCATTTTTGTTCATTAAAAATGTGGTGTCTATAAAAAAGAATGACATTTGTATTTCACTCAAGGTTTGCATCCACCATTGTCTTTGATAAAAATTGCAGAAGTTAAAGATGGGGAGAAAAGGGACTCAAAACCATAAAACTTCATTCTTGATCCTGAAACAGAGAGGTTGCTAAGAGAAGCAGGGTGGCTAGAGTTTATACATATGTACAAAGGATTTGAACTTGAATTGGTTGAATAATTTGTGATGAACTTCCATGTAAACATCACCAGGGTAAGAGGAGAAGTAATTGAAGTTACCCCTGTTGTTATTAGTGAGCTCTCTAAAATCCCAACTGAGGGTGAGCTAGTGAAAAAAGGACATGTGGGATTTGAAGAATTGGTAGCTAAATTCCATGAGGAACTAGAAAGGAAACCAGAAATCTAGTGGCATAAAGGAATTCAAAAGGGAATTGCTCGCAGTAGTTTGGATGAGCTGTGGAAATCAATCGTGACCTGGTTAATGAAAATTTTCACCTACGAAGGCTAGTATGGCACAATTATTGGGCCAAGAATGTGGATGCTTACACACTTAAGGTATGGAAATGCATCACCTTCTGCAAGAATCAATCTTCTCACCCTTTTATTTACACAAATCTCCTCTATGGTTAGCTAGGGTAAAGTCTAGAGGAATTCCTTCCATAAGATACCATAGCCTAATTCATTTGATAATCAAAAATCATTTTATGGAGTTCAGGAAGGACAGTTGGTTGGAATTTTTATCAACCCCCACTGCCAAAATTGGAAAGAAATCTAAAAAGGGGCCCACTGTGAAAAAGTTAAAAATTGAGAAAGGGGAATCTTTGGAAAAAGTACAAATATAGGGAAAAAGAAAGATAGAGGAATTTCAAAGAGAAACTCAAAGTATTGGTAAAAGGAATAGGCATGCATCACCAAAGGAAAGCCCTGATATTGTTGATGTGGACACCAATGTTCCAACATCCCTTGAAAAACCATTTGAAACCCTCGCTGCCACTCATGACCAAGAGCCTGTCTGTTCTCTTGAATAGCCCAAAAACCCTCCTGAATCCCTAATTTCATCTCCGCAAGAATCCCCTACTTGAGTGTCTCATGGGTCTCCATCTAAACAAGAGTCCCTTGATATACCAGAAGGAGATAACCCTATTAGAGGGTCTGATGAATCTTCTTCACCTCCTATTTGGGTGTTTAAAAGAAGAAAAGGAAAGGACCCAATCACTAAAAAATAGAAATCTCCTCAAATGCAATAGGAAGGGGAGATGTAAGAAGAAGAAGAAGAGAAGGAGGAACTAGCCAAGGCTATGGAATTTTCTAGAATACAGGCAGATGTGGATGAGGAAAGGAAAAGAATGTAGTTTCTGGAGGAAAAGTTAAGAATTTAAAGGAAGAATAACTACAAAAATCATTTTCCAAAGCTAAAAAATTAGAGGAGATAATAGAAAAAGAAAATTATTTGAAAACACAATTGAGTCAAATAGAGGAGGCCTTACAGTAGGCTTCTATACATGTATTGGCTCAAACAGAAGAAACAACAAGGCTTGGTGCTAAAGAAATAGAGAGATTAAAAGTTGATTTGCAACAAAAAGAAGAGGAGTTAAAACAACAATCTAATAGATTGCATGATCTTGAGGCTTCTACTTCATCAACTCCAAGAGGATACCTCTCCCTTCAACATTCAAGTTTAAGCATGAAAACGACTGATTGAAGATCCAAAATCAATAGTTGGAAAAAGAGAGAGATGAGGCGAATGATAGATTGCAAAAAATAGTTGAGCTCTCCTCTATTATGTTATCAATGTGGAAACCTTCCAAATTTTATTCATTATTCTTGAGGGAAAGGTTTCTACAATGGAAAATTAATCAATTGGTTTTGAAAAGGAAGACAGTAAATTATGAGGATGACTGAGAATTTTTGGAGGATTTCTACAACCATCATATAGTCCAAAACTAGATGTGCAAATAATTTTAGCATGGTTTCATTCTCGGTAATTTCCCACAGTCTTTCCCAAATATTTATGTTGGTGAGTTGCTAATAAGGTCCTTTGTCTCTTTGTTACAAAATCAAGTTGAGTGGGATAATAGAATGGATCAGTATAAGGAGGCACAGTTGAGATTGGGCATTCCAATGACGAATGAAATGCCTTGGTCCAAGGCCTTCAAAGCTGCATTTATCTACTTTAAACAAGGAGATAATGTGAAACCTATTTATAGAATAAATTTGAATGAAAGCATTAGAGTTTTTACAAGTGTCCAAGAACACCTTCCACACAACCTTAACTGTAGTCAGGGAAATATTCAACAACATTCCATCACCACTTGGAAGGAGAGAACCAATCTCCCCAAGTAATATCACTTGGGGTCTCACGAGACTAGGATCTTTGATACAAGTTATCGAGGAGAAAAATACAAATTGGATAGGAATGAGGTTCAAACCTCCATTACTCATAGCACTTGCACTTGCATTAAATTTTCCACCACAATTTGCTAGAGAAAGTCTAAGAGATTGGTTAAGGACAATTAAAGAACAAAATGGATATGCTCAACAAAGGACATTCATATAGTATATGGCTTATATTGGTGATCTTGTTACTTGGCTTGAAGGCAGAAACTGGGATTTACCAAATCCTCAACTATGAGGAAATAGTTGACAACATGATGGGGAGAAATGATGAGTGAAAGAAGGGACATTCTAATTATTCCCTTTTATGTTTTAAGAGACTTTATTATATGATAATTAACTATGTGGTAGCTATGCCATCTTTAAGTATGACGTACGGACATGGCCATAATGGTGGACAGAACGTGGAGATATCAGGAGATTCGTGGACGGAAGGACGTAGTAGACATATTAAACTTCGCTTTGAAATCTTCTTGCCCGAAGACCAAATCTGCTTCGCTCACAACCGAATATTTCCGTCGGCTTCTTAAGTGAAGTAGAAGAACTCTGGCAAAATTACTTCGCCGGTAGTTTCTTTCCTGTTTACTTTTAAATTTATATTTCTAATTTTATTGGAAACAGCTACGCATCTTAGAACTGCACCAACATGTCAAATAAAATGGAATATTATATATATCCACCTATAATGAATTAGGGAGTTAGTGTATACGCCTGTATTATAGCCAAATATCTACACAACACCACTCACTATAGGCAAAATGGAAATAAAACAAAGCATTAATTTGAATCTTCGGTATTTTAAAATCCCTGAATGAAATGAAGATCCCGCAATCGAAGGAGGTGACTTGTGGCATTTTTGTTGATTCAATTGATTTTTGCATTCATTCATCTTAGTTGGAAAATAGGAAATTAGATTTCTGATTAATTATTGTTAGTAACTATGAATGCTCATATTCTTAGATTAAGTTCATGGAATCCTTAGAGTAATTCATTATGCTTTACTATAGAGTTATATTTACTCAGTTACTGTAGGTTTAATTGTTGTTCATAGACTTAGATTCAATGGTTATTATAAATCACATACCATAATGGAGAAGACTGTAATGACTTATAGAAGAATGAAACTAAAGCTCATTTGGTATGTTTTCATAGAAGTTAGTGTTAATGCTTTCTAGATTAAATTTCCTTTTCTAAAAATGTAATTAGATTATTTTTTGCAAATGTAATTACAAGTACATTTCCATTCAAGTTTTAGCTTGATTAAAAATTTAATTTTCTTAGCATAAATACTTCCATGGATCCATTACAAATAAGTCAAGTGAAGTTTGAACAAAGTTATTAGAGTTTGGATAATCGTTAGTTAAGAGATAGATTAGAATTTTTAGAATTACTTAGAAACCCTTTGTTATGATCTGCTACTGAGAGCTCTTGATAGCTCTTGATAGCTCCTGATGAAGCTAAACTGCAACCTAAAAGTCACTGTATATAGTGCAAAACACCCCCAAAAGTCTATGACAACCATCCTTATCGCATACAACTCTCAGACACACTTGGTTCAATAAATTGATAAATTAAATGATGCAAGTTGTGACATCAATGACTTTCCCATCACTAGTACTACTTTGATTAGAAATACTAATTTCCTTCTAGAAAGAAATAATGATTTCCTTATGTTTAAAGTTATTAAATTACAAAGACAAGCTCAAAATAGAGTTTCGTCAAAAAATATTGTGGCACCTCATTGTTATTGCTTGGAGGATTGTCAAAAACCATCCATCACCTCTTCCAAAAATTATTCCTTATCCCTTGGTGGTTGCACCAATGGATAGGGAACCTCTTGCTCGAAGGGTATAAAGGTTGATTAGTTTTAGGCTTTGTGAATAGGAAATAAAAGTCAAAATTTGTAATTTGTTCTTCTTTCACTTTTTTCTATGATAGTTTATCTACATAATATTCTTTGTACTCCTATCTCTTCTCTTCCCAACCACTTAGTTGCTTACTAATTGAATATACATGTGTTAACATAGATTCAAGTGTGCAAGTGTGGTTCTTTGCGAGGTTGAACTTGTAGGATCTTTGAACCTCACAATTAACTCCTTAATTATTTTTTTGTTATTTTCAATTTCTCACATTAAATTTTATTGAGTTCTAGGGGCATGTTGAGGAATTGTTGGAGGTGTTTGTTGGGGTTGTTGTTTAGTAGGTATTTGGGCATAAGGTGAAGGAGGATTTTGAGGAGGAGGTGGATTATCAACTCTTGAAAATTAAAGAAATTAACATCAAAAACATATTAAATATACTTATTAATAACAAATTCACAAAAAAAATTTACTCCTTTGAGCTCCCTATTAACGTGGTGGCATTCTAGCAAAGAATCAGTGAAGAAACCATGAAATTTGAGCTCTCAATAACATGAGCACACTTGGGAAGGGTTTTCCCCTGCAAGAGGTGGAGGAAATAGCACAATCATAGATGAAATGAGCTTTTTTCTTTTAACATGACATAATAGGCTCATGTTATGGCTTTTTACTTTTTGAAAGATGGGTGGCCACTTTTTGGCCCCCCATCTTTCTACACCTGCCCAGGCACGTTGGTGTCTCATACAAACAAAGAGAAAATTTTATAGAATGAAAATCATAGGGTGTGCTAACGACTCAAGAGCCTCAATATGACAATTTGACAGTTCAAAAAATACATGAAATAAATTGAAACAACAACAAGAATAATTTAACTTTGAAAGATAAACTATCTAATAACAAAATGATAAGAGAAAGGAAGAAGAAGACCAACTCACTAAAGGTGCAACCTCCCATAAGCTCCTCATGAACAAATTGTACCTACACACATAGTGACAGAACTTTTTTGTGGTTTTGTTTCAGAGCTTGTCGAAGTCAAACCCTCATTTTGATGTTTCCACCTCCACAAATAGTTGATAGAACACAAGATATAGAAATGATAAATAAATAAAAAGTAGACACAAATTATAGAGTGCAATTACAATCTATGCTACTCTACAAACAAGAGAATACAAGTAAATAGATACTACCATCCTTTCTACATGCTTGGAGAAGCCGAGAGACGAAGGAAGAGAGAAAGACAACCATGTCGATAATATGAAGCTTGGAAAACCTACAATAGAAAATGGTGTAGAGTGTAGAACAAGAGTGAATAGAAGTGATAAAGAATAGAATAAAGAGTGAATAAAGATCGAATGAATTGTAAGAATCAAGTTCAAAAGTGTTTTTGGGAGGTAAGAGAATGTTTTTAGGTGGTCAATATTTGAAGGGGGTGTTACAATTCATAGGGGGTAGAGAATGTAATGCCTCCAGCATTCACTGACTCAAGAATCTTGTAGGGATGTTTGCACAGTGCATGAACATCTACGTGATGCAAAAGCATCGTAGACAAAATTCTCTCCACCGATAAAAAATGCCAAAGGCACGTGCAAAAGAAAGGAAAAGGTGGCAATTTTTTGCATTATCGGGTTTGTAAGGCTAAAGTGAGGTAACATTATGGGAAATTGCACTAGGTACAATTTTATGCTATAACAAGACAATAGATATATTACTAAAAGAAATTTATTTTTAAAAATATAATAGTGTACCCAATGAACACAATATTGTAGATATTAAAGGAGACCAATAATTTGTTAAGGAGATGAAGATGAACAAATGAAAGCCATAAAACAACACTAGAAAAATACAGACATATGTGGGTTTGTAGAACATCTTGCAAGTATATTCTCTCAGACGGACAACAGAACCTTTGACAAAAGCCTCTTCCCAAACAAGATGTTTGAGTTGTTCAAGAAGCAGAGAAAGATACATGTGTGCATACCGTTAGAGAGTTGTCGCTGGTATTTGACATTTGTAGAATAAGGTTGTTAAATGGAGTCTATAGATGTAACCTTTAAAGAAATTTCAAGACTAAACATGCTACAAGAATGTTGGCAATAACATTTGTAGTTAACATTGTCATCATGAAGTTAAAACCGAGTGGAAGAAATTGACATGTGAGTATGTTAAAATATGATAATTAGGTGTGTTAAAGTTTGGAAATTGGCTTAAAATAAAATAGTTTGAGCAAGCAACTTTTGAATTTTAGGAGATTTGACAGAGTGCTTTCTTGGTAGATGGTTGAGACAATTAGAACATAGAATTCTATACCAACATTAAAAAAGAAGCTTGATAAAAGAGGTTCCTAACATGAGTAGGTTTGAGTACTAATTCAAAGTTAGAACAATGAGGTGGAGGATGATTCATATGGAATGTTGGTTCAAAACTCATTTTAAATTTTACTTATTCTATAAGAAACAAATTCTATTACAACAACACATAAATGTATTGTAAACTATTCTATAAGAAGCACATCTTGAATATATTTCTCTGACGAGTGAATGTCCTTGTGAATTCTCTAGAAGGGTTGATATAAGAGTAGCTCACTCTAATAGAATGATTCAAAATGTATATATTTTGTTAGAAAGGTAGTGAAATAGGTGATACTCAAACAATTGTTGGTATTGAACATTTTTCCAATTCACCAGGTCATGCCATGTATGAATCAATGAAGCTCAAATTTGAAGCATTAACATCATTATAGAGAAGGATGCATTGGATGTATTTTTAGGTTTACATTCAAAGAAACAGATGACATATTGCATATTGTAAGGGTTATTTTTAATAACGAATAGAAACATTCTTGGACATTGATATCACGACCAACAATACTCTTTTCTTTTCCTTAAAACAATTTCGCATCTCATATACATGGCACCTTAAATTATGGCATTTACCTAAGCTAAATAGAGGCGACTCACACTCGACGTCTCCTCCTCAAATTAATGAATTTCGTGCTTATATTACCTAAGCTAAATAGAGGCGGCTCACCCTATACGTCTCCTCAGATTAGGTTTCTCCTCAGATTAGGCTTAGGTTAAAGAATGACCCAGAAAATGAAAAATGGAAGTACAGCACGAAAAACGCCGAAAAGTGATGAACGGACGGGATACTTTCTATATTTTGAACCATTGATTTGTAAAAACAGATCGTCCATTTCATGGTGAAAGGAAAAACACAGAGGGCACGCGAAGATAGGAGAAACCCTAACGGAAATTGCCGCCGCCAAAAGTCGTGGAAAACGATATTGAAAATCGCCCACAAGTTTTTAACAGGTAATCGCGGCTACAAACCCAAGAACTCACAGAAATCGAGCGGAAACCGGCAGATACCTCAGGATTTCCGATTTTTTATCGCGAATTTTTCGCTTCTTTGATTTTTTTGTGTTTTTTTTTCTGGAAACTTTACGCTGCTGGATTATTTTTGGGTGTGTTTCATTTCATTATAAAACAATTCTGTTGTTATCATTGGTTCTGCGGTTTCATCTATGCCTGTTTTCATTCATGAATAGGGTTTATAAATAATTTATCTAAACGTTTGAATTTTTTTGCAGGGTAGGGTTTCATGATGAGCAGTAGGGCTGAGTACCCACGAGAGCTATGCCTGGAGAAGATTTTACAGCATGCTGGGGCCTCCTTGGGCTTAGCAGGCACATTGAGTGGCTTCCATCAATTTATCACAAACTCTTACAATTGTCGCACCGGGTTGCGTGAGCGTTTGATTGCTGGAACCCAAGCGGTACGAATGAGAACTCCATTGTCCGCGTGTCATTTTACAGCTGCTAGTGTGTTGGGTCACTCAATAGAACATTCTATGGCTTATGTGAGACAAAAGGAGGACCCATGGAATTCTATCATGGGAAGCTTTGTTACCGGAGGGTTTCTTGGGATGGGTTCTGGGCCAAGGGGAATGGCAGTTTGTGCCATCCTTATGGCCTCTTTCGACGGCTCATTGATAATAGTGAAGCGGTTTGTGGATCGAGCTAATTCATAAGGTAGATTTACATGAAGCTGGTGGTCTGTTTTTTTTTTTTTTAAATTTGGAGTTAAACAAGAAATCTAATCCAATTTAGCCATTTGCACTAGTTTATGTTTTAAACAGAAACCCACGATTAGGGAAATGATGGATCATTATTTTCATATCAAACATTCATGAATATCTTGAAACTGTGTTTTGCAATGATCAGTATTTTATCTTATAATCTGTAGGGATCATAATGCATTTTAAAATTTGAACATGCTCGCCCTTCAATTTGTTGAAGTCGCTTGTTTTCTACTTTTGGATTTAGATATGTTATTTCATTTATGCATTTTGTCAATCAGCTCAGTATAGGTTGTTAGATTTGTACTCTGGAAAATGTTTTTCATTTTTAACTTTGCAGGTTTAAATTCCTGCAAGACATCATAACAACAAAATCTTTAGTCAAAGAAAGATTACATATTATTTTTTCCCTTATTGTTAGGGCAGGGGATTTGTGTTAGTTGCCTCTGCTCCTTTAGGGCCGAGCTTAACCGACACACTCTTAAGCACTAGTATAGAGTAAGGGTAGGAAGGTGTGATAAATAAGAATAAGAAAATATTTTTGTGGTGAACTAGAGAAATTAGTAAGACGAGGATAGAAAAGAGGAACTTCATCAATAGGAATGCTTTCCTTGCTATGAAAGTGTATATTTGGGATAAATAAGGTTAAATGCAAGAGAAAATAAGTTAGGTCATAAACCTATTCCCATGTATGATTACCAATAGTATGATGAATTAGTATAGAGTTTATTAGTATTTTATTGAAGAAGAAACATGCATTTTGAAGTATCAAAACTCTGCACTTTTTCTCTTTGCATGATATATATATATATGATTTTATTATGCTTGTAGCCTCAAATGGATATGGTTGATAGAAAAATAAGCCTTGTACTCCCAATTAGTAAGGAAAGGGTGTGAATGCACCTAATTAGTCTACGTTACATTCCTCACGTAACATTCGTTCACCCTAATTCCATACAAGCAGGCGAGCATTGAGTAATGCCACCAATAATGATCCACCAAGATCTATTCATTGATGGAAGAAGGGGTGGGGACTAGGGGAATATATTGAGATAGGTAGGCCAGGGGAATAGACTTAATGTTTTGTCCCCTTAGCCTGATACCCCCAAATTTTGGAAAGGGGTATTAGATTAGGCCCTAGAAACATTTAAATCTATGGCCTCTAGAGGAAGATTTCCCTCCCTCACACATTTGACATCTACATTGATAAGGGAGTGAAGAATGTAAAAGGAGAACACATTTCATTTAGAGGATTTGTAAAGGTAACCTTAAATTCCCTTTTATGCCAGACATTATAAGAATATAAAATAGAAAAACCTAGACCCCTATGGTTAACCTACTCTTGACAAAATTCAAACCCCCAAAGTCTCTTCCAAACCCTACAACATTTAAAATTTCAGCTTCAACAAAACAGCAACAATAAGGGCTATCTATCCTCTATCTAACCTATATTAACCCTAAGTGTGTTTGGAATTTTAAACTCAATTAAGTTCTTACCAAGTGAGTACTTCTTATGCTAGAGCTAGTTGAGTTGTGTGTGAAGAAATTATACCTTTTTATCCATGTTTTCTATTTGTGGCAATCATATTTCTATTACTAGTAATATTGTGAGTGTGTTTATATTAAGAATAATTCTTATGTCTCATGTTGTGAATGTAGGTGCTTTAATGCTCATATACATCTTTATGGTTGATTGATGTGATCTTGTACTGGCTCTATTACTGGTTTTAATTGTGTGTTTCCTTTTTGTTTGGTTATGGTTTGATGCTTTATCATACCATGGTTCAAGTAATCTCCACATATTATTCATGACTGATTTAGAATTCAACATCATGTTGAGGAAACAACCAAAGATAACCATTAGGAGAGAATGAATTCAAGAATACAAAGAAAATGGGATGAATGAGGCAAAACTTTGTGAAAGTAAGAATTTGAAGACCATAGATGAAGACATCATAATTTTTAATTGAATGAAATCATGAAGCATCCATTCAAGGCATGAAAGAGAATAATTTAGAGAAACAAAGGAAAAAAAATGCAAAATATTTTTACAATAAGGAAATTGAATCTTAGAGTTGAAGGTCACTTTGTGGCTTGGTCCTTTGTTGATGTAAGTCTTCAAACCTCACTTACCTCCATATTTTGTACTTCTTTTGAATTTTCGTCATGCTTAGAAGTATAGTAGGACTTACTTCAAGATGATTCCTTAACTATCATTGATGAAATTCAAGCACACAAAAAATAATGAGGTGTCACAAGCATGCCAAACGAGGTATGCGAATGAAAAATATGATGTGCTAGTGGACTAGTATAAAAAAATGACTTTTGAATATTTTTTCAAATCAGATTTATCTTTTGTGATTGATTGGTAGATAGATTCATGCCATAGGAAATTTCCATAAATACATGTCCATGGTCATTAATTTGAAATATTTCCAGCATGAGATCCATTGTGATAATGAATATTTTGTGAAAGGTTTGACTTTTGGGCACAAAAATGGTGAATTTAAGTTTGGCAGACAATGTCCCACAAAACAATCTAGTCCAAGGTGGCTAATTTTTTTTGATTGTGCAATGGAAAATGTTGAGATGGTTTGTAATGGTAGATTACTAATGGGTGTTGTGCACCGAATGGGTCATTAAGTGTTTACGATGTATGTTAAAAAAAAGTATAGAAAAAAGTGTAAATTCTAAAGTATACACTTTTATCCCTTCAATTATAAAGAATATTATAGTTTGACTTGCAAAACTTGTGTGATTTGTAAATTGAATACTTTATTAATGTACAATATTTAATTTATGTTAATAATTTAATCATGCATGAATTGAAAAATAATGAATTTGATGAAGAATGTTAATTAAAGAAGAATATATTGATAACTTTGAATGTATTGAAAATATAATAGAAAACTTAAAATATCACACAAACTATATTTATATTAAGAAACTATGTTAAAAAGACACAAAAAAAAAGTACTTATAAAAGAGGACATATAAATACATGTTCAATAAATATATAAATGCATGATGAAAGAATACACCTTATAATCATATTCTAAAATTGTTGAATTTTATTTTTGAACACGAGAATAGACTCATTAATAGACAATCATATAAGTTTATATTTAAGAAAAATATTTCAAATTTTTCTTTTCAAAATTCTCTTTCGTATACATTGTTATATTGTTCTACTTTTCCTTATTAACCATTTATCTCTTAAAAAATCTCCAAATTGATGGAGTCTCACTATTTTTTGTTATTTCAAGCCAAGTAAGAATGTTAATTTAATGACTTGTAATAGATAATTTACTTAGAAATTAGTCTTGTCACTCCTTTTTAAGCACCAAATCCAAATTCATTATTATTTAATGACCTTCTAAATCCTCCCAAAATAATTCTAATTGAAAGCATGTGTTGTTTGAAATGAATGGAAATGCATCTTTTTATACCAAATCATAATAAATTACATAAAAACCCACATACACTCATGGGCATGACTTAAGGTGAGAAACACAAAAAAACAAATGAGAGAGAGAGAGAGGACAACACTTATAAAACCACACCAAGATAGGATGAGGGAATCATCAACCTCCAATCCAAATCTAAACACACTAAAAAAATCTAAGACATGGGAAAACCTTCATGAGAGGTTGCTTACCCATGAGACATAACACTTCACTAGTTGGAATGATGATGGGTCACTTTTAGATAACCACATGCTCACCAAGACATTCCATCACAAAATGAAATCACATAAGTGGAATAATCTACTCCCTAACACCCCATGATCTATGAGGAATATGGATGATGCCAAAAAGGCCAACCATGAAGGATTACAACATTCCCTTGTCTTCACAATACTAAGTGTACAATCTCCCTAACTCTAGGTTTGATAATTGGACAACTTCAAAAGAAGGCACACAAAATGAGGAAAGAGAAGCCATAAGTTCTAGAAAAATATATATAAGAACATGAGCACAATGAGACTAGACCCCTAGTACCATGATAAACACATTTATTTTATATAGTTTTCAAGGGTTTCAACAACTAAAATGATTGGAATGGGAAAAATACAAGGCTTAAAAATTATTTGTCATTGCAATTGGGCTTGAAAAACCACTAGCTAACCATGGTTAAGAGGGTTAAAATTCTTTTTTTATATGAAAACGAGGCCACCCAAATAGAGTTAGACAAAATTTTGAGCTTTAAGCCTACAAAACTTGGCTGCCCAACTAATGACCAAGCCGTCCAAACATGCAACTAAGCCACCCAAAAACACAAGGCTTCCCAATTAGACTTAGAATTTTTTTGATTGAGTTTGAAGGCTAGTGAGCAAACTAGGCCACCTAGATGCAACACCATGCCACACAAACTCATAAAATGACATTAATAATCATTTTAAGGACCAATTGAAGTAATCCTAAGTTTTTTTTATCCTTTTCATATTATAATATTGAAAAGCGTAGAGTAATCATGCTCAATACCAATATTGAGACATGTAAATAAGCTAATGCTCTTCTCTATTATCTAATTTTCATCCATCTCAAAGAGAGGTCCTTTTCATCAATATTATAATTTGTATGAATGGAAAATAACTAAATACATGAATTAAACTTGGTAGAACATGATACCATTATGTCCCTTGATCAACAATGGTGGTTCCATGCCACTCGACCTCGTGGAATCAAAATATCTAGTCTAACTATGCTAGAAAATAGTCACACGGGCCACAAGCACAACACCCATGCTAAACACATGGTCAGAAGGCTTACACACACTATACAAGAGAAGTCATCATTTGGTACAATCACAAATTGAATAACGTAGTCTACATTGGGAAAAATCACCAGTGTCACATCATAACCCGCATTGGGACAAGTCACCAATGCCACGTCATATAAACATTATGGGATAACTGACTACTAGGGTACCATAATGACCATCATTGGGAAACTCACCAATCACATACTATACACACAAGACACTAGGGTAAGATGATAGAGAACTAGGAGGGAGTGCCATCACAATGCTCATTGCTACGACACACAAAATCTAGTACCTCTCTCATACATACAAGAGTACTTGATCTTACAAGACCCAAACTCCCCAAGCTGACATTTTTTGCCAAACATCCATAGCCTTTACAAGTGCTCAAGGCATCAGAGAAGTATCCATTATCTTAGTTAGTTTATTGCCCATGTTTCATTAATTATTGCTTGATTAAATGAATCACTACTTTTTATCAACCTACTTGCCACTTCAGGTAAAGGAAATGTTGGGATCCAACCCAATACTTTGTCTAGTACCTTATTCCTAGGCCCTTTATACTCACCAATGAGTGGCATGAAAATCGATGCATAAAAATCAATTTCATCAAAAAATTCTAACAAGTTTCCATAAGCACTGTGTCAATATTTTATGGACACTTTTACTAAACACATTCAAACTCATTATATTTCATTAAAAGATTTCAATTTTTCTTATTTATCCAATACACTACAACACAAAAATTTTCCAAAAACCCCATTAAAATTTCTTCAAATTTTGAAATTTAAAAAAAAATAAAAAATCTAAAGATACCCTTTGGTAGCAAAAGTTTCTAACACCCCTTTCAAACTATAAAACATTCATTTTGAAAAATTTCTAAAATTTTAATAAAATAATTAATTAAGCATGCAATTTTACAAATCAAATTGCATTGAGAGATGTCTATACTCCCCCAATCTTATTTTAATATTCGCATTTGAAATAAATTGACTAATTTAAAATAAATAAACAAAATACTTCAAATTATGTTAAAAAATCAAAGGAGGAATATCTTAAGCACACCAAATGAATGCACAAGATCAATTACAAGCACATTCTCCTTTTCATTCCTAATCCAACAAATCTAACCTCGTTTAATTTTCCCTTCCAAATTATCTCCCAATTAAAAATTCAAATTTCTCCCAAAAGAGGGTTTTCTTCACTCCAAAACTCTTCCCAAAATATTACATAATGAAAATGAAACTCCTTTTTCCTATTTACCCTTTTTCACTTTCCAAATAAACTAAGTATAAAATTGATTTTCTATTCCCTTAATTCCCATTTTCCTCAAACTTCAAGTGGACACATCAATCAATTTCTAAATAACCCATATCATTTAAATTCATGATTTAAATCCATATAAGCATATATTCTTTTAAATTTATGGAATTCAAAATTTAAATAGAAGTTATTTAAGTCAAACATAACCCACAATTCTCAACTAAAGGAATTTTCACAATTTAGTTAAACAATAGCTTAATTTCATTTCCACTTTCATTTTATTTTGCCCTTTCCTAAAACAAAAAAAATATTTTAATAACCATCATAGTAAATCATTGGAATCCCTAACATTTCATTTGCAAGAAAATATGAAATTTGAGCTATTAATTAAATCAGACATTTATTGGATTTTCATGACACAAACATAATCGAAAATTTCCTATAATTCAGATTCATGTTCACATAGGGTCAAACATGACACATACCATACTCAATTCAATTATGATTGGGGAATGGATAGGGAGGCCCAATATGACATCTTTGAATTAACCACCATTGGGGAATGAATTAGGCTTGTGTAGCTAGGTGCAGAAATAACCTTGTATCTATAACCATTCAACACATGTCAAGGGTACCTACTAAATATATATATAGACAAAGCACAACATAATCATCCAACAATGTCCAAAAATATAAAGCATAAATAACATCTAGAAATATATCATATAAATCATTTCTTTTGAACAACAATAATCAGGTTCACATTTAATCACAAAATAAATAATGTATATACATGAACTAAAGCATAATGATAAAAAAACATGTAAATGTATAAAATTCCAACAATTGATATGTTGAGGAGCATCATCTCAAACATGTGGTTGTTGATGCACACCATCCAAAGCCATAAAATAGTTAGAATAGAAATCATGAGGAAGTAGTGAAGTTGAAACATCAATCTCACATTAACAAGATGTAAACAAGAGGGGCCCTACACTTAATCTAAAATTTGTTTAGAAAATTTCCCTATTTTCACATGGAATCTTCTAGAATGCCCACCTCTTTATTTTTTTCATAAACTTATTGATCTTTCCAACATCCCTAAACAAATTGTCATGAATTGATTTATCTCTCACCTCCTTTTGCACTTCACCTTCTCGTCAAATCTATCTCTTTCCTTCTATCCTCTCTAACCTCTTATTTTATTTTATTTTTGTAAATGGTAAATCATAACTATGAGCAATGCAAGAACAATTCCCAATGCATCATGAATTCTCCATAACTATCATTGGTCAACATAAAATAAATGTTTTTTTCCTTTCAATCACTTCCTAAACTTTGTTACATAAAAAATATCAAGTGTATGTGCATGAACATTGTATGTGTGAATACTAATGATATGTGAAAATATGACATCAATTTGGCCATCAAATATTCCTATGTGCAAGTAAAAATCATGTATGTAGAGTTTAAATCTTGGATGTAAAGCTCCAAAGTCATAGTGCAATCAAATGCTACATGTGAGTAGGTGAAAACATCATAGAATCATTTATCCAAAAACACTCACAAAACTTAAACATAAAAAATATAACTTATCCACCAAGTGTAAAAGAAGAAAACAAGCTTCCCAAGTAGATAGCCTACATGAAATAAATAGTGTTGAGTGATACAATCATTGATGTTCTCTTACATCACTTATCATTACAAACATGAATTAAGTAGAGGGTATTGATGATTATGGAAATACATCTTTATAACCTCACCATGATAAGACTAAGAAATTGGAAATGGGTAATGAGGATCCTCCTATGATTAAAAAAGAGATAAAATACTAGTTCTATTGAAAAACCTATGCCTCCATATAACACATAATATGTCAATTTTACAAATAAAATAAGTTCAAAGTGAAACCAAAGTTATAATGGATGTATACTTAGTTATACGTTCTTGTGACTATTTTAAAAGTACTCACTAGGAAACATTTAGGATAATTTTTATGAAGATCACAACATTATTAAAATTCTTGTAAAATACTTTGTTTGTAATGAGCCCATTTGGTCCATTAGATAACACCAATTTATTTATTTATTTTGATAATACAAATGAGTAGATCACATAAAAAAAAAATTCACATTCATTTTCACAATCATTCCAATAATACATCAAATCTTAAATGGATAATCATGTTGATTCCATTTACCCAAACATGAATATAAAATCTCAATGTTTACAATAATCAAGTTTAAACTTACTAATCCAAAGTAAGAATCGTAAATACAATTGCATATGTCATCATCACTCAATGAGAAAAATGTCACAATGATGATACATCAAAAGGAAGATTTTCATAGTTTGTCTTTGATATTCCAAGTCTTCGGCATCTAATTGCAAGAGGGAGAGCATCACTCGAGTGCTTTACCTCCAAAAAAAACTAACAATCCTCTAAACACCATCCTTCTGTAATTGGCCCTACCCTTAAGGAAGATAGTAGATTAAGGTAAAATTATGGTTAAAAGGACATCTGAGATCTAGTGTTTTTTTCAAATGCATATAACCTATTAAGAAATCCTCTAAACACCCTCTAGTCATGCAAGATATATTTGATTAAATATGACTCTAAACACATAAAACCAATAATGAAAGAAAAATTTTGCACTACTTTGGCCAAATATTTCATATAAATAACATAAAATTATGTGCCCAAATGTTCACATACACCTATATATCAAACTGGATATCGATAAAATATTCTCTATATTAAATTACATTATAAATATAAAAATAGGGTTCTTAGAAAGTTACATATGTTTAGAAATAATTATTTAATCTTGAATTTTTTTCTAGTTTCCTTCAAAGAAATAATCAATCATAATCTTATCTAAAATAGAATTGATTTCATGCAAAATAAATAACTCCATTACACACACACATATACACATTCTTATTTGCATATATACATATATATCAATGACATAAAATATATAAGGAGTCACTGCTTAAGGTTTATGTTCATACATTTAAGCATATAGACATATATAAATAAATATACACACTCTTATAAAAGATTCCTACAATTCTTGCACCAATATAATCATAAATGAAATATGAGTCCAAAATATGCTCTTTTATTTTTTGGTCTATTACTAACAATGAAAATAATGAACATAACATTGTAAGCCAAAAGGAGGAACCTCATTTCATTTCTAAAATTCATAGAAATAATTGAAGAAATAGTTATCAAATGCTCTTGATTTATATCAGGTTAAGGCCTTTAAATATAATGAAATCATAGTAATAGAGAGAACAAAGGTGTCAAATATGTGGGTATGTGCAGGATTATGATGGGCCAAAAAGTGGCGATATGATGGGTATGTGGCTAATGACTTTTTTTTAACCCAAAATTGATTAAACGAAAAATGGTTTTTAAAGGAGATTCTCAGCTTTCCACCAATATAAATTATGCTTTACTTTGAATTTAATTAATAATTATTATTCATTTTCTATTTGAATAACAACTAAAGTCCTGATTAATAGGTTGATTTAACAACATCTATAGCTTTCAAATAGAATCACATTTTTTGAATCCTAAAAATGCATCACATTCTATCTTTCCATACTATAGGATTAAAAAAAATTGAATTTCATCTTGAAGTTTTGACCAAGTTAAGGTAGTCAAACATACGAGTTTTTATATTTTTAAAAGTTGTAATAAAAATTTTATAATTAATTATTTACTTGGAAAATAATTACAAAAAATTATGCATCACATTAGGACATGAGTCCTCTACTTATATCTAAAATATTATAAAAAATAATTATCATTTTATTGTGGTTAGGGTAGTCAGACACACACCTAGTTCTTTTTCTTTCCTTGAAATTTAAGTACTACTCCATTGAAATTTCAAATTTTCACTAAATAGTTTTTTTTTTAAACAAACCTATTAGGTTAGAAACTACATTCAATTTGTTATAGATTCTATTCTTACATATTTTTGAAATAATATAGATAACTTATTCAAATTTTTACGTCAAGTTTCCTAACTCTGACTTTTATGAATTTTTTGCAACTTAAGGGCCTTTTTTTTCCATGATGATCCTGCACATACCCATGTTTTGTTAGTGTAATTAATTAATTATTACACTTGCATAAGTTTACTTAGGTAATATTTTTAATTCCTAGGTTAATTATTGTCATCCTTATCTTGTTGAGCTATCTTGTTGCTAAAGATAAGATTAGGGTTGTGCATGCTTGCTTTTATAAAGAAAATCATCTCATGTAATTATGAATTCCTGAATAATATTATTTTCACATCTTCATGCAAAGTTCTTTCTTTTTCTATTTTTCTCTTCTATGGAAGGTTTTTTTGGTTTGCATGTCTGATCTTGGTTTCTAACATGGTATCAAAGCCTTGATTTGTAGCCCCTTCTCAGATTTTTGAGAAAATCGTCGTAGAGGGGATTCCTCGAGGGTTTCATGCCTTGAGTTCATCTATGCAGAGTTTTGAATTAGATTGAGCTTACCATTGGATTCAAAACACTGGAAAAAGTCAAGATTGGCTTTTATTTTGAAGATTTGTGTCATTGTTTGCCAGATCTATGAAGGTTTCAAGCTCAAAGATTTTTTGCAAGCTTTGGGAGTAGCCAAATTTTTAGAGCATTTTGGGCACAAATGGAGGTCACCATCATGTTCGTAGAACCCAAAAAACCCAAGATTTCCTTTTGTTTCATCGATTTTGGAGAAAGTGGTTTCTAAGGAAAAAAAATTTGCCAAAGAGGTCGTACGACCTCGCTAACATGCATTCTGAGGCACGATTTTTAAAAAAAATGCAAAAAAAGGAGGTTTTCAAGATCTGAGCTAGCACTCCCAATTCTAATCGGTTCCACCACCAAGTGGCCACCCATTGACTACTCAGGGTAGCAGCAATACCCAAAGGCCACTGGTCAGCCAACCCACACGGGCTCCCTCTGCCCCTCCCCGATCACACGGAGGACCAGGGGCCATCCGCACAACCCCTGCAGGCTAGTTTGACTACTGCCGGTCTTATGGAGGACCAAGGGCTCCACCACAGCCCTAGCCCACTAGCCCCTAGTCGCACATAGGACCAAAGGCCAAAATTATTTTTTAGCCCTCTGGGGCCCCTGTATGCCATATTGGCCTTCCTAGAGTAGTTTTCACAAAAACGGGTGTAACTTTTGCGTACGACATCATTTTCTTGCAAAAAGATACAATTGGAAAGCTGGTTTCGAGCACTATCCTGTGGTGCAATTTATTTCTTAGTATTTTTTTGTTTACATTTATTTATTTCTGTTTTAATTTAGATGTTCATTTATGGCTTTCGAGATCATAAATTTTTTCCACGATCTCTGATTTTCTTTTTTAGGCTGTAGGAATCAGGTAGCACGACCCCCTATAAACTGCAGTGCGCCTAGTAAAGTTTTTAACGTGACCGGCGGCGCTGGCGTGACATGCCCTCTGGTACCATGGGATGGGGGAGACTAGAAATCGTGAACAACAAAGCCGCAACGGAATAAAATTTAATATTAAGGTTTGGGCCTTACTTTTTGGCACTACAGGCAAGAAGCCCCACCAGTTCACCAAGGAGCCTCCCCTTAATAGGAGGGTAAATAACAAACTCCATTTTTGACGTGGTAGAGAGCGACCCCGCGAGGTTTGAACCTTGGTTGTTGGCTCTACAGGCAAGAAGCCCCACCATTTCACCAAAGGGTCGCCCCTACGATCTCTGATTTTCACCTTCTTTGCAGTGTTGGAAATATATTGACGAGATCTCCATTAATGTCAATGCACTTTTTTTTGTATCTGTCCCAAGTTGATCGTTATTCCAAATTTGTATTGATGTGTGTTTTGGAGATTACTTGGGTTATTCTAATAAATTAACTGAGATAAAGTTCCATCAGGGGGTTTCTTGCATAATAATATAATTAGAGTGTGCATGCACTTTGATCTCATCTTGATTTTTTGACAGCTCACATGGGTTATATCTAGCTTCTTAGTTTCTATTGACCACATCTTGCTCTAGCTTGGCACATATCAAATTGACATCAGTTCAAACTTTAGATTGGGAGCCTATGGTTATTGATATGCATTGGTTCAGATCCATCTCAGTTTGAGGGCCATATTTTTATGGTAAATGTTCCAAAGTCTTTATGGAACTTGTTCCCATGGAAAAGTTTTAGTCTTAGTTTGGCATTGACATCGAGATACACAGTTTCCAAATTCTATCATCATACCATCTATTGTTGCTTCACAAATTCTAGGGTTGTTCCAGTTTGTGAGTTTTTTAGTGTCTTGTGGCGTCAGCTCTATTGTTGTATTATTATGATTCTCCCCGAGTCCTCCAGTGACTCTCATACAGTTTCTTGTAGACAAAAGTATCTTTCCTTGCTTGCTAGATTTCAGTTCTAGTGTTACTCCACAATGTTCTTCCAGTGCTTCTTTGCAGCAGTCATCTCATTGTAGGGGGGTTTTGTCCCACTAGGTTTTCCTTCTCTACCTCATTATTGCATTTGTACATGGGTACTTGATTAGGCTTTGTTGTTGGGACCCATTCATGCTTTCTTGAATTCATCTTAGTTTTAGAAGCATGCTTTTATAGTCTCCTTAAGTTGCACTTATGGGGGGGTGTTAGTGTAATTGATTAATTATTACACTTGCATAAGTTTAGTTAGGTAATATTTTAATTCCTAGGTTAATTATTGTCATCCTTATCTTGTTGCTTAATATAAGATTAGGGTTGTGCATGCTTTCTTTTATAAAGAAAATCATCTCATGTAATTATGAATTCTTGAATAATATTATTTGCACATCTTCATGCAAAGCTCTTGCTTTTTCTATTTTTCTATTTGGTGGAAGGTTTTTTTGGTTTGCATGTCTGATCTTGGTTTCTAACATGTTTCAAAAATAATAATTTTGTATATAAACTCAAATAGATAAAGTAGGTACTCAAATGTATTCATTGACCAAGGTCAATAAGGTTAAGAAAATAACACATCTTTGTTCACAATAGTAAAGCCTAAAAGGCTAAGAAAATAACACTTCTCTATTCACAATAAGAAATTTTATAAGTCTAAGAATATTTCCTATCTCTATTCATAGAAAATAGAGCCAAAAGGATTAATCTAAAACTTATATGAAGAAAATAGATCTGATATGGATAAGTTTATAACATAAATTTGTTCATAGTTTATGTCCAATGAGGATTGAATAGAAAAATTCATTGGTTTAAAGTTGAGTTGGCTTACACTATAAAATTATCTCTATTGAAAATAACTGATATGGATAAGAGTCTATCCTACTCAAAAACTAAAGCTAATCTCAAATTTTTAAACCCTAGTAAGTCTAAGTTGATACTCAAGAAATATTAAAGGATAGAGCCAATGTTTAAACCATGTAGTTAGGCCTAAAAGATACACATTGTTTCAAAATACACTTAATCCAAGAAGCTACTATCCATACACAAAGATGAAAGGTTGATACTAATACAAAATAACCTCTTTTTTCATAGAGAAAACAATAACATAATTTATGTAAACAATACCATAATATTTCTTACTTTTTGGGCTTGGGCCATGTAACTCTAGACTTCTAGGCTCTACCCATGTGACTCTCGGGGTGTGCCTTTCTACCACCCACCATTTTTTATGAATATGTATTTCTATCTTTATATTTAATATATATATAGCTATTCATAAAAAGAAAAAGAAAAAAAAAACCCAAACCCTTATTTACATAGATGTCTAAAATATTGAGATTTAAAAACAATACCCATATATTAAAAAGATGCCAAAATAATTCAAATTTTGAGGTTACGAAGAAGAAATTACTGTAATTTACATTATAAAATCCATTGAAAAAACATAAGACTAACCAAAATAAACTCACTAGTGACTAGGTAGTCCTGAATCAGGACTCGATTGCAAACACTGCATAGCAATCGTCTTGTTCACGGTTGAGTGACACACCTTGTAATTGAGGGATAACGTCAAGCCCACTATCTTGTCATTTACTGGGGCCAGTTTCTACTCAAATTACCATACGTGTAAGGTCCAAAATCATTCAAGACAACTTCAACTCACTATACATCATCCCATACAATATGTTTCAGAAAAATTGAGCCACTTTAAGCAATTGTGTTTTGTAATACTATTATTCAACTATGTAGTTTTAAGAGTCAAGTCATTATATTCATGAAACATGGGTCAATGAGTTTGATTCGTAACACTACAAAGTTGAATCTTGATAACAATATCGCAATTTGACACGCTCTGAAAAATACCTCCTACTTATCAATTTTTTTTATTTTTTTTTAAAAACTGTGTATTAGTAGGGCTATGAATTTTGTGGGATAGAGTCTAGAGGATAAAGTAGGTAGTACTAAAGTGAATGGGAAATAGAAAGCCATACATTTTCCCATAAGTCTATGGTTCGAACAAAACCTCTAAAAGAGCAGTTCATTTTGTAATTAGCTCAAGCATCACTGGGAGAAGATCAAAAGCATGCACAACTGCCATACATAGTTGGCATCAACACTTTGTTTTCTTGTTGTTATCACTAGGAGAAGATCAGAACCATGCAAAACCGCCACCACTATCATTGTACCGAAAGTGGATGTGGTAGTAGAAATTCCTTATCGTGGCCAACTAGTTGTGCTAATTTCACTCAACCTATGAACATTTCACCCAATTGCATAAAAATTCCACTTCAACAAGTGATTTCTGAATCTTCAACTGAGAATCTATGCTTTTAATCTTTTCTCGCTTCCCTTCTTTTCTCTAAATTTCTCTACATGCCCTTTTGGACTCATTACTCTCTCACAATGATTCATCTCCATATTTTGAGTCATCAAGAACCATTTCACCATCACCTCTATCTTTCTATTACTTGCTTCACTTCACATTAATTCCCAAGTCCATATGATGTGTACTTCACCTATTAATGAATGGGGATGTTGGTGGCTTCATGCCATAAAATGTACTTAAAAATACATTCCATGCAAGATTCACATAGTCTTCATATAATTTAACATTTAGTTATTTATATCTATATGTATTTAGTCGATAGGCTATTTTTTTTTAAGTTTTCACTGAGAATTTCATCAGCCCAGCCATGAATTGGATTTTCCAGCACTGGAGATGTCCTAACCAATGATGACTAGACCAGGTTTTTTTGTGGAAATGTGGAGCTTTGTGTTTATGTGGGTTGAGGGTGGTAGAGTTGGTGTCCTCGATACACAGAAGCTGAACCCTAAGTTTTTTCTTGTAGGAATGTTTAATCATTTGGTTGTTGTTGTATGATTGGGACAGATGGAGTAAATATGGGAAGACGAAGTAAATGCAATATTGAATATTGTAGTGTGGGAAAGTATACTTTGTTTAAGTTGTATTGTCGAAACAACCATTGTGGTGTTGGTTTCAAAGTAGACTATTTCCATGGCAGCTTCATAGCAGATCAAGGGTTTTGAAATTGTTGCTCTCCTCAATCTATAAGTCATTTTACATGGGTGTTTTGCATAGATGATTTATTGATTGTTTATGTTAAAATTGTTGTTCTCTAGAATCCGTAAGTCATTTTACATGGGTGTTGTAATGTGGGAAAGTAAAGTTTGAAATGTGCAAGAAAATATATTGATTAAGTTGCATTGTCAATAGAGCCATTGTGGTGTTGGTTTGATAGTAGACTATTCTAAAAATCGTCTGCTTCAGTTTCTTGGTTCATTTGAGAGGAGACTATGGTAAAAATTGATGGCTTCCGCTTCATTTTATAAGAGATTGGAGGGTTTTAAAACAATTGTTTTGTGTAATTTGTAAGTCGTTTTACATGGGTATTTTGCATAAATGATTTTTTTTATTGTTTATGTTAAAATTGTCGTTGTCTGAAATCTGTAAGTCATTTTACATGGGTGTTTGGTGTTATGGTTTTATACACTTAAATCTTCTTTCTTTTGTCAAAAAATATGGTTAGGGTTAGTAATTTTTTCTTCCCTCATTTATTGTTTGTTGTTATCCCTATGCATCTTTGGCCTTTCTTTGGATATGCATATGTGTGATGATATCAGTGCCTTGTTTTGCGATTTTGTTGAAAACCAAGCTAAAGTTGATTGATCAAATGGATTGATGATGATAACAATGTTGAGGATGCACAATAATGCAAGGATTGGATTGATCAAGATTGATCAGGATTGATTATGATAAAATTATTGAGGATACACAACAATGCAAGGATAGTGTTAAGCAACACAAGGATTATCATGGATATCCCAAGATGATGGATTGATTGGATTTTGATCGATCAGGATTGATGAAGCTTGATTTGGAAAAAAGTTGTTCAAATGATTTGGTGTGATGTTTGAAGCACACATTAGATGTGGCTGATAGCAATTTTTTGGATTGATGTGAGATGAAAGATGAAGCCTGATAAGGAACATATTCTTGTCAAAATATGTCATGGGCTAGTGATTTGGATTTTTGGATTACAGAAGCTTGACCAATTTTGATCCAGTGGACATTTTTTAGTGAAAATTGAAGTGTCTCATTTATCTCCAAAATCTACACCATCAAAAAGAGCTCAACGTCTTGATTCCAACGCAACTTGAACAGAGTGAAAAGGAGTCCGTTTGTGCGAGTTATAGCCAGTCAAACCTTTGGTCAAACTGGGATCAGAGGGCGTCCATGAAGCGAAAAAAATGATGTCATCAAAAGTTGTCAAAGTTGGCATCATCGCGAAGGGCTCATCGAGACGATTCCGACGGCGTTCGTTTTGTCAAAATCCGACATCGTATGCTCAAGATACAGCTGGTCAAAGTTTCAGGTTGACTTGGTAAACTGGAAGGTATAGTGATGACGTCAGCATCCCTACATGATGACGTCAGCATCTGTGCAAATCAAAATTTTACCAATTTGCGGTTGACACGTGTCATCCGTATGATGACATCAGCATCCATGTGGCAGCATAGTCATCGGTCCAGTCAGCAGTTCGTACCCTAGTCAGCAGGCCACGTCATCGTCTAGTCAGCTGGCCACGTCAGCGTGACACGTCAGCTTCCACATCAGCATCCAGTTGGCAGACACGTTAGCTCTGTCATCGAATCAGGTTTTGCCACATGGCCTATATCTTTGTCTGGCGGGTTTGTTTGTTTGTTTTGTTAAAAGGGTTTGTTAGAGGGTTTCGAACCCTTAACCTCCTCTTCACCGCGAAAACCTCCTACCAACTCGGCTAAGAATCTGGACATAACTACTTCCGGTGGACAGTTTGTTTTGTTATGGTTTTTTTTTTTTGTAAAGGGTGAAAAGGGAACCGACGGCCGGGAGTGGAACCCAGAACCGCCGGGTTCCCAAAACAAGCCACCACTGAGCCATCGCGGGTTGTGAATATATGTGGCAGCTGTTTTATTTGTTAAGTCAGTAAAACCGAATGCCCTTTAATTTAAACAATTCCCCTCCTAATTTAAAAATAAAACAAACTATAATCCTTTTAAAGGATTAAATCCAAACCGTCAAAACAACATAAGCCCGAGAATGAAACAACAAAGGGCTTAAATTTATTTTTTTGGATTTATTAAAGATTTATTATGTAAAATAGGGGGATTTAGTGATTTGAAATATGTAAAAATGGGAGATTTATAAAGATTTTTATGTATTTTGAAGAGATAAGGAATATTTTGTAAATCAATTGGTTAGTAACCAATTTGATTCATTTTCTTGTATAAAAAAGGGGTGTGAGGTGAGAGTGGATTAAGTTTTTTTTAGGTGATGAAGTCTTGACGCTGAGGCAACACGAAAGAGAGATGTTGGAGTTTTTTTCAAGCCATTGTTGTATGTCGGAGCCCTGTTATGCTACCGAACTGATGGTCTTGGTGCATCATTTGTAATTGATTTTGGAGTTAATCGGATCGGTCTCTCTATTGGAGTGGACTCGGAGACGTAGTCACGTTTGTGACGAACTCCGTTATCAACTGTTTGCACTTCTCTTCTTCTCTCTTTCTTTCTCTCATTTCCTTCCTTTCAGTTATAATCACCTTGTTATTTCTTTAATTTGTTATTTCCATAAGTTAATTTTGATTTAATTAACTTGGAATAAACATTGTAAAAGCATTGTAAATGTTAATCATTTAAATACTGCAATCTAGTCTAGATCCTATACAGATCAAATTTGATTTCATATTTTCCAATGTTTGGATCACCACATAAGTTGGAGGATATAGATCAAGATTTATTCCCAAAGCAAGATGTAAATATTTTCCCCCAGTGTCTAGTAATGTATGTAATGCCATGGATGGACGCTTGGATAGGTGTATGGATGGATGGATATGGCAAGAATGCAAAGGATTCCAAGGATTATCTTGCGATAAGATAAGGTGTTCATATAAAGAATGCTAATCTAGATAATGTTTCATGGCTCAGATAACGTTGGATAAGATATGATTAGTGAAAACGGCCGATGTCAAGATGTTTACCATAAGCAAGTGTAAAGTGTGCCCCAAACTTTCATCAAGATCAAGATAAATTGGATAAGGGATGCAGATGGATGAAAATGGATTGGATAAATGGTTCATGGATGAATGGATTTATTATGGCTGAGATGGATGGAATGTTGGATTTATTATATATGTGATGAGATGCTTTCATCTGAACTGGCGCACATAGATGCTAGATTCTACTCATGATGCCTATTTTCCAGTTTTTCATCATGTTACCTATCCAAAGCACCACCATAGTGGTTTTCAGTAGAGGCCAATTTTTTCTCTTTACTATTTTCAATCCTTTTTCTGATTTTTTTTGGATTTTCATATTTTTTTATTTTTTTAATTTTTCTAAAAGATTTTAAGCTCATGTGAAATCACAAGGTGTTGCTAATGTAGATGCCCCTATCAGAATGTGCCATCGATATCCTACTTGAAGAAGTTTCTTTGCTAAGATACGTGCACTTGAATGCAACTTTTGGGATTCTTGATCTGCTTTATTAATACCAAGGTTAACTATGTCTTTGTGAACACCCCGCGATAGAGTGCCTTTAAAATCCTTATGATGAAGGGTCGGTTCCAATACATGGTCAATTTGAGAATTGGATATCACACATGGAGGCATGGATGGAGTGTGTTTAGGGATAGGAGATGGATTGGTTGACAGCTTGGAATCTTTGACTCTCCAAACTTGGGAAGATGAGCAATGGTGGGTGGATATGAAAGTGTGTGTGGAATTAGGACCAACTGTTTGATATACTTTGTATGTCACTTGAAAAGCCTGCTTTTTCTTTTGTGGACATCTTTGATGGATACTTTTCCCTTTTTTATTTTTCCCTATAGGTTCTTTGACTGATGGAGCTTGATAGGGATGATTTTTCTTTGTATTCTTTGGTATCCATATGTGTTTGATTTTTCCATCATGCTTCTTAGATTCTCTTTCTTTGATAACATTCATTATGTTTTGATTCAAATATATCTTTCGAAGTTGGTCCCAATTCATGGATGGGCTGATGGGTGGATGAAGATTCATGATGTGCCTGGTTGTAGTATTGGCAATGGTTTCACCATAAAGATTCTTCATTATCCCTCTCTTGAAATTTACACTAGAGGAAGTTTCCCCTAGTATGGTGGTAGTAGTACCTTCATGGTTTGATTTTACCTATTCTGAGAGCTCTTGTTTAGAATGCATTCTCAGATAAATGACCACCGCAGATGATGTTATTGGAATTTGTTGTTCTACTAACTCTAGAATATTCTATTGAATATCACATGTTTCCTTGAGTGGATAATGCTAGATATATTCATACATGATGTTCTTATTCTGAATTTGGGATATATCTAATCTTGATGTTGATAATTCAGTTTGACTGTAGGAATTAATAACTTGCTCTTTTGTGTTATAATGTTAGAATTATAGGAATCCTGTTCTGAAGGAATATCATCTATGTGTCCATCTGCATTAAGTATCTCATGGGTAGATGGAGTATGTACTATGTGGATATGATCATCATTTGTGACATCTTGTATAGATAGGAGATTGTCCATTAGATCATTGTAGTATCTTGGAGATACAAATTCTTGATCTTGATTAATTTCATAATTGCTTTTGACATGCTTTGGATCAAGTTCTTGACGCGGGTCAATTTCAAAGGATGGA
This sequence comes from Sequoia sempervirens, assembly GCA_007258455.2. Classification (NCBI taxonomy): domain Eukaryota; kingdom Viridiplantae; phylum Streptophyta; class Pinopsida; order Cupressales; family Cupressaceae; genus Sequoia; species Sequoia sempervirens. The sequence continues at coordinate 68,680,930 of VDFB02000002.1, forward strand.
TTACTTATAAGGGGTTCTTGGATGTCATCATTAGACATGGTAAGTGGTTGAATATCTTCAAGTGTCGATTTCAGGGTTCCTTCAGTATTTGTAACCATGAGGTCAAAGGGGGTAAAAATGTCTTGGAAAGGACCATTGCTAGACTTTGGTGAAAGATTTTGATCATGCTTTGGAATAAAATATTGAGATATGTCCTCTAAATCATAAGGAAATGTAGAGACATTTTCAATATGATCATTGGTCGATGGATCATGCATTATGTCAACAGAATTAAATACTTGTAACACTCCTTGAAATATATCACTAAAAAGTGGCTCTTGATGTATGGTGAGTTGATCATCAGATAGGGTAGAAACATCTTCAATGTGCTCCTTAATTGAGAGATCTTGAACATTGTTTTCAACAATTGTGGCAAAGAGATTGTGAATTTCTTCAACCATAGGGTCAAGTGATGTTGACATTCCTTGAGTTGGATCATTGTCGAGTATTGTTGGTGGATTTTGATCATGATTGAAAAGTGACTCTTGACCTATGTTGATTTGATCTTCGGACAAGATACAAACATCTTCAATATGCCCTTTGATGGATATATCTTGATCATTTCTTTTAGTAATTGTGGTGGGGAGATTGTCAATGCTATCACCAGTGGTTGAATGTTCATCGTTATCATCAATAGATATCATTTTTCGTGTTTGTGCTTGTGTTTGTTGGGTAGCTTGAGAGGCTTGGGCAGCTTGTTGAGCTTGTGTTGCTAGATATTGTTGGATGTCCTTTTGGTAGGCCTGGTGAGCTTTTAGTGCAATGTTATATTGTATTGCTATAATTGGTTTTGGTGGTAGTGGTGGTGGATTTGGAATTGTGTTGGATGTAGTGACAAGTCATTGAGATATGTTTGGAGTCATTGTGAAGGTTTGAGAGATGATGGGTGTGATAGGGGTGGTTGGAGTGATCAAGGTGATAGGTATTGTCAGAATGATCGAGGTGATAGGTCCTTAGAAGACCGTATTTTGAATTGTCGGGATTGATGTCATTTAATTAGATACCATATGTTGGTGCAATGTCGATGGTATATTCAAACGATTTGATGTCATGGCTTGATTGTTGTTAGGTGGATTGATTTGGATGGAGTGATTGGTGCTAGGTAAAAGGGGAATCCCTAAACCAAGGAATGATGTTGATATGGGTAATGGTGGTGGAGATGTCTCTTGGTGCAATGACTCAACTATTTTGGTAAGTGTAGCAATTTGATCTTGATTTCAATCTTGACTCCCTTGATGTAGTTGATTTGGTTTTTGTTCAATCAGATTTGGGATGTATACTTGTGGTTTTTCAATGGGATCATGGAAAAATTGATTTTGGACAATGTTTTGATTTGGGATGATGTTCAGATTTGGTATGATAGGTTGAAATTGAACCTTGTTTATGTTGGGAATCACATTGCCTTGTTTTAGGTAACTTTGATTTTCCATGTGTTACCTTGACTTGGATTAATACACGGAGTTTTTAAAATCTTGTTTGGACTTTGAAAAAAATTGTGTGATTTGCAAACATATCTATCCCAAAGTTTACCAAGTTTGGATCCAAAATGTTCATGTTTCATAAAGTTGTACTTGGTATATTCACATTTGGCATGTTGGGATTTGATGGGATGACATTGTTTGTTTGAAGGCTCATGAATTAATTATTTGATTTATTGAATTGTAGGTTTGGACTTGGATTTAAATCTACCATCAGAAAAGGTGTTCCAAACTTCAATTTGGGCATACTCACATTTGTACTATTGATGTTTTTAGAAGGTAATGATCCCATGTATGGATTGTATAAGTGTGAGTTTTGATAATCAATCAACATTGTAAGGCTTTGAAAGTTCAATTTATTTGGATTACTCATGATGCATGGATCAAGTATATATTCCATGTTCTTCTTTTGTTTTGACCTTGTTGACCTCTAAGGAATTTAGGACCAATGATGAGATGAAGGATGAAAGGGGTGAATAATATGGATGTTTGGATCAATGCTAGACTTAGGGTTTGATTTTGATTGGTTTGATTTAGATATTGAACTTGTAAAACCTAAGATGCTAGATATTATCTTAAGATGAAATTTTTCAAAGGGGTGATCATTTAACTAGAGGTATGAGAAAGGATGCATTCCCATACTCATAACTAAACAAGGTGATTTTGATTTTGATGATTTACCCAAGTCTACAATGATGTTTCCAAAGTTCTAAAGTTGGTTGGTGGGATGGTATGATAAATGTTTGGAATTTGGATGAAGTATTTTATTTGATCCTAAATGAACCTAGGAAGGACTTGTTTACGAGACCAAGATAGTGAAGAACATGCCTTTCTCTAAGAGTAATTGAAAATCAAAAGACCAATTTTTGCATGCAAACCATATGACCAAAATAGACCAAGCACACGTGTGGGGTCCAATTGATTCAATCTTTGCTTAATGGATTCTTTTTTATCACAAACACACTCTTGATAGTTTTTAAATTGAATATCTATGTTTCAATTCCTTTTCATTGCACAAGGTCCATTATGTGAAAATCAATGTTTCAAGAGCATAGTGTCCTATTTTTTACTTTGGAATGAACAAATCGAGATATAGGTCCTAGTGTTTAGAAGCCTTCTAGGGATAAGAACCCCTAGTGACAAGCAGTAACACATGGACTTTTCAAAGGTATTTGTTCCTTACAAATGGTTTGAAATTTTGATGATTCGTTGAATGTTAGTTTCGATGTTTTGGATCCAAGCATTGTGTTTTGACTCACAAGAAATATAACATCCTAGCTCAATGGGTATTTTTTTCTTTTTGGGCTTGCCTCATGCCCTTCATAGTAGAAGAGATGATTTTACATGCAACCAAGGGAAAAAATATAAAGTTATGTTAAGAATGAAGTCTTAACCTCTATACTTTAACCAAGATCAAACATGGCAAGTAACTTCTTGGAATCTAAGTTCCAATGCACCACTTTGATAAACTCGTTGGATGGACTAGTTGGTTACTAAAAACAAGGGTTTTAGTTCAAACTTTTCATTCGTGGAGATTGACCCATATGATGAGAGTCCCTTTTCAGATCCATCTCATTGGAGTCAACCGCGTGATACTAGCGTTTACTCTAGTACCCACATTTATATCCTAGTTGGAAATACTCTCAAGTTCAGAGTGTTATTGGTTGAGTCGTTCCCTTGGGTGAGTACTTTTTCCCCAAGGTAGGCCCTCTAAGAAAGACAAAAGTGAGCAAACATATTCATAGTTTGATCAATCTTCATTTAGAAACAAAGGGAGAACACATGCAATAGGTTTACTCACACTCACAAAGTGCTTTGCTAAATTTTTAAACACAAAATTAAGTGTGGAGGTGATTACTTTATCTCAACCTAAGATCACAAAAAAAGGCATTTTGATTCTCAAGATCGTTGTAAAGCGCGAGAGAAATGCATACGTCCTTTTCGATGATGTTAGTTTATGTAACAAATCACAAAAACAAAGTTGCACTTGTTCATTTTAAGTCCACAAAGCAGTGATTTTGATTCGTTTTAAAGCACCAAAATGAGATATGAGGTTTCCTTGTTCAATTTGTTAAATATGAAAACCAACTCTAGTAAGTTTGTGTCCTAAAGTTCGTTTTAAGCCCTTTTGTTGCAAAAATTGAAATGTTCTTTTTAGAGCCCCAAAAAGATGTGAGTTGAAAAATAGAAAAATAAAACATAAGATGGAAGCCCTTTAAAGCATTTAAAAACTCTTAGTGGATTTGAAATTTGAAGATCAACCTTTCAACTCCAATCTTTTTTTTTCTTGGCTTGGTTCCAATGCTTGATTTTGATGTCAACCTTTACCTTTATGTAAACCTTCCCCTACAAACAATAAAATGTAGAATCTTAGAGATGAGATTATAACAAAGAAATTACCCATCATGTAAAATCTTGAAAAATAAGCAATGCTTATAGCTTAAAAATCAGATTTGGTGAACCCCCAAGAAACAGTATTTAAGGGACAAATGCAAGGCATTACAATGGAATTGTAAGATTACAATCCTTTATTCTCAAGATCTAATATTGTTTGCTTTATTGAAGCCTCACTTCATGATTCAAATCAATCAAATTATTCACCGAATGAACATTATGAATTGATAATTGTTGTTATTTCAATAGTCTAAGCACTTCAAAGGTATAATATAGACCATATATCGATGGTTGTTGTCTTTAATAAAGATCATTTAAAATAGAAATAAAAATTTGAAATAAATAATGCTCTTCCATATGTCAGTGATTTTTCTTGCAAGAGTTAATAATATAATGCTTTTTCATAAAGCAAAAAAAAAACACGAACCATTATTTATTTATGTATCATTTGATATTTAAATAGAAACAAAGACTCCACCAATGTGTGCAGTCTAAAGTTAATGAGAAGAATAAAAAGAATCTCTAGTAGGTGACTAATGAAAAGGGATTGCGTGAACAACAGTTTTGAAGGAGATTTAGCAAATCTGCAAACACTTGGATATCTAATAGCAACAATAATGCTTAAGTATAGTTTTCCATGAACATATGATCAACGCCCTTAACAAGGAGGCTGGTAATAAAATAGTGGAGTGTTATGCATCAAAAATTTCTATCACTCAGTGCAAATTTATGGGCTCTAATTAATGTGAGCCAATTCCCATATTCAACTGTACTCTAACCTGCCTTGATCCACATTCTCTAAACAATTCAAAGCCTATACTAGGTACGCTAGAAAAGCAACAATCACATGGCACCAATTGACATTGCTAGTGTAGGCATGAGTTGGTGAGTTGTGTGAATGGAAGTCTGCTTTAGCTGCTACCTCCCAAATTTAGCAGAAGTTTTGGTCTACTAGATTTAGCAGTTATTGTCCGAAATCTATTAGAGAAAAGAAATGTCATCCAGATACATGAAAATTTCTCCTTTAGCTACACATTCCATCGCATCCATCATGCATCTATCATGCATCCATCCTGCATCCACAAACCGTCAGCATACCACATATCATACTATGAAACACTGATCATTTCACATGCATTGCATTTGCATCATCATCATAATATAGATTTGTTAGTCTAAGCATCTACTTAGAACATCCATCACATAATCATAGCATATCACATCATCCATTTCATCCATATCATACATTACATCATTTTAAGTTGTTTAGGATAATATATATTGGTTATTCTAAGCATCTTAAAACCATCTCATTTGCATCATCATCATAACCATCCATTTTGAACCTCTTTATCACGAGATTGACCCTCAAACTGGGTCTTTTCACTCAATCTCTTGAGGGGGCAATGTACCAGTGTTCTTTTCGCTAGGGCATCCAAAAAAAATAGAATGTTTTTGAATTTTGATCACGGAAAGTTTATTATTTACAGACAGTAACAAGTACATTGCTTCAAAGGGGAAAAATGTAGACACGCAAAATTGACATCACTCATTTAATTAAATCATATTCGCTCATCAATTAGATAAATCAAGTTTATTTGATCAATCTCCTAAAATCATCAATTTAAATTAAATAAATCAACTTTATTTAATTTGATCCTAACATCACCCTCCTTGATTAAATAAATCAAATCTTTATTTAATTAAATCTGAAATCATCTTTCATCTCCTTGGTTTGGGTGTTTCGTCCAAATGTTTAAGTCGAATGGATTGAAAGAATCTAATCATCATCTAAGTTAATCCTAATCATGATTAATCAATCACCCATCATCCTCTAGTTTTCCACTTGCAAATAAATCAATTTATTGATTTATTAAGTCATCATTTTTCTTTCAACGCATGGCATCTTTGAGATATTCTCCAAATTTGAATCTCTCCCCAAGTTGACGCTATTGCATCCAGCAGCTTTATGAGCTCTTACATGTCTCTTGAGGATCCAGAGCTCAACATTTTAACTCTCCAGATTCAAATTTGGAAATCTCTCCCCTCTTTTGGCACATTGACCAAAATGTTGCGCCGTTATCAACCTATCACAAGTTGACAAGTGGCATCTTTTCACTGGTGGATATTTAGTCCCACATCCTCCATGTTTTGCATTCTTTTATCATTCTATTCTATAAATAGAGATTATCTCTATTGATTTACTCCTCCACAACTTGATCCACAATCCTCATGCAAAAATAATCTCTTCAATTGAGAGCTAATTTTGTCGAATCTACCATCTCATGCACTAATACATCATTATCATTTGAATCCATATCATCTTCATAGCATTTTCATATGAGTTTCATCATTCAACTTATCGAAAAGGGGTTGGGAAAGGGGCTTTATTTTTTCACATCAAATAACAATCCATGCCATAAGATCCAGTAGCACCGCTTTTTAGAATAAGGTGGATTTTTGATAAAAGGGATCATGGATTTTCTGAGGGGACTGGCTTGAGTGGAAATGCTGATACAAAGAAAAGAATACAAAATAGAGGTCTGAAAAACAAAAAGGCTGCAAGAAAAATAAAAACCAATTTAAGTAGACAGCCACAAAAAGCTGCAAAAAAACCATAAAACGGCCAGCAAACAGACAAAGTTTGGCCTAGCCACAGCTAATTCATAGATTTTAGAAGCTCGTCCGCAGCCTCTTCCAGGTCCACCATATCCTGAACCCCCTCCATAAAGATCTGAGTCATATTTGGGGTGGTTAGGGTTTTTCTTTTCGTGCTTGATCTGGTTCGTTTAGAGATCCCTGCTTCCTCATCCTGGTCTTTCTCCTGATCAAGGTCAAAAATGAGCTCTCTCTTCTAGGTTTCCTCTCAGGTCTTTGGGACATGGCTTTGATGACAACAGAGTTATGTCTGGGAATTCTACAGTTTTGATCAGCTATTTTTTTCATAGTTCCTTTAATTTTTTCAATATCATTTTCAAATGTGCTGTCCTTTTCTATATTATCCTTCACATTGGTACTCTTCTTCGCTTCAAGTTGAATTAGCCCTGTGACTTTGGCTTCAATTTCCCCCAGCTTACTATGAAGAGATAGATTTTTAGTTTTTAGCTCACTTACTTCGTTAAATAACCATTTGGAAGAATTCAACTGGTCCATAGAACAACTCTTGGCATTTCCAACAAAGTCAACAAGGGGATCACTTTAAAAATTGACCCCAAAAATCACCGACTCTGCACCTCTAGGAGGGCTAAGGTTCTCTTGTTGAATATTCTGGGGGACGTGGGGGTCCTCAAGACTACCCCTGGCCACTTTAGTAGAAACAATAGGGGAATAATTAGGGTAGGAGACAAGCTTATTAACTGGAGAGCTAGAGCCCACCCCTTTGGCGTTGGGGTTAGTGTGGCTAGAGGCAGGAATAGAGTAGGGACCAGAAGGCTAGGGGGAATGGCCAGAGGCAGAAGGGGGGACAGAGGAGGCAAAGAGCTCTTGACATGGCCTGGGGAAGCTTTAGTAGCTGAAATGCTAGGCTCAGTATCATCTTCATCAAGCTCCAAAGGGGCTATAGGGTTTGGAAGGGCTGACATATTTTGAAAGTGCTCATAAATGAGCCTTAAAAGACCCGTGTGAAGAATCAGGTATCTTTTAGGGCTTCTACTGTGATTAGAAAAGCTATTTCTCAAGGAACAGAGCAGGAAGAAGGGGATAGAGACACACACCTTATGCCAGAAGTGATTGAGCAGCATGAAGTGGTATCCATAAACCCAAGTGAAGCGGTCGTCGAGAGTGATGTACTCCATTATAACCCTTAGCACTTTTCTCCAT